>VYXC01012873.1:1289514-1325732 GCA_013397175.1 Platysteira castanea
AAAAAAAAGACACTTCTTTTCACTTGTCATACAAATATTTTTAAGAGCAGTTAAGAGAAAGAATTTTTAGGTTTGATTTTACAGGACAAGAGTCATTTTAAGTACTGCAGTTTTGCATTTAGATTCTTTTGATGAAAATATGAAGAAAGTAGCCAAATCCACAAAAATATTTATTTTCTTTGGAAAACATTTGTTTAATAATGATTCTGGTGTATTCCTGGTCATAAGAAATATCATGCTCCACAAATTTATATAACTTTGAATTAAATAAATGCTGTAATTTTACTAGAGAACTCTCACCACTACTTCAGCTGCCTATTGTATTTATCTCTGATTTTTTACTGTACCACCATGTTGCTTCTTGCAGCATGTCTTATGTAGTTTATTGAGTTCAAAAGACACACATTTTACTGTAAAACATGGAGCAGTGAAAACTAATAAATTTCTTCCAGGAGAGGTTAGCCATTTAAAACATGGTTTCATGTATTTTCTACTGCAATAATTTCCACTGTTTTGGAAAACAGGAGATTTTGACAATGGGGTGGGTGATAGCCTTCTGTATCATGACATATCAGAATTTTGTGAGGTCAGTGGCATACTTTGGAAAAGGCATACTTTGGTTAATTAAGTTTTTTGTAAATATAACTTTCTCGCAGCTTTAGCACATCTGATACCCGTACCGGTTTTGAAATGGAGTTGTGTAGCAGTGTCTTTGTTAGTAACACCACATTCATAGCTGTTGTCCACCACTGTGGTTCTCTTCTTCTGGTTGCATGCCATTTTGAGGGAAAATGAAAAATATTGTCATTTTTAGAATGAAGTAAAGGTCCCTGTTCCTTCACAATTGAAAATCAGGCAGCTGCAGGCCAGAATTTCACTCATACAGCTTTCTGTGGACTACCTGAGCAGGAAGGCAGCTACTGTATTAAGACACAGGTACACAGAGCTTGGAAATGGACTGGAAAAATCACTCTATTTTAAAATATGGTTGCTATGCTATAATTTTCTCATTTGCCAACTGGGCAAATAATTCAATCATTTTGTTCATTGCATAATTATTCAATGATTAACCCTTCTATATACTCCCATACAGTTCTATCGCAGCAGAAGAATGCCACTTCTCTAAAATGAGTGTTCAGTTTTATGTAGCCAAAGATTAGATATCTATTTAACACATCCTAGTACAGAAAAACAAGTTGGGATTTCTTCTGGAAAAATATTTCAAGATAAACAAATGAGATCTTGGTCTAGAAAATGCTATGAATATCTGAAAGTACATATATAATTGCATAGGCATATGTGTCTGAGAGGAGTCAAGTCATCCCTGTGTTTCTGTAGCTATTTCCACAGCACATGGGTATGTGTGTATAGAGACAAGACTCTTTAGAATTAGCATTTCTTAGATTTTTCTGTCTCTATTCTATCAGTTGATGTAAAAAAAGTTATGCAATTAAGAAAGTACACAATACATTCCCTTGATTTAAAAAAATATATTTCTGATCTGGGACTAGGACTTCTTTGCAAGAGTGGGATGGAAAAGTGTTCTTTGGTGACTGACCACAATAGCAGAAGAGCAAGTGGTTCTTTAATGTTTACATGTTCAGCATTGAATAAAAGCAAATAGCCTGAAGTTATCAAGTTGCTTTTTCAAACTAACTGGGGGGTCTGAAATGGGTTCTTTAAATCTTAGTTTTGTAACACAAGCTGAACTTGTCACAGCAATATTGGCAAATGCTATGCTTTTGTGTATGTCTTATTCGCTACTCATCCACTGCATTTTTAGATGAAAAATCTAAAAAATTAGCAGAAGTTTATTCATCTTAAAGAATACGTGATCTTCTGTGATGCATAAGATCCAAAAGTTAATGGTTACTTGCTGTGCATCCTTCATGAAGGTTGACAAGATACTAAACTGCCATAAAAATCCCCGCTCTGTATTGTTGGGCATAAAAGATGGTCAAGCTCAGAAGGACTGTATTACCTTCTCTTAGCAGCTGTCAGTACCCTGACCTGTCCTTTTGCCCTCTGCTAAAATAAAAGTCTGATGCTTTCTATAACTTTCTCTGTTTATGATAGCTAAATCTGTCCAAAATTTTAAAGTAAAAAAAAAAAGGCTAATTTGGAAAAATGCCATTTTATTTACACCCCACTGTTTGTTTGTATTTTGGCAAAATCTATTTAAGATCTCTGGATTTTTTTTCTTTTTGATGACATGACAGGTCCCATTCCTAAAATTTTTGTTTACCATGCACATTTCAGTTAAAACGAATCGTGGTTGTAATCAAAACATTTTTCCAAATGTCCCTCTACACAACAAGCTAGTTTTTGTCATTTTATTTTTCCTTTTTATAACTACATCAAGAATTAAAGTAAAGGTTAGCTAAATATTTTGGCTCTATATTAAGGAGACAATAAGAAGTTAAAGTGACAAACAATAAGAAGTTAAAGTAATAGACTACAGGAGAAAGAACCAGGGATTATTTGATCAATCTTGTGGTTCTGTTCCAAAAATACTGAATTCTTCCTTGATTTGGAAGGCAAGTGTTTTTACCTGATGGAAAGAAAAATTGTTTGGCTGATAACCTGCACCTAGTTGAAGTAAAGAACAGGATTGTGCTGAATGTAATCAGTAAGCAATGAGCTGGGCCCTCACTGTACCTGCCTTTGTTATCGTGTGAGGCCATGCTAAACCATGCTGTTCTTGGCACCAAAACAACACACTAACCCACTTTGCCCAGAAAAAGCATTTATGTATGTGTTGAAAAACAATCTATTTAGAATGAAGGAGAGGAAAACTATATGCTTTCTCCATATCTATGCTATTTTACTAGAGGATCTTTTGCAACTACTTTCATTTTTAACTGGAGTTCTAGGAACACTTTGAAGGTTTGGACCACTGTTCCTCATATAAGAGACACAAAAAATTCCTCTGAACACCCCCTAGCTATTACAGGATGGTTTTCTTTTTACAGAGAATATAACAAAAATATTCCTAAAGGTATGGAGGAGGCAAGGATAAATTTTGGGAATGCTAATACCATCACACATAAATATTTATTTTATTTCTCATAATTATTATATTATTAAAAAAGTCTAGTTTGAAAGAAATTCCTTAAAAACCAATAATAAGTTTTCCAATAAATTTCATTTAGAATATATGTATTGGAATCTGTTTATGTAAACTAATACACACTAACTTCATCTAATGTAACCTCTGATGGGTTAAAAAGGAGATTTGCTTGTGGGTTTCCTTTAATTGGAAAGTGCAACTTATTTCACTCTCCTCACTACAGATATCTCTAGGAACTGGATTACATTTATCAAGTATCTTCCAGAAGCTGTATCACAAACCTACAATCCTAGCTTTCTTCTGGATTAAAGCTAGGATAGTCAACACCTTCAGCAATTTACAGGTTATAGTCCCACCTAGCGCTTGCTAGCTATTATTTAATAAACCTCTCTAAGGGCAGGAGTGGGCCCATGCTTCTAAAATCTGTATTCTTCTCTGTTATTTTAATGAAATCCTGATGCACAGCTGGCTGAAGCTCCCACATCACTGTTCCCCATGGACCTCCCTGAGTCTCAGAAAGTTAAGTACACGTAAATGAGGAGACCAAAATGCAGCATGAATATTAATGTTCTGGCAATGTATCTTTGAGCTGGCAGGGCTCTTTTACTTGGGCAGCTGCCAGATGTGATCATTTGGAATACAGAACTACTTTATGAGAAAACTGTGGAATAAATCTAGAATCCACTGGAAAACGCAAAGCTATTGTTTCTTTATTACAAATATGCATTTACTTTTAGCTACAGACTACTAGGATATCTGCTAGAACCTCAAAAGTAGATACTGCCCAAAATTTAATAAAATGATGCAAGCCAACATTGCAGAATAGGGGTAATGTGCAGAAGCAGAGGTAGTGCCTTTGTTTCCTCTCTGAGATACTGAACACGTATCAGCAATATATGTAATGGACATCTGAGTATTGATATGTTGTTATTTATCTCTTTCTTTCCCTCCCTTTCTAGGATGTTTTATTTGGGTAAAGAGAAAACAAGGTTCTCTGCAGACTGGCAGTGTCTAGCCCCAGATGTTTCCTGTGTATTTTCTAAGCCGAGCACCTCACATCACCAGTTGCTGTGACACATGTAATGTCATTAGACAGGGAATAAACAACTTCAAAACCATCTACAGAGCCCAACATCTAATTAGTCAAACAAGCAGGCTGGGAAATCAGAAACACCAGAGCCAACTCTATCTTGCAGTATGTTGTGAGAAAAGCTTATGCCAACTGCATTTTTGCTCCAGGGCAGTACTTAAATTATTTCAGGTACAAATAATGATGATCATATGTGACTCAGAAAATGACAGGTTTGTAATTCTTGAGACAAAAAAAGGACAACTTTTATATGTTATGGCTGTGTAGTAGAAGGGAAGGGGAGAAAAAATAACTTCTTCAGTGGTTAGTGAAATGGTATAATTGGGAAAGGGAAGTGGAGGATGCTAGGGTGTATTGAGGGGAGACTAAAATTTTCTTCTTGGAAAACTAATATAATATGATTGCAAAATATTCACCACAAATCCTCTTCTGACTGTGGTGGGGCTGGGAAAGAGGGGCAGCTTTCACATAGCCCTTCAGGTTACGGTCTATAAAACTTGCCTACATGCATGCTCAACCTGTGACTTTCTAAATTAGTCTATATTCACCCACTTCAGAAAGTGGGGGAACAGTAAAGACAGAATCAGGCTATTCTCTGAGGTGCACTAGAAAACAGAAAGAAGCAACAGGCTGAATGCAGCATGGCAATTCCTGCCTGAAGAAAAAGGGAAAAAGTATAATCCAGTTACAAGTGTTTATACACAAGGCTCTGTTATCCAGTGAGGCTCCTGGAGATTTTCAAAACTGACCTAGAAGTCTTGAGCAAACTGGTCTACTTTGAAGTTAGTTCTCCTTTGAGCAGGTGTCTGGGCTCAGTGAATACCAGGAGTCTCTGATAACCTGAACTTTCTTGCAATTCTGTGTTATCCTACCATGTTTCACGGATGCTTGATTCCTTGAACTTTTAGCCAGGGCTACATGTCAGAACTCGAATTCTTATTTTGGAGGGGTTTTCTGACACAAGGAATGAGATTACTGTTTTTAAAGGTGAATCAGTTCTTAATGTGCTTGCATATATGATTTCATTTCCATATGTAATATTTTCTGTATTCTCTCTTTGTAACTAGACCTTTCTAAAGCATTTCAGACTTTCTCAACCTGAGCAGCTTTTCTTAGACTATTTTTTAATTGAGTGAGTCAGAAACAATGTCTTTGATTGCTTCTGTTCCTTAGGGACTGAAGGAATATTTGGGCTTATTATTTACATATCCTTTTTGCTATATGCATTCTCCTGACAGCTGCCATCTCTAACTCTTCCTTGCATTTCAAGAACCACTCAAATTAAAAAAAAAAGGAGGGGGGGACTGAAAGACAGAGGAGGGTGAAAGAAAGGTCCCTAAACAATCAAATATAAATGATAGCAATTACTGAAACATGGCTGAATTGAAGATTATCAAAAGTTCTTTTTCGTAATGAACATGGAATTTTTTGTCTTAGCAGATGTGCTGCAGTGTTATTAGGGTGGGTTAGTTGGTTGTTTGGGGGTTTCTTTGCAAGACTCCAGGGCAAAAAAAATCTGACAGAGGAGAATTTATGCTTTGTCCTGATCTCTAACTTAAGGAAGCCCTTGCACTCTTTAGGAATGAAGTCTAGACAATTCTTTGTCCTAGTAATCTGGGTCTTGCTACTGTAGATATAATAAATTATAAATTCCTTCTTTTATGTTCAATTCTATTTATTCTAGACTGAAAATATACATAGAGGGAAACAAGTTACTTGCTCTTACAGTATATACAGAATCTATCCCTGTTTCCATCTCCAGTGAGAAAACCACTGCAGAAGTGCACTAGTAGTGCTTCTCAAAAGTAAAGTAACATGCTACTCAGGAATTTTGTGGGGAAAACTAAGTTAGTGCCAAACAAAATGATGAAAATGACAACAGATTTCTGACTTTCATTAGAAGTTGGCATGTAAAATTAAGTGATTTTTAATTTATTTTTAAAGTAAAAGCATGTGAACATAATTGGTTTTGTCAAAATGCTAAGGCACATATTTCCCAGATGTAAGGAGGTCATCTAGAAATAGAAAATTCCTGATAGCCACAGCTAAAATTGACTCATGGCAGTTGAACCAACCTCTTCAAAAGTTGTCTGAGGTATGACTTGCTGGAAAACCAACAAGATCAATATACATGTTATTGAGAGCAACATGTTTAAAGGAGGAATACAGTTATTATAATATAAAGTCTTTCTACACACAAGTCCGAGCTGCCCATGGACTGAGAAACTGCTACTTGGGCAAAGAGTAATAAATATCTGGTTGTACTTGGTAAATATCAAGTCTTGGAATCAGATGAATTCTTTTTCTAAAATGAATTCTACTGATCCTGAACTTACACATGTTTTTTTACCTTCTTTAGCAACATTTCCTATAGAATTTATTTTATACAGAAGATTGTGGGCAACTTTTTTCTCCATGTATTACATCAATGTTTGGTAGCCGATATGTCTCTAAAGATATGCATTAACATCCTCCTCACTGTATCACATTATATTTGAAGTGTTGCTCAGTACAAACAATGTTCTTCGGTTCTTTGGAAAATATACCTTTTTTTCTTAGCTAATATTTATTTCCAGTTTTTTTCATAGTTCAATTGACCCAAAAAACCCAAATGACTTTCCAGCAATTCTAACTGTATAACTATGCTGGTTTAACTATGCAGTTACCATACAATCCACACACAAAATTTAACTATGACAAAATCATCTTATTTCTGGTTTGCAGACAGAACTGTCAGTCTTTCACAAATATTGATGCAATGTTAACCAAGTGCTTGTTTCACTAGGGCCTAAACAATCACTTGTCATTCTAGTGATCAAAAATAAAACAAAACAAATAGGTAACAACTGACTTACTGTCCAAAGAAGACAAAAGACGTTTCTGTGTCAAAACAAAAGAACACAGACTGCTTCACCACTTCCGTATTTACATGTATACCCTGTATCTGCTTTATTTCTTCCTCACTACACAACCTGTTGAAGACAATGCCATGAAATAACTCTTACTGATAAATGAAAAGGAGAGCGAAAAAATTATCAAGCTGATCACTAGTGATAGCAGCTGTTACATAATTTTGTTATGAAGCTATTTCCTGCTGTTAGAGGGTTTGACATAACATTTACTTGTATAATTGTAATTGCATTTATTTTATTCCTCCTGGCCTAAATAAAAAGCGTAAATTAAACCATATTGATTATTTCATGGAGATAACCTCTTTAGAAAAAAAAAGTAATTAAATGTTTTTACTGATATTTGACATGTTATTACGAAATAACTGGTGGTAGAATCATATCTCAAACAACCAAAACTATACTAATTTCAAATATTAACATGTTCTCCTCACAGGACTAGACTTCCATCTAATTATTTTCCATCAATCAGTAAATTATTTACCTATTATTTATTTACCTTTCTAATACCTATGTATATTAAATCATATATTGGCCACAACATATTCTTTAACCATGATAAAATTTGACATCTGCATAAAACCATTCATTCAAATTAAATTTATGGTAAATGAAGAGACACACCCTTTAGAGGTGAAAAATATATATACATGAATATATGAGATCTCTCTCCTATGAGATGTCTCAAGACAGGTGTGTCCCTATTCTCCTCAGGTATGAGTATCTTAAATAATCTGTGCAGTTTATCTGTGTCTGTTATAAGGAATCGCTGAATTCTACCTGACATGTAGAACATGGGACTAATTTTTGTTAAATTATCTAATAGTTAATCTCTAAGAACACACAATGAGACCATTGTCTCTGGTCAGAGCTTTCTCCCTCTAATTGCATGCAACTGGAGGCACTTGCTGTCTCAATGAGCATGGGAAACTTATTAAAGCATGAATCTTATCAAAAGATCTATTCGGGATTTCAGGATGTGGCAAACATTAGGTGATGCTAAGGAGAAGAGTCAAAGGTAAGGAAAGAAAGGAAACAAGGTGGCTGTGATAGAACAAGTATGAAGGAAAAGGTAACAACACTGGCTGGCCTAAGGAAAAAAGAATGAGACACCACAAGCTGGAGGATCGAGTGCCCATTGTTAGCAACCCAGACAAGTTTTGGCTTAGGGACCTGCTAAGAAGTGGACTCAGCATGTACAGGTAGGTATGCAAGAGATTTGTGTTCTCTGTGTGTGTATTATTCCAGTAATAATCCACTCTGTGTGTCTGTAGTATTCCACAATTTATCTCCCACCCTGATAAACTGGAGCAGAGGAACAGTCAATGTTGCTCGTGTTGGGATGAGAGCTGTGCTGAAAAGACACACTTTTGTCAGTCTGGGCACCTAGCTATATTAATATTGTGCACGTGTCTCTGCTAGGACTATGTGTTCAGCCCTGCAGTGGGCTGGACCTGGGAAAGGAGGAGCTCCACAGGTCCTGCATGTCCCCAGATTCAGCTGCCACTATAGAACTTTGGAACAGGACCAGGGCAGGCTTGCTCTCCAGCTGCTTGTTACCTAACAGGTCATTCCGCCCTGCTCTCTGTTTATTTGGGCAATGACTGGAAGGAAGAACCTGCCAGATCTTCATCTGTTGTCATATCTCTTCCTTATTATCTGTCTGTAATTTCATGGTAGGAAAACTTCTTACATTTTGAAGTGATGGACTTATGTGTTCTTCTAAAGAGTTTCCAAAAACCCAGGTGACCTGTGGAATGGGATTCATTTTCTATATTCATTTAATTTTTAAAAGCAGTTAATAAGCTTTGAATCTGCAAAGAAAAGTAGTGAATGAAGAACTCTCTTCAATTCTCTGGTGATTTCCAGGTCCTTTTGCTTTCTACACAGCACTAGATTCACGTTCTTCATTTGTTTGTCTGTATTATTAATAAATCAGAATAATAAAAAGGACACTAAAAAAAAAGCTGCTATTCAGACACAATTATACACTAATTAAGACTCTTATCCCTGATGTTGACTACAGAGTTTCATCTTGATCTCACTGCTTTGCTCATATTAAGTACCATCTTGAATGACAACAATGGAAACTTGAAATGTGAATCACATTTTTATCTGTGATTGCATCTGAATATATTTCATCCATTTCCCTGAATATTTATTTTAATCACTCTCTAGCATGATCCACCATAGAGCAAAATAAAAGAAATGGTTCCTGAAGAGAGATAATGTTATTGCCTCTTATTTCCTAATTTTTTTTGATTCTGTACTTGTCCCATACTTAGAAGTCCAAATACTTGTCCTAGTCTTCTTATCCAAAATGAGGTGTTTGTGACCCACTACAATATAAATATTAGAAAATAGAAGCATTCTGGAGTGTTGCACTATAATCTACAACCAATATGAATATAATATGGTGTTACTAGCAATGGCATTAAAACTTTTGCATTTTTTCTAGGGATGTAGATTCAGAACACTTATCTAAAATCCAGCTTTTAGATGCTGATTTGCTGGCAACAGACAAATGATCAACTTATGACAGGAAACAGAAGAAAAGTACAGGGAAACACAACAGATTGAGGGAGGATGAGAAGTAGGAAAAGACAAGAGAAAAATGGCAAAAAGAAGGAAAGGGGGAATCTTAGAGAAAGGTAGTGACAGAGAATATTATTTACATGAGACAAATGAGAAAAATGAAAGAAATAGAAAATTATAGAAAAATAATGAATAAAAAGGCTTAGAAAAGTAAAATATAAAAAAGAAAATAATAATGAAATTTAAAAAATTAATTGATAAAAAAGATTTTTGAATATTTTTTTTTCTGTGTATTTGCAACTAGAGGAAAGGAGGTAGGTAGAATAAGTCAAGAACACTAAAAGGATAAAGGCAAATCTCTAGAGATACAATCAAAGAAATAAAAGAAACACAAAGAACAAAGCAGTAGAATGTAATATATCTTTTGCTGCAAATATTAACATTTCAAAATTTATTTTATTTTCTCTTCATTAACATGTATTATATTCCATACTGTCTTAGAAATCTAGTCTTGAACTATATTATATATAGCTCATATATATTCATATTCGATATGAAATTCCAATTAAAATCTTAAATAAACTTCTGAAAGTAAAACATTGATGCTAAATATTTCCCATGATAGAGCAGATGCTTCATTTTAGTTTCAAGTCAGTGAGTGGCCTTTGTTTATTATAATAATGGTTTTTTTTATTTTGAATTTTTAACTGATGTTTGCAATAGATTTGAAATATGATTCCGAATACCTCAATACGGCATACAAGTATTAAATATATATTTTTGAAATGCATCATTAAGATTGCATTCCACTGCTGTTTAAAACAGCTAGAAATGAGAAACGTTTGAGATACACAAAATTTACCATTCAAGTTTGATTTCATGGGGATTTTCACTGGTAAAAACTGCAAAGATACATTATTAGACTAAATTTGCTCATTTCCACAAAATTAAGAGACAAAAAGGGTAAACTTCACTGCTTGCCAAGTTTTTCTCCCACTGTATGTATTTAGCCAGCATGACTGGAATGATGAAGGTCTCTACCATAGAGGCAGCAACTCAGGCATTCCTCTTGTGGATCAGTGTTGCCCCAGCTGAGGTAACATCAACCCAGTCTGCATCCTGCACCTTACTTGCAGATTTTCATCAGCATTGGTGAAAGGGAGGCAGATAATAGTAGCAGAACATTTTAAATCATACCTGTCACTTCAGTAAGACCCAGATTTTTACAGGAAGATTCTCTGTATAACAGTATTAGATGTCTTGTGTGTTTGTCTAAATCATTTACGAACCTAAAAAAAAGATTTCTTTGCCTTCTTGAGTAGAATTCTGCAAAAATTATGTTATTTTGGACCTAATTTCAACTGAAAATAATTTTTGTCTTAGTGTATTTCTTTCAGGAAAATTTGAAAAACTCTACTATAGGCTTAATGAAACAGCTCAGGTTTTGTTTGCTAAAGAGCACAGTTGCCTGTCTCTGTGGACTTTGCCATGAGATAAGCCCAGAATGGAGAGACAGGATGATTCTAGCTCCAGGCCAGGTGGAGGCAAGATCTGACTATCTCATCCTGGTTAACACATCTAGACAAAAATTCCCTGTGTAGAATGGCAAACAGTGTAATGAAGCAATTTCTTATATGCATATCACTGGTCAAACAAAAGAAAAGTCAATTCAGCAACTGTCCTGAAATCAGCTCCAATGGGTAAAAGGTAATTCTGGCAGGGGGAGATCATGATGACTGACTCACAGCTCACCAACACAAGAAACCAACTCAAAAGAAGAGAAAGACTGAGCATGAGGACTAATTGGCATTAGAAGTGATGGAATCATTCAATCAATAGAATAAGAGAACTGTGCATCCAGTGAGTTTTAATTCCTTTGTTTGCTAAGATGTATAAATAGTGAAAAGTTTTGAACAACCTCGGGAACTCCACCACCAAGAAGCCCAGAGTGAAGAAGGAGCAATGGAATGCCTCCGGAGCCGTGGGTGGTAATTATCTTCTGCTTGATCTCTCTGTCTGTCTCTATCTCCCCTTTTCTATTCCTTTCTACCTCTCTATCTTACATTTATTGTTAAATAAAATCNTCCAGTGAGTTTTAATTCCTTTGTTTGCTAAGATGTATAAATAGTGAAAAGTTTTGAACAACCTCGGGAACTCCACCACCAAGAAGCCCAGAGTGAAGAAGGAGCAATGGAATGCCTCCGGAGCCGTGGGTGGTAATTATCTTCTGCTTGATCTCTCTGTCTGTCTCTATCTCCCCTTTTCTATTCCTTTCTACCTCTCTATCTTACATTTATTGTTAAATAAAATCTGTGTTGTTGACTTCTGCATATGGTCTCATTTGCACCTTAATTTGAGGAGAGGCATCTCTCACTAATCAGTTCCTAACATTTGCAAAAAAAAGTCAGCTGATTTTTCTCCCTCCTTTTCTTCCAACAAATCTTAGTAACTTCTAGGCATGTGGGCAGTTTCTCCAAAACTTCCAAAGCTGAAATTCTTTTGTTTTAATTCCAGTGAAGAAACTTCATTGTTAAATGAAAGGAGAGAAAACTCAATAAAAAAACCTTAATCTGAAATGGCCTTGTTAAAAGGCATTTCAGATATTTCACTCAGTTGTTAAATACTCACATTCATGTTTATATTGTCAGTGTGTTTATACACTCTTAAACACTGACAATTCCTGTAAACAATACTGCAGAGTGTCATCCCTGCAATGTCATGCCAGAAAATATAGGTACAGAATTCTGATATTGTCTGCTTTCTAATATCCCTTGCAATCTAAACACTACTATTCAGTTCCTTAAGGCTCTCTTTTTACCTTAGCTCTTACTGATTTTATTATATATAAGAAATGTCTGGAACAATCACAGACATGCTTCATATCTTGCCATCTATGTTTAAAATGTTTAGATTGCTGGAGGCTAAAAATGCTTGTTATTTTGTTCCACCCGCTAAAATGTTTCCAGGAGAACCTACACCTACAAAATTAAGTTGTTTTCCTTTGAAAAATATTTTGAAATCTCAACATGAAAAGGCAGCAGCACTACATTCAAGGGATGCAGGATCAAAACCTTGCAGTTTTAAATGTTATCAAAGTTCACATTCAGTGAGGTATAAAAGTCTGTTCAATATTTCATTTTTGTAATCTTGTGTGTTGCATAGGCAGAACCTGCACCCAGGTATTCTTATTTTCTATGCCCAAATTCCTTAATGCCTCAAGACATTAAACTCAGGGCTTGAAAAGACTGCATCAGCCACCAGATCCAATCTCCTGCAATTGTGGGAAACAATTCAATAGGGACTGAACTCAAAAACATTCTCCAGAACATCCGCACTGCTATCTTCTATACAGTAAATATGTGAGACACGTGTAAAATATAACACATTTCAGACTTCTATACAGAGGACCATAAGCCTCAAGGTATCAGCAAGAGAATATGAGATAAGAAGGTTGCCAGTAATGCACTGGATTTCTGAAGTGCAGTTTGTTATCCAGAAGTGAATGCAGTCACTTCCCTAATGATCTCCTCCCATCTGCCCTGAGGAAAATTGTTTCCTATTTCCTGACATGAAGTATCTAGTAATTTTATTAGGTTGGCTTGTAAATATGGGAGCAAATAGCACTAACCAGCAACTTAGAAATTCAGAAAACGGCTTGTATGGAGAAGCTGGACAATCTTATTCATCCTTAATTTTGAGCACGGAGACCTTGGGATTTGATATAATCACTGCTAGAGACAATTTCTCCCCAAGAGTGGGGTTTATTGCTTATGTGTATTGTGCATGTTAAATAGATACTTAGATTCAAACAATTAATGGTGATGTGAAGACCAATAAACTCAGGTCAAGGGTTGGGAAAGGAGAGGGAGTCAGAAATGGTGTTGAAATCCCTTAGTGCTGAATAACACTCTAGTGACCACTATTAGAACAGACCTTTCATTCTACCCATTCAGGCATGGATATTTGTAGTCAATTTCCCAGCTATGGGGAAAAAAACCAAACCAAACTAAACCAACCTTCATTGATGATTTTTTTGAATTGGTTTCTGGGATATAGTTTAAGTGCTGTCTTGTAAAATCACCTTTTTACGTTTGAAGACATATATCTAGATTATTATTCTTTAGCAAACATAATGTTATCAAAGGTTACACTGGGAAAAAACTGTGACAAAACCTAACAACCAAATCAGAAAAAAGACTTCTTTCCCTGGGACATGTTTTTTGTGATCAAAGAGCATTCCACTTTAAGAATCCCAGTATTAATTATGCAGTCAGGAAATACATCATCACCTAAATGGATATAGATACTCAATTCTTTGCTGAATAAATGCTGATCTGAAAGGAGAAAATCAGAGGGAAAGACAGAGAACCTTTTGGGATGTAAGAGCATATACACCAAAATTTGGTGCATTAATTAGGTTTTGCAATACTTCAGATATTCTATGAACAAGGAGGGAACTAAACCAAGCCTCCTACAAAATAATATGCTTCTAAATTCAGTCTCAAAAAAATTCTGACCTTTTACTTCATCTCAGAGCTATTTTTCCTTCCTTTCTTAATAATCCCTATTAATTTAGGAAATGTTCATTCAAGAGGCACAATGGATCATAGCCTTCTCAATAGAACAACTGTTTAGAGAGTTATAGAGAGGTTTGCAGTATGGTTGAGAACTAGTCTCATATAAGTAACCACAAAAAAACCCCAAAACATAGGAATGAAGAAACTGAAAATCTGTTGTTTTTTTTTTAAATTGTGCTGTATGTCCCAGGTCCATTACAGGAAAAAATCAAACTAACAGGATTAAAATTTCTCATTCTAGATTTTTGTCATGTTTAATAAAGTCCTTGCAGAAGGGATTTAGCAAGAACTTTTCTTTCCCTGGACTATTCATGTTCTTCAGAAGGTAAATTTCTCTTGTACCTAAGGCATGATACCAGTGACAGCAGATAAATGAAATATGTCTGCAAGAAATAATTTAGAACTTATGTTGAAATCAGTTTTGAATCTGAGTTTGCAAAAGCGATTTACTGTACACTTTTCTACTTTTCTTTAAAAATTCACATAAACAGACATAACCCCTTTTAGTGGTTATAATTGGTATACTTCACTGAATACTTAAGAAACAATCTAATAATAGCTTTAGGGTGGACTGTGTCACCATGATTTTTAAAGCAAAACCAATAAGATCATGATTCCTTTAACCAGCATTTAGATCTTAAATATATAATTTGAGTTAAATAATAGCTCTGCTTATTGGAAAGGAGAGACTTTTCCTGTCTCATAATCACATAATATCAACAGTACACATGAACATTTAGATCTATTCATAGTAATGTTGCATCTACAATCAGGTTTATGGTGTATCTACCTGTGAGCACAAATGGCTACAGTCAGGTGTTAAACTGAAATGTTTTCCAGGAGCAAAAGCCTGCCAAACACTTTATACTTGCCATTATGGACTAGGTTTAGTCAGAAATTACGTGAAAACCTGTTGGCAAAATTCAGTTTTACAAGATCCAAACAGTATTTCAAGCAAAACTCTGCCATGTGTTTTGGATAACTTTCGAAGCCTGGGGAACCAATGCTCTTGGCTTTCCTTGTTTCCATGGTGTTTATCCAGTATATCTGGTTGCAGTACTCAAGCCCTGAAATTTCCCATCTGAGAGTCTCCTTTGGATCCAGCTTGAGTGATAGGTACTGGAGCCCCTGATTGCAGGGTGACCTTCTTCTCAAGCCATGAATGAGAGACAGATCTCCACTCAAATACCTTCAGACCAAAATAAAGTTTAAAATTTCCAAACATTTCCTAACTTCATTCTGGATAGGTCTACTCCAGGCTTATTCTCAGAGCAAATTAAAGGTAGTTCTTTTGAAGTACAAATTGAATAATAAAATTAAAAATTGTAGGCGGGAAAAATTCTAACAATAATTTTCATCCCAAACTGCTTGCAACAAGAGAGATAAGGAAGAAGAGTTTTGTCTTAAGTGATGACAAAGAAGGTAAAATGTCCAGTTCATCTTTACAACTTAAAGGATGGGTGAGCACATCTGTGACATATTCCCAAAGACTTCTGAAGAGATTTAGTACTTTTCATACATGGGCAAAAGTACATCTACGTCTACATATTACATCTTCTACTGCATGCTACATCTTCAGCTGAATGTACCACCATTTCCTTTTGTTTGCTAGGAAACAACCAATACATCCACTATCAAAATTACTGATTGTACCAGGGAAACCAGTGAACCTTGTGGCATGATATCTCCTAATAAATTATCATAGTGGTTCTCATTATTAATGATTGTAAAGTGCTCACCTAATGAAGGTATTTGTGAATGCTGGTTTATAACACAGACATGTATTACCTGATACAGGAACAGTCACGTTAGTTAAAAGCATAAAAGCAGCATAATTAATGTAGCTAGCAAGAAAAATTAAAGTCTCATTTATTTCAGGTGAAGCTTGGTGCATAACTGTGTATAAACAAGGCAGCAGAAGTGACTGGAATGTTATTATTCAAATTCATGCTGCCTTGATAAAACTAACACAGAGCCAGTTATTCTGCTCATTCATTTTATTCTTCATTTCTTCACACGTTTTGTGTAGGGATGACAGCCCCAGACTGCTATTCTGTTACTCTGTGTGTGGTGACAGCTAGATTGCTTTAAATGCAAACTAAATTTAAAAAATACAGAAAAACTTCAGTAGTTTTCTCTTTAAAATACTACCTTGAATTATTAAGAAGAGCTTTATGCCAGGTTTCTTTAATTTTTTTTTTCCATGTAAAGTAAGAATAAAACTGTCTAAACTGCTAGGGGATCTTGACTACCCTGTCTGCTTTTGTGCATGCAGTTTGTTTATGGTTTTCTTGACTTTGCTCAATAAGCTTATATATGTAAAAGCTTGTTTTTCTACGTATGCCTGCTCTGGGAGTCCTCAAGTATGACCTATATTTCTGGACATTGGCATTAAGTAAATTTCATTTAATAAACTAGACAGTGCGGTTCATACTTATATTCCAGCTTTGCCATTTAAAATGGTAAAGAGCTCTGATTTAATGAACTAAAGTAAACTAAGTCAGCACTGTGCACACAAATTTTCAATATCAATATTTCAGAATCAGTAGTACGGAGATGTTGACAACATTAAAAACTAGCAACTGTAAAACACACTTTCCACTAATTCTTATTGGAAAAGTTACTGAAATAAAATTAAATGCATAAATATCTAAGCACTTCCTTGTTCTTGATCTAGTATACATTTACATCTGGATTGTGTGAGGTTTTGCTTGATTTTTAATTAAAATTTTCTCCTTCCTTCTCTATAAATTAAAAAAAGAGAAATTTGAAACATAATGGTGGGCTGTTTTCCTGAATAACCCTGCAATTATTCTTATGTAGTTATTTTAACTAAGAGGAGCAGAGATTATTTGTCTAATCAAGATACAGTTGGAAGGAAAAAGTTCAAAGACCATTCCATGCTTTGAAGAAAAATAATACAAAATGTAACAAACCTTCCCAAAAAACAGAAGATTGTTCAAATGATATTTTATTCTATTCCAGTGTCCATTCATTTTCCCAAAGCCTTCTGGACTGCCCTTCCACTGTGAGAAAGGAACCATCATTTATCATAGCCTGCTCCCTGCTTGCAGGGCCCTATTAACCTCACTGTCAGGCCCTGCCATCTCCTCTTGGGTAGCCGTGAAGGACAGCTTTCCTGTCATCAAAATATTACGAAAGAACACCACCTTTATTAGTCTCCCTTTTTCCTAGTTTTTCCTTACCAAGAGCAGGCACAGTTGCGTAACTCTTTTGTGACCATAGATAATTCAATCATGTTCTTTGAAAATTTTTCAGGTTTTTGGAAACTGTCAGTGTTTCTTATCACTTTGGTGTGTTGTATATATACTTGAAAACTTAAGAGGAGTATTTGAGAGCAACAAAAGAAAATTCAAAGCTGAATTTTATATTGTTAGGACCTATTCTGTTCAGAAAAACATAAAGATTTCTGTCAGGTGACATTCTGCTCAGTTCAGTGTGTATTTAAATACATCCTATTCACTTAAAGCTTCTCACCCAAGGCACAGCAAAAAGTACTTATTTAAATTTAAAAATAACTCAAGTTTTAGGATTTTCTGTAGACTCTTCACTCACAGCCATCCTTCTGCTTGCTCAGTGCTACCTGATAATCTCAAACCATCATCAGGGCAGCACGTGCGGCTGGCTCTTCAGAACTCCTCACACTGTGAATTCCCCCTGTTTCCCACAGGCAGAAGTCTGGGGGCACCCGGGAAGAAGAGCAGCCTGCATCCCAACATGCCACAGAGACTATTTTCTAAGTATGATCCCAGCACAGCATTGATGCTCATGATCGGAAACATTAAAAAGAAGATCAGAGAGTAAAAACCCTCCTCTCATGACCCTCTCAATTAAGTGTACACTTATCTACCTGTTTAGCTTACAATACCTGCAGTCATACAAGCACGATACAACCAAACAATCCACAAGTCAAATGCATGGAGAGGTTTTTGATTAAGAGAAAGAAAATTTATTATCATCACAACAGATAAGACTCCTTCCCACTACTTCCTGGCCCAAATTTCTACATTCTACCCTCAGCTGCCCTGTGGTTTCACTTACTAACAGCGTATGTCAGAAACAGGTATATAGAACAAAATAACCTTCACATTTTAACAATAGACATGTACTTTTGCTCACCGTTTTCAGAGCAAGCAAATAAATTAGAAAGTGCCTATGAAAACTTTTAGCTCAAATATTACCATTAAGTCAGCAAAACTGACTTAACAAGAATAGAACTAGATTTGAAATACTGCCAAAATTTAACTCTAAAAGTCATTTTTATGCAAACATAATATGAGTAAAGGCATCTAACAGCTTCACACTGGGAGGAGCTGTAATGGTGAGAGAATTACAAGGAAAAAATAGGGAGACAATTTTCAAGAGAATACCTCATTTCTTAAGCATAAATTTTGTATAATACATGTGAGAAGGCTCTATTAATATCCTTGGACAAGACTGACAGGAGAGGAGCAGAGAATTGCATGTCTTATTGCTGTTTCTTACCTAACGAGTTGTTCGCTGCTTTCTCTAATATGTATTCCTTGTCAAGCTGTGAAGGTGTTGATAAAATTATTCTCCGTGTCTTTTCCCTATCCTCTCTCATAAAAAATTGACGAAAACAGAAAAGGATCTGTACTGGAGGAAAAAAAAGGACATATAAAAACCAACTTAAAAGGAAGAATTTTTGAAGCAAAAGCCTCACTTTTCTACTAAAAAGTGCTGAAAGGGCTTTCTTTTAAAGTATCCCTATTCAAAAGGAGTTCTAGCTGGCAGAATATTTGAAGCAGCAGCCTTTAATCTATCAATGGCCCCTGAAAATTTTATGTATTTTTAAAACAAAACAAAACAAAGACAAATTAAAAAACAAACAAATCCCCCAACAAAACAACCAACCAACCAACCCAAAAAACCCATCTGGGACCACAAATGGCTCTTTCCTCACTACTCTTCTGTGTTTTCTAGTAATGAAAATATGGTAACAGCTCTGTACAACAAGGTGGCAAGGATTTTAGACTTCATCTGGAAATATACATTAAAAAAAAAAAGCTTGCTCAATAGTTATGCAGTTGAAGACTTATTTAAAAAGAACTCAAATCCACCTTCCCAAAGATAAAAGTGAAGACATGACACTATAACAAATTGGATATATTTGCCTTTGATTTATTGTCTCTTTCACTCTTTCAATAGTCATTGCAATGTTTGCAACAAAAAATCATGGTATTTGATAAAATATTCATGTTTCTGCTGGGTAGAGACACAACACACAGCAAAAGTACAATCTACACAGCAGAAGTAGTAATTTCCCTCACTGCTTCCTTTTCTCATTATGGTTAAATGGCTTAGGAGGGTGTTTTTTTATAAAATTCACCATCAGAACCTTATGAAAGGGTGTCTAGTTTATCCTCAAATCATGTCCACAGTTTAATGAAGTAATTTTCTCTAGAAAATTTTCAGTAAATGCTTTCAAGAAGCTGCTTGATGCCCCTAGCAAATAAATACATCAAATCCAGCATCAAGTGTGAAAGCAGCAGGACAAGGACACCTGAACTGGAGAAGTGAAAAGAGGAAGAGACACTGAAATCTGCTTCCAATCTATCTCCTGAGAAGCAAGCTGCAGGGAAGATGAAATAGCAGCAAATGAAAGAGCTGGAGTTGTAATCACTGGAATAGAAGGTACTTCTGACATTTTATATTTTGTAACTCTTTCTTTGATAATTTTTCCAAATTCTTCACTCTTGTAAGCTTGATTTACCCTTTTTTAAAAGTCTACTTATTATGAAGTATGATCTGTCTCTCTTTCACTTTTCTCTGCAAAAGGTTTGTTGTGAGGTTAGGTAATACTGAATACCATATAACAGCCAAAATAGATCTCCTCTCCAACCAGTTTTTTTTCTATTAAGTATGAGTTTACAGCACAAATTTCAAAAAAAGGAAAACTATCACATATTCCTCTATGACTCAATTTCACAAATAAAATATTGAAACAAATAAAAATTAATGAAACAAACAGAAATTAATGAAACAAATAGAAAATGCAACTTATTTAACTTTTTGCTGTGTTTTCATAGGATGCAATATTCTGTCCCATTTTTTTTTTCATATTACCTCTTATATGATGGTCTGAGCTGTATAACACTAATAAAAAATAACTCACTGGATTCCTTAATTTATGGGTTTGGGTATCTGGTGTATTGGATAGCTGAAATCTCATTTTATTTTGTAACCAGTTTAGTGAAATTATCTGTTGATTTTCACCTGAAGTTTAAAAAAGAACAATACAAAAAAATTTCATGCATTTTAAAATTTCAAAAGACATGGATGAAACTATAGCATGTCACATAAAGTAGGAAATACTGCTGGGGAAAGTCTTACAAAAACTTTTCTGGCCTTTGGTCATTATTCAGTGATTCAGTATGGCCATCAGATATTGACAAACATGTCACCAGTGACAACACTGAGCAAAAGGACTAAACACATGCAGACATTTATTTTATCTATCTGGAAGGAGGTGTTGGAATTGAATGAGTCACAGACAGTAGACTCATACCGCTGGACTGTAGTGGTGAAGATCTATTCTCTGTGAATGTTTCTCTGTGAATGGTGCACGTTTGGCACTATTGAAAAGGCATTCTGTTTGGATAAGAACCTAATAAATCATATTTCTCAGGAGGAGAAAAAATGGTTTTCATCTCTATATTAGGCAACTGACAGCACCAAGTGTCTCATAAAGAGACCATGGAATTAATATTCTGTAAACATGCAAGAAAGCATACATCCTATTCACCAGTCACAAAAATGTGCCAAGAAGTATAGTGTGATGCATTTTTGATACAGATTAAACATTTTAACAAGCTGAAAATTATCAGCTTAACCAAAGGTTAGAGTAGGGGAGTGATAGAACTGATTTGATTCTAGTCCAGCTTAATTTAAATACTGGCAAGGACAACAGAGGCAGTAAACGTCAAGCTGGTCACTGCCAAGATATTTTGGACCTGTGTTTTAGAATGTGAAATTGTTTGTTTCTGTGTTTTTTTTCCTGCCCCCATCAATGTTTATACTATTACCAGTGTCGACAAGTGAGATGCATATATTTGGTGAAAAGTCTATGTTTTCACAGCATTTCATAAGAGGAGTCCTACTGTGAATTATGAATGAATGATAGTTAAAGAGGTACCCACACAAAATAATATCCCTGATCTCCTTCCCCTTATGGTCAGTCAGTCCTCTCTGTCTCCTACCATTCCTCTGGGGACTGACCATTAAGAACAGCTGAGTTCATCCCTCTGTCCTTTATCAGTCAAAGGACTTCTTGACAAGAAACTTAGCTTCTGCTATTTCACTATGCGTGTTATCATCTTGTAACAAGTTGACATATGGATTCACACCCAAGGTCAGTCATTCTGGCAACCCACAAAGCTGCCACTGCATAGGCAATCCAGCTTTTAGTAGTAGAGGATGCAATGTCGCTATGGTCGAAATCCATTTATAATGTGTGAAGC
Organism: Platysteira castanea; assembly: GCA_013397175.1. Lineage (NCBI taxonomy): Eukaryota > Metazoa > Chordata > Aves > Passeriformes > Platysteira > Platysteira castanea. The sequence goes on from VYXC01012873.1 coordinate 1,311,198, forward strand.
AGCCTTTCAAATCAATGAGAGGCAGTGAGCTGTAAAGGAATTGCATCCCAAGGAATCTCCTTGCACTTTCATTTTAATGCACAGCATCATTACAGATCTCACATCATATAAAATCTGAATTCTTTGAGAACAAATGAGGGCATTAAATTCTTTTAACTTCCACTGACACGGCTGTAACAATACATCATGTTCAGAATTGCTCGGAAGTCAAAAATCTAAGCAGAAAAAAATTAACCCATCAAAATAACTTACTTTTTGTCACGGTTCTATATTACATACAAATGAAAACCTGCCTGTCACAAATAGAATGAATTCAAAAAGCAAGGAAATCCAATGGGACAACACCTATTTTATGTGCTCACAGTTTCAAAGCATTAGATTACTTGCAGGTGCCAAGTGCAAATACTGTCTTTTCCTTTCAAATTCTATTTAGACATTAAAAATCATAAACACCGTGTAAAATTTAATATTTTGGACCATGAGATTGTGCATTATTTCATCCTTAGAACATGTTTATGCACCTTTCAATGAAGGTGAAATCTCCAAGACACCAATGAAAAGTTTATCAGATCTGTAAGGAACTGACAGGCTTCTCAGGAACCTGTGAAAGCTTCTACTGTTGCTAAAGGAAACAGAGAGGATGGCAGGAATTTAAAATTTCAGCAACAAACACGAAAACAGCTGCTGGCAAAAGAAGCGCTAGTTACAAACAGTACAGCAAAAAATACTGATGCTCTAGTTCAAGTATCAGCAGCACATTCCCTGATGACCAGCTAGATGACTTCTGCTAATTCCCCTATCTCCTACTGAGAACAGGAGGACTGTTGTTCCATCTGTTGGAAACAGAGAGAGGGGGTTAGAGGGGAAGTCACTTCTGCCACTTCTCAAAAAAGAAATATAACCTGTCTTACTGCAGCAACAGCAACATAGCAACAATATGCCAATATGCAAACAGCCAAGCTAAGGCCCTGTGTTTCAGAGGTTTCTTGGCTGGGCTAAAGACAGATGATGAACCTCACCACTGCAAAAGTCAGTCCCACTCTTCCCCTGTGGGAGTACAATACTGCTGGCATTGTTGAAATTAAGATGCTACATTTTCAAAGGCCTAAGGCACAATCCCTTGTACTGAGGGGAGGACAGAGGTATGTGACTTCCAGGGAGGACTTCCTGTCTAAAGACAACGTTTTATGGAGATACCAAGAAGTAAGTGTTTATTAAAAGTGTGGTAAAACAATGGCTCAATGGGCAGCAAATCTATCAGTACGGCAGAAAGTGATGGCAAGCAGTAGTAGTTGACTAAGTACCTGCTTGTTTTATTCAGTGTTTGGGGTCTGCAGTAGAGATTGTCTGGCATTGTGCAGGAGCTCCTGTGGCAAACACAGCTGCTCCTGCCATGCTGTCTCACAGACAGTGCAAGAACCCATCGAGTGTCCTGGTTCCTGGGTGTTTTTCAGTGGGAGATGCAAATGAGCTTTATCACAGTTACTGTCTGATTCCCTTTACACACCATGAAGGGAACTGCTCCCTGAAGTCCTTGGGGAAAGACAGTCCAGATACACAAGGATTTTGTGACAAAAAGAAAACATTACAGTGTTTTTTGTTTGACATCTTCCCTTTGGTCAGAGCCTGCTTGCTCAAAAGAGAACAAGGCATGATTCAGGTGTTCTTGTTTTATGGAAACACCTCTAAACATTATTTTTCTTTCCCCAACAGGGTATTATTACATTTTTAAAATTTGAACTAATTTGCTACTTGAACTAATAATTTACATTTTAAATTTCTTTAATTAGTAATATTCTATAAAAGTAGTGGAAAGAAAAAGAATTACTCTTAGCAGTCTTTCATTTAAAGAAGAATTCAGTGGGTTAAGGCAGCTCCTGGGGACAATAAAGGTTAAAGGATTCAAAAGACGATATTTTCCTGATTATAAACAATAACATTTTAAAAATTTTTGAAGGGTTTAGAAATTCAGGGGTAGAATACTAGACATTTATAGTGTCGTTATGGTTGTAATCAATCGTAAAACTCAGAAAACTACAGCAATGAGAGAGCAGCAGACAGAACTAAAAGGCTCAGGCCGTGAATAATAACACAAAATTTATATACATGAAATCATCAGATACATCAGATAGAAGTCAAAATGAATTCTAGCAGAATTTTTAAAAAACCAACCCAAAAACACAAACAAAAACCCTAATGAAACTATGGAAAATATAATGCTTTTTAAAGCAGGATACACCATTCATGTGGAAATATATGTTTCATTTTCTTCAGATCTTCTTTTTTTGGGGAGAAAGAATAATAACTACTTTTCCTGTGAAGTTTATCAATACCTGTGAAGGCTGCAGGGGCAAAAATAAGCAGCTTTGCCAAACTCTCAGCTACAGAGGAAGCCCGTATGAGAACAAAGAAAGTAAATACAGCCTGAGGTTTACTTCTTCCATTCCTCTACTACTGGTATGAGGTCTGAAGTACTGTAAGGTATCACAGAACTTTGTGATATAACTTGAACAGGATAACAGAGTTCCTTTCATAAATCAGTTATTACTAAGAAAAAAAATAAATGAAATTGTCTGTCAATTTAATAGAAGGTCATAGAATCATAGAATCATGGAATAGCCATAATCTAATTATGGATCATCTAGTTCTAACCCTCCTGACATGGGCAGGGACACTGTCCACTTCCAGGCGTTGCTTCTAATTCCTTCCAGCCTGGCTTTGAACACCTCCAGGGATGGGCCACTCACAGCTTCTCTGGATAACCTGTTCCAGTGCCTGACCACCCTTACAGTAAAGACTTTCTACCTTATATCTGATCTAAACCTACCCTTTTTCAGTTTAAAGCCATTCCCCTATCACTACATGCCCGTATAAATTGTCCCTCTCCAGCTTTCATGCAGGCCCCCTTTAGGTACTGGAAGCTGCTCTAAGATCTCCCTGGAGCCTTCTCTTCTCCAGGCTGAACAACCCCAGCTCCTCAGCCTGTCTTCACAGGAGAGTTGCTTCAGCCCTCTGATCATCTTCGCGGCCTCCTCTGGATTCACTTCCAGGTCTATGTTCTCCTTGTACTGGAGTGTCCTGAGCTGGATGCAGCACTCCAGGTGGAGTCTCACCAGAGCAGAGCAGAGGGGGCAGAATCACCTCCCTCAACCTGCTGGCCACACTGCCTTTGATGCAGCCAGGCTGTGGCTGGTTTTCTGGACTGAAAACACACAAATCTGCTCTCCTAAAGTCCATGGTAGTGAGTTTGTTACGTACCCTCATTGTTGCCCTGTCACTTCACGTGAACTAATTCTCCTGTATCCAGCACCTCCAGTTATTATCTCTTTCATTACTTTCTATACTCTTTCCATTACTGCACTTCTCACTTGGAGTAATCGAATTCCCAGATGCTATGACTAGAGAATGTAAATATATCAGATGGTAAGGCATGAAAACATATCTTATGTCCTTCAAAACAGCTGCTATCACACTGGATGTACACTACATCAATTTAAACCTCCTACATGATGTTCTATATTATTCCACTAGGTTTTGCTCAGGCTAATTTAGACAGTTCAGAGGGGGATAAACTAGAGAATCTACAGTGGAACAAGGAGCAGATCATGATCTTTTATGCAATAAAGGTGATTAAAGAACGTGACTTCAGTGAGGAAGGGGCACAGGATACATTTTAAAGTCACTATATTAATTTGCAGAAGTGCAATATAAGCAAAACTATCAAACAAAGAAGTTCCTTAAGGAGAAAAAACTGCTGAGCCACGGGAACAGGAATTCCTTCCTCAAGCCTCAAAAATTATGTGACACTTTTTAAAAGTACAAGAAACTGGGAGTGACTTGACTGATTCTTGTTCAAATAAAATAGTAACAAGAAAAAAAAATTTCATCAACTATGTGGCTAGATATCAAATAACTGTAGCAAAATCCATCAACTCTAAATGCTATAGAATTTTGCTGTCAACATTTTGTAACGAATTTAGTCATTAATTAGCTGTTTACAAAAAAAAGGCAGAAGACTAAAGATAAATTTACTTTATCAAATTTTTGTACCTGTATGCAATATGATGTGTAACAGTTAAGCTAAAATCCAGTTTATGAACCATACTCCAGCTAAAATATGTCCCTTAAATGAAAGAATAGTTGAGCTTGGAGGGTATGTGAATGGCTAGAGAAATGTTCTTCTGTCAAAATGAAATGTCATTCTTTTTTGAGTGCAAACTTAAATATTCCTCAAAATCCTTCACTTTGGCATGGAAGAGAAGGAGCATGGTGGGTCAATTTTTTGCTGATTTTTAAAGGGAGGTGAAATGAAAACTGTGACTTGTTTTCACTGCAGCACATGCCAGTGTCTATCCTTGCACTGTGTGTTTGAATAATATTGTGCGAGGTGCTGTAGAATTTGAATATTCAAAGACTAAGTTTAAGGCAGCACAGCAACTCAATTACCAGTTATATATGCAGAAGCATCCAACACATTCACTAAAGCTCTTTTGGGTTTCGTGAGGCACTCAAAGTCAGTCTCAGCCATTATAGAACCAAAATAGTCCCCAACAACCTGATCCTGTAGCCTGATACAACTAAACAATATTAACTTTATTTTGTAAATCTTTATGCTCACTCCGGCTCACCACGTGTCTGAACATTAAACAGAAAAAGTAGCAGAAATGTGTGGTGATGTGGGGCAGTATCATCCCTCTGGACATAGCACTTCTTAGAACTATGTGACTGTGAAAATGTATGGATCAGTAATCTACCACAGCCAAAATAACGATGTTGGAGCATTCATTTCTACTGAAGACAATAAAAAAAAATATTTCTACCAGTGTCCATGAGGCCACCTGTATTTGCTCAATGGAACATATTTGCCTTTGACTCAAGGTTCTCTAAGCCTCTCTATAGACCAATATGTGGAAACACTTTCAGATCTTTTGACTGCCTTGTGGTATCTTTGCATGACATATTGGACAGTCATAATTGATTTAATATGTGGGAAAGTCCTTCCTGAAGCAAACATCTAGAAGAAAGAATATGGCTCTACCTTAAAAGCATTTAATTGCTATTTTTAAATTGTCTTTAACTCAGAAGAAATTCCAGATCTGTGTTTCCTGGAAAACAAAAATAGCAGCAGGCCCTGTGAAAAAATGTGAATTCCAAGAGGAATACATAATAACCCATTGATGCATAATCTAAAGAATCGACTTCTCTTGAAATAATTCTCTATGAAATAATTGCAGTATTTTTTCAAATTACCTCACTCTTTCTCAGAAGTAGAGAACAGTTGGAGTGAGCTTCCTAAATATTTCATAATTTCCACTTTAAAAAGGGAGAAAAGTAATTTTGCCACAAAAATGTAAAACAGAAGAAAACTTCACAGGTTGAAATGCACTCTTTTCTGTTTTTTAACAACATATTCACTTTGAAATTGTACGGTGAAGAAGAAACAATACATATCTCCTCACCATTCCAGCCAGCTTTTTTCAAAGAAAGGGTTTAAAGGCAATGATCAAGACAATGTACTTGATCACTCATAAAAGAAGTGTGATGTATAACACCACAAAATTACCATTACTGCTTCTCCCACAGCTGAGAATAGACTATCCACAGGTTCTAATTGCCTGCATTCACTTGTAAAAAATAAGCCTTTTATATGCATTCATTCTACAGTAAATCCTGATTTCCTTACCAACCTTCTAATTCAGGCAGAACTCCTACAAAATACAAAAATCAGGATAAAAGCTACACTGATCAGGGTTACTTAGTAATTTTTTATTTCATGCTTTACTAAAATTCCTATTCTATTCTGACTCTTTTTTGTGATTATTATTCTCTAAAACAGCTTCCATTTCATTCTACCTTATGGAAAGTGTTGAAGTTGAAGGTAGATTTTTGCAGGTTTATGAGAAGATAGATAATACACTCCAGTTCTAGGAGACTTTCCATCATGTCTTCATTGTTTGTGTATTATTTGTTCATTTCTATGAAATGCCTGGCTTTATAATTTTAAAACGTTTTCTTTAGATTTGCCCTTTTGTTTTTATTTGTATCGCTCTCTCTTTCTCCTTTTGTTTCTTTTATTTGTTGGGCATTGTTCAGTTGTCACTTACAAATATAATTCACTGTTGTTCAGTTCCCTGGGAAGATGTTATTAAGACTGTTCTTTGAAAAATAATCCAAATCTATCTATTTTAATAAAGGTAAAAAAATAAGAAAATGCAAGCACTAGAAAGGTATTTGAATTGGTGACCTTCCAAAAACAACCCAGTAAGTTTTCGCAGCAAAAGAAGTTGCCTTTGAAAACAGGTTTCCCAGAGATGTTCCTTTCGGAACAGGTTGCATGGAGATATTGTGGATGTCCCATCCCTGGAAACATTCAAGACCAGGTTAAATGGGGTCCTGAGCAACTCGATCTAGTGAGTGGCATCCCCGCCCATGGCAGGGAAGCTGTAACTAGATGATCTTTAAGTTGCTTCCAGCCCAACACTTTCTATCATTCTATAAAATGTATGGGTCTTGCACAAATATTCCTCTCCTCAGGAAGCTCTGTGATTGCTAAATGTAGAACTTCTTTTCACATCTTGAAAGTGCTTAATATGGGCATTGTAGAGAGCAGGACTTTCAGGGATGTGACTATTGCTAACTAACTTCTGTGTCACTACTATTTTTTGATTTTTAACAATGTATTCACATTTTTATCCCTGAAGTCTCCATTTGATTATAAGGATATTTCATATTTACATCACAAGATGGGAAACATGATGGATATTTTTCTATTTAGACATAGAACCATATACAAAAGATATGCAACTGAACACAGAGTGGGTCTTTAACATTCATAGGTGCTTTAATATTACTTAAATTGCTGACGTATGAAGAAAAGATGTTTCTATGAAAAAGAAGGAACCATGAATTCATACAAACAAAATTCTATCCTTTTACTATAAGAATCCTGGATTTAGACTGAAAAATAAATACTACAAAGACTACAACTCACCAGTTGAAAAATTAAAAACAAAGATCATTTGCAAAAATCTCAGTAACTGGGAGTGTGACATCGTAAGAAATATTTCCTGAAAATGACTCTCATAGGAACAATGAGTTCCTTAGAAATCTTCCAGAGTACTTGGTCACTGGAAAAATAATTTGTTTCAATTTTACTGACTTGCATACTGACTTGCAGCTAGTCTGAGGTCACTTTTTTTTTCTTTTCATTTTTAAAGAAACTACTTCATCATAGTCTTCTCCTATTTTGGCAAAAGTCAAAAGGATTTATTACAATGTCCTGAGCTAAGCAGAAAGGTGAGAGAGAATAATGATTGAATATTTCTAACGAGTAACAACAATAAAATGTTACTCCATTGTACTGTGAATAATACCTGAATATTAAAGTAGATTTTGATCTTGCATTCTGACAGCTAAATTCCTACATGTATATAAGAATATATCCGTGTTTAAAATATAGATAATATAGATATTATATATAAATGTAAATATTATATACACACACACACACACACATACACACACACACACACACATACACACACACACACACACATACACACACACACACACACACCTTCACGATCAGATAAAAAAGGACGCACTTCATATTATTTCTCTTTCCAGCTCTGTGGAAGTGCAGGAACACAAAAAGGCAGGGAAGGAATAAAGGAGGTTTGATCATTATGTCAGAAAATGTTCAACACACTTGTAAGAACCAACTGAAAACTCAGATTGCAACCACATACCTCTTACAGAGTCAACACAGCTTCCCCAGCTATTTGCTCCCTACAGTACAGATGCCAGCAGCCACCTCTAGGTGATGGATTTCCACCATGATCACCGCACTGTATCACTTTCCAGATGATGAAGCATCTTAGCATTGAATGACTGGTAGTAAATCAGCTTTACTAACAGTGCCCACAGAAGTCACCAGTTCCTTTTCAATCTTTCCTCCTCCTTCTCATAAGGGCTATTCATGACCTGGAGTTGAGTAATAGTGTGGCTGCTAGCACAAGTTATGAAATGAAGATCATATCTTTGAGGATGAGCAGTTTGTATAGCAACAGACTCATCCAGACTATTTGGGAAGAAATCTTCACAACCAAAAAGACTTTCTTACTACTCTAGTTATCTTTATTGTACATAAGTCACCCAAACACACCAGGGATTTAAAATGCTGGACAGAAGTGGACTTATCAGCAGAACAGCACAACACGTACATCACCTTTAAGCATATGGTTATGCTGATTGAAGTCAGAGACATCTTTGGTACAGAGCTGGGAAATAAATTATATTCCCAGCTCCAGAGGGTTTATGACTATGAAAATATTCTCCTCCCACAACTCTGAGTGCTTTCAGCACATAAAAACATAACTCACAATGATATTAATATTCCATGAAATACAGTACTTTTACAGGAGAATCATCTTATTTACAATGTGTGGGGTGGGAAGAGAAGGGAAGAGAAGACGGAAGGAAAAAGGGAAAAAAAAGGAAGGGAGAAAGAAAAAAGTACTCAGGTTCAGTACAGGGAAAAGAATACAAAAAACAGTGGAAAAGGCTACAATGTAGTCTCAAGAAATCATGAATAGCAGAAAATTGCACAAAAAAGGCAATATAGAGAAGAAAAGGAAAAGCATAGCAACACCAAGAAGCAGGATGAATAAAGAGAGGATGAGGATAAAATAGAAATATTGGAGGGTTGCATAGAGATGATGAATCAGGGGTAATGAATAAGATGCTGGGAAACCCAGAGAGGGTGGAAAGGGGAATAAGTTGCACTTCCTACTGATTATGGAAATTTCTTGCAAGAGAATAGTATGGGTACCATCACCAATTATAAGAATTTCATTTGGCAGACATGCTTTGAGGGGTGTCTTATATTGGGCATTTCTCTTTTTCCTTAGTATATCCATAATATTTCTTTAGTCTTTGCTTGTTAAAAAGAGTCATGACTGACTTAGTGATAAAAATCTCTGGGAGGTAAGTATTCATGTGTCATAGTTCACATGAAAGCTCATTCTTTTCCTTTTAATACATTATTTTTCCTGCAGTGCAGAACTGCTACCCTGGGACACATCCAGAGAGCTCTTGCTCTTCTTAGGTATGTAAGGTCATTACATAAAGTGGCTTTAGCCTCAAGCCTTATGAATTATACTACTGGAAACACATTCTAACAGAGATATTCTCTGCCAACTGCTTAATTATATCCAAATCCAAGAGTCTGATAATAGACACATTCATAGCTGGTGGGACAGTGCCTCCTACCCAAAGGCCATTTTTCTATACACCTTTAAATTTTCCCTGTAACTGAAGATCCGGCATCCAGGACGCCTTATGTAGCAAAGTGGTTTTCATGGTTGTTTTGAGAATTAACACTCACTAGAGCAGTATTTTTTTAATGTTTACAAGACAAAAATGGTACTCTTGGGTGGCAAATCTCTTTTACTATATAATACACACCTTTATTTCTTCTACTATTTGTTGTTGGTTTCTTGTTTGTTTTTTTTTTTTATTTTTATGCGAGATGTTTCTAATCCATGGCCTAGGATGCAGCATATAAAACCGAACTATTGGGCTGGATTAATCATGTATGGATTTCCTGGCAGTGCAAATGACAAACAGGTAATAATAATTGAATTAATTAGCACATGCATAGCCCTTTGTAACTTGGAAGCACCATACAAGCGTTAACTAATTAATTCTCACAACACCTCTGTGAAGAAAGGAAGTAATTATCCTGGGCCCCCTTTAACCCATAGAGATTGGTTAAAGTATTATTCCAGTTGGAAAACATAAACCTCGGGTTGGTACTATGGTGGTTTATGTTTAAGATTTCTCAGTGATATTGCTCTTCAAAGCTGGGTCAGTGAGCTGGGCTTTTACTCCGGCAGAGGAGAGGGTACAGTCTGACTGGGCCAGCCTGCACCATCATGCCCTCACCTGCTGCGTGTGAAAAGGACATGCTTCTGCAATCCATTTTGGAAAAAAAACCCAGTACACTTCAGTAAGAGAAGTTAGTGTGTGGCTTCAGAACTGAAATGTGCCCTCTTGTGTGTGTGTAAGATAAGCACCGGAATTTAAGGAATATCCTATTTACCTCCCAGACTGATTCTGTGAGCATACCATGCAGAGGTAAAATGTGAAATGCAAATAGAGCAGCCCAGGTGTTCATAAAACAAATTGATGATTAAAAGAAATACTCCCAAGTTAAAATATATATTGGTTAAGAGTAGGTTTCAGAACTATATAAAATTTCTACTGGTCCTTTCATCTCACTACTACTCCTTTGTAACCCCACTGGTTATAATTATGGAGTAGTGCTTATGTAAAGGTTATGTCTTTTCACTACCCATTTTGGAGGACAGACCATTAGGCTGGATGCTGCTTTTAAAAACGTACAAGTTCAAAACTTCAGAACAGGATCCCTGTTTTCTAAACCTGTGCTGATATGGCTTTGAAACTACAAACACATCTGCAGCGGCTGTATTTTTCCTATCTGTAAAGCACAAAGGGTCCAACAGTTAGATGCTCTGTTGTTCTAATAAATTGGAAAATTGAATGTGCTGCAATTTTCTATTAATAGAAAACAATGAGAATAGGTAAAGTAATCTAAAGGGATTAAAGAGTAAGGCTTTTCTGAACTTGCTTTGTTTATGGATTTTTCTGAAGAAACAACAACCTGTGTAGTGCTTTATCTCAGACTTGAACTTCTTGTTCAGTTAAACTTTAAAATATGTCTTAGATGGGACCACACTATCTGACAGATGTAATATCTACATGCAGATCTTTCTACAAGGTGAATCAAGTTCAGAAATCAAGTCAGATTTCACTCTAGATGAGAATGAAACAATTAGATAATCAACTTAATTAAGTATTACATATTTGTGAAACAAAATTGATTTTGTAGTGTAGATATATCAAGAGAGGTACTTAATAGTAATTAATCATCTATCATCTTTGCCAGGACTTCAATTGTCAACCACAATTATGCATAGATTCTTCTCATTAACACAGATTTAATCATACAAATTCAACTTAACTTGTAAGTATGATAGGGCCACCAGACAGTTCAATGCAACGTAAGTGTATTTGCAGGTCTGTAAATTCACTATTCCTGCAGCGACTGTAAATAAAACCATCTGTGCTCAGAAATGCACTACACTTGTTGCTATCTTACTTTGATCTGGTTGGTAAAATACATGAAGTTGCATCCCCTACATAAATGAGTAATTTAAAAGCTTTCTGCACAACCCTGTGTCTCTCCAGTAAGCCTACATATTAAAGAACAAAAGGCTATATGTGTTTATATCCACATTTTTTAAAAAGTCTTTTTAAAACCATTGATAAGGATAAAGATTATATTTTATAATGAAGTGAGTCTGCACAACTGCTGTTATGGGAAATATGTTTAAAATTCATACATACTCCTTAAAAAAAATCTCCAATAAACTGGGAAAAAATTAACAGAAAGGATCATATCCCACTTCCAAAATGTTTATTGAAGTTTTCAACTGAGGAGGAGTTTTGATATTTACTTGAATCTTAAGTAGAAAAAAAAACCTTTGTAAGTTTATAAAGTTACTATGCAAAGTGTTCTATGCAGTCACACATAGGCTCATATACACATAAGAATTCGAGTAACTAACTCTTATTTCCACAGCTGACTTTGCTTCAATGTTGAGTTGCAGCTGCATTTCTACAATTGAACCAATAGGTGGCACCGGGAATTTCTCCAAAATATCTAAAAATTTAAGACATTCGGTGACTGCAAATTAGATTCCAGGTGATCAGTAGCCAAACTAACAGCGAGCTATAATTAATAATTAAAAGAAGTATTTGGAGTATGAAGGAAGCATGGAAGGAAAAAAAAATAAAAACAAAATTAAAACTCCCAAATAAGGGCTCTGAAGCTCAAAAACAGATGAAATAGGAAAATACAATCTGATCAGAGAGAGACAGTACAGGTTTACAAGACCTGAATCCTGGCAGCAGCAATAAAATAGTATAGAAGTTGATACAAATTAGAAAGGCAAATAAATAAGGCATGCATTTCTGTGAAGAAACTGCTCTTCCTTTCAGAAAATAAGATCCCTATAACGTGACTCTAGCTTGGCTTCAAAATTTAAGCACCCTAAACGAAGTTTTAGGAAAAGTAGGTGAATATATGAACACTTGACCTGTATACAAATATTTAGATTGTGCCAAATGTAAAAGAAAATGAATGTCTGAAAAGGCAGCACAGAAAATGTGAAATGCATCCAAAAGACGACGAAGTGTACCTGTGGCCCAGGGAAAGATACATAAACATTTGTCATATAACATCCTGACCCACAAAGGCCTACAATGGTTTTTGCAAAATTCATGAAGCGTGAGAGAAGGTGTTGCCATGCCGGGACCGATTAAAAGGAAACAAACAGAAAGTGGGTATTTCTAGGAAAACTGAAATAGTACTCAAAGGAATCTACTGCTGGTTCCTATCTAGAATGCTACCACCTAGTCAAGTACTAAAAATAAAATTATAAAAACATATATTCAAAACCACACACACGCACATACCCCAGTGCTTTTTAACACATTCTTCCTTCCTCTCCTTACTATCCAGAAAAATTCTTATAGGGAGACTGTCACTCACTAGCAAAACTTTCACCTGAAAGGTAGCCAAAATTATTGTTTCTGATATTTTGCTTAAAAGATTAAAAATATATAAAAAATGTGCAAAGGAAATTGATTAAGTATGCTGTATGAATCTAAAGAAAAAAATCATCTTAAAATGATTTACAAAACAGCAATGACATATCAAAGAAAGTTTATTAGAAAACAAAGCCTTTCAAACAAATGTAAGAATATTTTCCTAAGCAGGCAATGGTTTGGTTTTTTTTAAATAAGAATGTGATGGAAGGTACAGATATTTCGTAATTTTTTGAAACTCATATACTTGAACCTAATCCAAAAATTTATGTTTACTTAAATCTGAAGTAAAAATGGTTTACACCTGAATTTTATCTAAATATAAAGCTACATGACTATGCACATTTTGGAAGGAACATAGTGTGATCCAATAACAGACTGAAAAGCTTGTTTGAGAGTGTTAAGAAGCAACATAAGGAATAAGATAATCTGAGAAACATATTTTTTAATTTGCCTCCTAAGGTTCAAAAATTCTAAGCATAAGCTTGGCATCGTACCAAGATGTGGAGGAAAAAAAAAAAAAAAAAGGAAGAAAATAAATCTTTCCAAAGAGAAAAAAACAGATACAAAGAGCCAGAATTTTGCAAGTATCCAAACCTTCATAATTCTGATAATTATAAATATCTGACTGAAACACTTTAACACTCTACGAGTATTTATGGGGGCTCAGTAGACAAAACTGTGGATGGTGGGGAGAAAAAAGAAATCATTATAGCTTTTTAAAATCATCTTATCAAGAAGAAAGTTAGAGACATGTTATTGACCTCTGTCAAAGACATCATATACAGGTTTCCAGGAAATAATAAGAAATATTTATTCTATCCCTTGAATATATGTTTTACATTAAAAGAATTTGAAAGGAATTTAAAAAAAATATGTCTTTATCAACTTTTCCATTGTATATGTGGTAAATACAAGGGACTTCTTTTACTCAAAAATTTGAAAAATCAGTGGGAACAATGTGCATTCTGGAACTGAGGAAATATCTGTCATAGTTAAATGAAACAAAATAAGTTGCAGTAAAAAAAAAAGGTTGAGATCCACTACATTAAGAAAATAAAATTTTATTTTTTGAAACCAATATTAAAAAATGAGAGAATACCTAATTGCAATTTAAGAGAAAAAAAATATTTTTTTAATTTTCAAACAACCCACCTTTGTCAATCTGAGAAGATAAACCACTAAAATCACTAAAGAGTTTGAAAACTTTTTGGTATGTCATGCTTGAATAAATTTGTTAAGGGATTACATTAAATGAATGAAATAAAAAAAAAAAACAACCAACCAAAAACTTCTGCTTCTCTGTCTTATTTTACAGACTCCAGAGGAAGAACAACCCAGAATGCTGCTGTTCACTCACCCCTATGGCTGTGCAAATAATTAATTTTTCAGTTCACTAACCATGCATTAGAGTAGGGGTAAAAGAAAAAAAATCAGGAAGGTAAAAAATTATTTCAAGTCAGATGGAAAAAAATATCCTTTACAAGAATTTCTTTACAAAATGGAAGAAAAAAAGTTTTGTGAGACATCTTTGATTTGGATTTTGGCATCTTTATAGACAGAAGTCTTGTTTGAAAGCAAAAAATAAAATATTTTGTACTAAAATACAAAAAGAATATATTTTAAAGCTTCTCTTTTCTTCCTATGGAAGGTCCTAAATTAGATCATAAACAGAACTTTTTTGCAGTCTGTCATCATAGAGTCATGTTACCAAAGAATTTTATGTAAAATCACACCAGAGTCATATGAACTTGGCACAAACCTCCATAGAGAAGCCTATAGCCAGTCTAAAACATGTGCTTATCTAAGTTTCTTCTCCTTTTTTCTTTTCTTTTTTTTTTT
>VYXC01012873.1:1325766-1346606 GCA_013397175.1 Platysteira castanea
TTTTTTTTTTTGTGTTTTTTTTTTTTTTTTTTTATCCTATCAAACGGCTACAAACTGGTTTCTGCTGGTGAGAGACTGCCACTTTCATCTAACAGGGAAGAACTTTCCACCCTGTGCAAGGAAAGGTGTTGCAGAAATTCCCCTTTTCTCTAAATGAAACACCTTATCTACCCCTAGCAAGACAAATTTGAGGTTTAAAAATATAAGAGACACATCTTCATGAGGCAACACCTCAGCATTTAAGCCCTGCTCTTCCAGAATCCCAATGAGCATTCAGTGCCGATTATTCACATGCTCTGAGATAATTTTTCAGTCTTAGTGTTTATGATAAACTATTATTTAAGGTGACTAGTTGCCCAAAATTTTTTCCAAATTAATTGAAACTATGCCCACTAGTAGCCTGAATTTGTGCTGTATTTCAACTCTTGCAGTACATTAAAACTTAAGAATTGGCAAAGCTTACCGTATTGAGAGTATTCTCAATTTTGTTATAATACTCATCAGTAGCAATCAGTAGCTTTTGTAGATTATTCATTTGTCATAAAACAAGATGACATCAAGATCATGAAAGAAAAAAAGATATCCAAAATATAAGTATTGTTTGGTGCCCTGTATTTCTTCTGCACCTCCCTTCTAGTTCAAAAGCCTTGTTTTGTCCAGCTTTAGAGAACACTGATTCACACAGCCATACAGCCTAAGATAAACTGGTGTGTTCTCATAGTCCTAGCAGGTAGACATTGAGGAGGACACCCACGTCAATATGGATTTCACCATTTCAGCTCAAGTGCAGTTTCAGCTCTCCTCAGTTATACTTAGTACAGTAAAGGTCAGAACAGTTGCATTGCTCTCTTTTCTGGACATGACAAATACTTTCCCCCATCCCGAAGAAACTGTGCAAATAGAATTGATCACGTGAGATTGAACTGTTCTGAGCTAAAAAATCTTCAACTTTTCCTACCTTACTTTCCTTTTGAGAGGATGTTTGCTTGATTTTTGCTGTTTAATTTTACTTAAAGGGTTCAATCCCCAGAAATGAAGGAAGTTGTCTGGGTTGAAGCCAATAGATACAAAAAGTCATTGCTTGCTATCTCTAAGCAAAGTTATAGTAGGCCTAGTGAAGTAGCCCTTGTGTACATAAAAGCAGGTATAATGGCAAGCCAGACCACTCGTAACTTTTATGAGGAAACCCCTGCACAACACTTTCTCCCTTGTAGGAAGACTAATATGAGCAACACAAGCATGAGTTCAATTTGCCCTGTTATTTGCCTTGTAGGAAACACCTCCATTAGCAAGTCATCCATTCAGAACTGCAGAGTCCCACCAGTACGAACACATTAATTTAGGAAAATAAATACAGGACTTAATTGCTTGAGAAATGCCATGATAATGATACTAGATTACTGAAAGTTCAGCCAGAATAGCCTAAGCAGATCTCAGCAGATAAGGTAAGGAAAGAAAGAAGTCATGCAAGGGCAAAATGCAAAATCCGAGATGCTACAGGATAGAAAAGATATCCACGATGGCAAAAGTCACACAACATTTAACTGTACAAGATACACACACACACACAGAGGAATACACACATATATATGCATATATATATGTGTGTGTGTATGTATATATATATGTATATACATATATATATGCATATACATATATATATGCATATATATATGTAGGCACTACAGGGATCAGAGAAAAACAGAAATAGAATTACCTTCATCCAAATACCTCCCTTGGCACGTTACATCAGTGCAGAAAGGAATTTATCTACTTGGGACCCAAGTGCTCATCCATGCAGCTGCATGCTCTGCCCTGCAGCAGGACTAACTTGCTTGGCCTCCCTGCTCTGTGGCATGGATAGACTGTTCCCATTACAAAGCGGGGAGAAACCTCCCCTCTTCCAAAAGACTTCCATAATGGAAAAAATTTTTTTTCTAAAAAATGTGTTTTCTATCTTAGTGTAAATAACCTAAGTTTAAAGCATGGCAATGACTCATCTTTGACATACACATAAGGATTTTTCTGTTTGTTAGGGGAAGAGTGCTTTTTGCTTGTGCCTTTAGAATAGCCTGAAGAGTAGAACGTTTTCATCAGATCTCTGGCCTGGAGTTCAGATTCTGCTACAGCCTGAGATAAATAAAAGATTCACCCTTATCCTTAGGTCATTCCTGCCTGTCTTGCTGAAGCCTTTCTTCTGGATGTTGACTTTGCAGACCGTATCTCCATTAGCAATCAGTGTGGTACAATAGCAATGGATCCATGAGCAGAACAGCTGGGGCAGAGTACCTGATCACCTCACTGCACAGGATTCAGTGGAGGAAGTATTGAAGGGCAATAGGCAAAACAAACAAACAAACAAACAAACAAACAACAACAACCCTCTCAGCTCATTTTCTCTATAATTGCCACTGCTTTTGCATTTAAAGTGTGACCAAAAAAAAAAAATAAAGCTTTGCTCTTCCACCTAGGGCTTTTTACTTGCCTGGTTATGCCAGGCAGAAATATGTTATTTTCTGCATGCTTCTAGATTAGGACACCATCATTTATGATCATAAAAAATAGCTAGAAATCTTTTAGAAAGTTGTATTTTTATGATTTAATTTTATACTTTCTAGTTATACTTGGTGCACATTGATTATAATTACAGTTTACAGTTCATCAAAATAGCAGTGTTCCCATACATAAGAGAAGACAACATCTTTTCAATCATGGATAGATGCTAAATTCACAAACATTCACTTAACAGAGTTTTTACTGAACTTTATTTTTAAAGTGTGCTGAGTGCTTTAAAAATTTTGTCTACCTTAGCTCAAACAGGGAATTATCAATTCTGGATTATATCACTATTGCATGAAATATTTAAGTCTGCTTCCTTATGTTTACATTAAGACAAGTGTTTCCTCAAATTCGATTTCATTTTCTGAATTCATAGCATTTCATTGTATTCAAAAAGTACTTAACTGAAAGATACAAAGTTCCTGAGTTTTCCAAAGTTTTAGAAATAAGACAGTTCTTAAAATACTGGGGAAAAAAAACCAAAACAAAACAAAGTGAGACAGCAGCACTGACTTAAATCATAATTATCCAGAAACTTAGTTGCATAAGGCGGGTAAAGCTCCACTGGGTTCCGCACAGCTACATGTCACTGCACTGCTTTAGGATGCAATCAGGATTATTAGACACACCTCATTCCTCCCCCTTCTTGATTCTGCATTTTGCCTTTGCTACTTGAAAACAGACTGTTAGAAATGCTTTGCATTCCAATGTCTATTTAATGACAGTTGATCTATTTTAACAAACTTTTCAAACACTGTTTCCGGATCTCAATTTTTATTTTTAATAAGGCTATGTAAAAACCAAGTATAAATAAAGCCCTAATACAATAGTACTACATAAACACATGTGCTTTGCTCAGAACAAGAACTCTGGAGAGATAATTAACTCAAATTGCAGGGGTTTTGTCCAAATGCTTGCAGTTACTGACAATTTCCCCACTTTTAACTACCTTATAATTATAAATGGTCTATATGCCAGATCACTTTGCCATTTTTCTACTGGCTAGCAAGAAATAAAAGCTCAAGCTTTTTATTTGTTTATCTGCCTTGTTTATTGTGCCTTTTTTATTCTATATTGTGTCATCTCCATGGCTGCTATTAAAATGAGAAGAAAGGATAAATCTAACCTTAAATTCCCTTGAATAGAGATGTTACTAATTTGTAAACACCACTGAGGGTCACTAATAGCAATGATGGTCACTAATAACTGCACTCGCGTGCCTTAATAAAACACACAAATTCCTTTTACGCAACAGCCATTATTTCCACATCTGAATACCCATCCATAATGACAGTGAGCCTTTTTTATATGCTTTTAAAATTTATTTTTAAATAGTATTTTTATTATATGACAGTTTATACAGTTTTCAGGACATGATATTTTCTTTCCCGTGTACCTAACTAGCATTGTTATGTCAGTGGTATCCCTAGAACATGGTCTGACGTGTCTGCTCATCAAATTTGATGATCTGGCAAAATAAGGAGCATTTTGGTTTGGTTTCTTGTTGGATTTTTTTGGTAAGAAAATATATTTGGTCAAGTCAAGGTTGTGCAGTAGCTATCAGACTGAAAGACAACAGTATTATTCATCTTGTCAGCAAAATGAACTTCTTCCTTTCAGGTTTTGGATTTGTTGCAGGAAATACTTCTGTTGGATTGAATGTTGCTTCTTGGTAGAAATTTATTTCATCTGAGCAGATACTAGGATTTATGTTGTTTTTACATGTGTATTACATCAGCAGATCTTTGTGAATGGACAGAAAAATGTTTTCTATTTTTGAGGAAGTCATTAAGTTCCATGATGGCAACATGAGCATTAAATAACTATCACTGACCATCAAACTAAAGAAAAGGCAAAACCATCTGCTGTGAACCTCACTGTCCCTTCTTCTGTATTTTTTATGACAGTTGATGTATAAAAGCTCCAGTGATGAAAACTTTCTGTCTTCCCTTCCCTCAGCTTCTAAAAAACAAAGATAGTTATTCTAGAGAATAGATTGTTCTATGAATAAAGGTTGATTCTAATAATGATGAACTGCCAGTATTCTGTGTAAGCCCCATATTCAAGTATGTAACACTCTTTGAAGACCAATTTTCCACTGCCCTCTGTGGTTCTCTCTTTTTAATGAGCACAGAGGGCCAAGGGAATCACTTTTTCAACACTGTTCTCACTCCAAGTGTCATGATCAGATCCCATCTAGCCAGACCAATACCAAAATTGTTTCATAAAATGTCTTAAAATAAACTTTTTAAAAAGTAAAAGTACAGCAACAGCAAATTGTTTTCTTCTGTCACAGAATTAGACAAATACAATGTTTTAAGAGAAAGAAACAGGACAAGTGAACACATACTTGAAAGACTGTTTTTTGTATTGGCACAAACAATATCCATAAAGTTAGTTTTTCTTTTACCTCATCAACAGATTATATTGCAGCCAACCTCCAAATTTCATGCATCAGTACACATTCCTAAACAAGCTTTTTATATTTGTGCAATATAGGGCATACCAATACAACACAGTTATTACAGCAAACAAACAACAAAAAAACCCCCATCCCACTTCTATTTTGCATCCATGCAGACCTAAAGCCCAAATAAATAGTCTGGCATCTTTGATATGACAAAACTCTTGCTGACATTAATTGAGCTAGCACACCACTCTCTCTAAAGCAACCTCATTTCCTTTGAATCCATTTTGGCTTTGTTTTCCTGGATTTTAAAAGTATCTTGGCCATTTTAAATTATACTATATGTATTTAATCACCTCTCAGTTGAGTAGTCACCACTCAGGCAAAGGTTCCATCAATATGAATAAAGGTTACCAGATCTGACTGTATTTAATGTCCATAAAAATATAGGCAAGCTATAAATTTATAAATTATGGGCACATAAAATTTAAGAAATATTTCTAACTCAGTCTAGTTCTATTTCAATATAAGAATTTTAAAAAGTTTATTCTTATCATAAGATGTGTGATATTAGTGAGATATTCTTTATTTATCCAAATGATTTTCTGTACCCTCCCAACTTCTTGTGCACTCTCTTAGGCTACTCGCTGGTGGGGTGGAGTGAAAAGCAGAAGGGGCCTTGGCTTGTGCAGGCACTGCCTAGCAATAGCTAAAACACCCTGTTTTCAGCACAAATCCAAAGCATGGCACCTTGTAAGCTATTGTGAAGAAAATTAAACAACACATGTACTTATCCCACATATATAAAAGCTAATACTTTTCTTTTAGGTTATGCCACTTTCTGGGCTTTCTATTAAGAAAATTAAAAAAACAAAACAAAGCAAAACAAAGAAACAAACAACAAGAAAACCAACAACAACAAAAACAAACAAACAAAAAAACAACCAAAAAAAACCCCAAAACAACCACCAAAAAAATACCTCAAAGTCATCTTGAATAATTAAAATATATACATATTCTACATAAGAAATGCTGAAAACTTGCTTAGAAACAACTATTGAAATTCAATGAAAAATGCTTACATTATGCTATTTACTTTCTCATAATAGCAAGAAAAATCCATTTTTCCCAAGACTGAGACTGTGATGAGCTACATTGCTACTTGCAAGTTTATGACTTACACTGCTTATGGAACCTTCTGGTGGTAGTTGGATGTAAGGAAAATACTTAACTCTTGCTCTCGCTCTCATTTTCCTTCCCAATGAAATCTACGACACTATCAATCTCTAGAAGAACAATGGAAAGCTAGAGGTCTTCGCATGCACTTCTGAACATGAGAGAAGAAAATCCAAATCTTAAGGAGATGAAATACCGATCCCAGTCAGTAAAGCACCATTAATAGAATTAGTTTAGGGGTCCCATTAACTGCAGTGAAGTTGTCCCCTTCCTAAATTTTAAATATAGGCAGTATTAAAAGAAAAAAAAAATTTAAAAATAAAGGAAGGATAAATGTTAGGGGAGGAGAAACAAGCCAACCTTTTAAAAGGTCAGCAGAAGGGTTAATAGGAAGAGAACAAGTGAATGAATGTTATTTTTGATTTTGCATCAGTAGACATGGAAGGAGTGTTGTATGATCTTTTCTATGACTGCAGGGAGAAAACCCAGTGAGAAGTGTATGATATTTTCTGTGACTGTAGGGAGAAAACCCACTGAGGACTGCTGTATGATCTTTTCTATGACTGAAGGGAGAAAACAGTGATGAACGTAAATGAATAGAAAAAAAAGAGTTCCAGAATGCAAGCTCACAAAAAATTCCAGGAGAAGGTAGTTTCCTTCCTAAAATATGGACATGAATAAATATGGCTCTTTTTATATACATGTATATAAACTCCCCACATATATTATATTAAAAATATACTCTATATCATACATATACATATATACATAACACATACACACACACACACACATCTATATATGTGTAATGAATAAATATATCCTGCCTCCTTGAGAAAGTAGCTTAGAATAGTAAACTTGGGTAAATTAGAGTTTGTTGTAGTAGATAGAATGGCGTAAGTCTTAAAGATATTGTCAGTGAGTTTGAACTTGTTTTGGAATATGACAAGAATATTTGAAATCCTTCAGAATACTCGTAAAATCAGTATTGTTGTCAAAAAGCTCCACTTTTGTGGAAAGTATTTCCATAATATGGTACAAACTTTGGCCAATATGCCATTTTTTCAGAACCGGTCCCTTGGTTCCCATCCCCTTGTTTAGCCTCAATTGTGTTTTTAGGTTTCTTTGCTTTCTCCTCTTGCAAGAGGAAACAAAAAACCCAAATAAAACTCCAAATTGTGGTAGCTGATTCTGGTTGTAGTGAAACCAATTGAGAAAAGAACTGACCTGCTGCTGAACTCAGATAAGAAGTTGCTTATGCCAACCCCAGATAGCTCATGCCCTTTAGAGAAAGGAGACAGACAGAGGCAGTTGCACTGGCAATTGCACTGGTTATTCTTCTATCTTCTCTTCATGAAACGAACACATAATCCAGTCCAAAATCCAGAGGCATCAGGAATATGCAGGATGGTAATGAGATTTCAAAAAGCAATGAGGAAGACAAGAAAATAAGTTTTTAATTCACCAGCTTGTATTTATATGAACTGTACTGACCTCTCTCCTTCCACATTTTTTCCATTTCATACATTGTCAAATTTCAAGTAAAGGCAGTCTACTGACTTGGATATATCTGAGCCTACCCTCATTTCTCATGAAAGAAAGAATAGAGTTGTGTCCGTTAGTGGATGGGAAGGCAATAGTCTCTGTTTTAAGTATAACAAGCAAATAACCCTGCCTTCCCAATATATTTTCAGAAACGTCTAAGCATGAAGTAACACTTTCCCATATGTATTGAGGAGCTGCTGGAGTTTTCTAAAAAGCACATTGCAGTAGTAAGTGTCAGGTTAAATCTGATTCCTAGGTAGAAGAATTATCTGTGATGTACTTCACCTAGCAGCAGAAGTGAACGCAGATTTCTTGTCTATATAACATTCTTTCTAAGATTTTAGGAAAACAAGTCAATGAAAGTGGGATGTTAGTTGAACAGCAGAAACACAATAAATAACTGGGTTATACAAAAACTTCTCTGGACCTAAAGGGGCTGTGTAGAAAGAGTGACTTTTGGATAGGAAACATACAAAAAACAGGTGTCTTAGGTATAAGTTCTGTACTTTAGAGACAAGTTATCTATCTAATGCCAAATATCAAACATTTTTAGCATTAATTCACAATAACAACTGTAGAATATTCAGTCATAAAAAGGAGGAACTAAAAGGATTTCTGAAAATGTTAAAATCACTTCATGGTATCTTTGTTCAAAATGAAATATTTAATTTCATTCCCACAAAATTTTTCCTTTTGAAATTACAAACCAAAACTTTTCGGGGTCAGATATTTTTATCTTGCAAAAATATTTTATGAGGCCATAAAATGAAATTAAGTATTTTGTCTGCAGTTGCCAAATGCAATTTTGTGGAAAATGTAGGAGTTTTTATAACAAACATTAGTGAAAAATGTTCCAGTTCAAGAAATTCCCTATATTCCTTAATTATGCTTTAGCTACTCAATTAAAAATTGGTCATCTACTTAGCATTAACCCTGAATTTATTTAAAAATTCAGCTAGAGACACATACATATTTTTACATAACATTTAAATAACATTAAAAAAAATATTTCTAAGTTTGATAACAAAGTGTATAAAAAAATTAAGACTTCTTTTAATTATGAGACAGAGAACATTTCTTATTACAAATTGGGTAATCTTTCCTGCAGCTTGAGGAACACATGACCTCATTTTTATTTATGATGTGCAAAATCCCACGTATATTATACCTGAGGACCTGAGAGATTATTTAGAAACTGAAGATCAGGTAAAAATTAGTATGTAATGGTTAATGATTAATGGTTACATGGTTATGTGTTTAATATAATGTATTAAGACAGCTGGGAGTTACAATGGTACTGAATTAATGATTTAAGGCTGGTATCATGATGAATATTGATATTTCTATTAATAAATATGATTTCAATAGTTCATTTTATTTATTTTGGTGTACAGCTGCTTACAAAACTCTAATTTCAAATCAAAGGAGTTTAGTTTTCTGGGTTTACATTTAGTCATGCCATTTGCTTGTCCTCTGAAACTGTAATTTAAATGACAAATAAATTTGTGTTTAACTCTTTAAGAGCCTTCTCTACTGTATCATCATGCTCGAGCTGCAGGACAAATGGTCCAGTTGTATCTGGTTTTAGCACCTGAATTAGAAGATTGCTCTTTAGCAGGACCTTGCTGGACCCTGTTCCTGGAACTAGAAAATTACAGTGATCTGGTATTGCAAAAATAAGAAGCAGAGGAGACATTGTAAAACTCTCAGCTTTTAAAAATTTAAACTAACAAGGACACACATTCACATCCACTTGAACCTTCTCTTTCCAGAACTAAACCAAGGATGTTTGGGATCAAAAATCATACAAATGGTACCTATGAGATGATTCATTAAGCTGTGATCTGCTGTCCAAGCTCTCTCTTGTCACAGTGACCTGAGACGGAGTAAGCAGCACAGATTCAGTACTCCACTCTCTGACATGAAACTTCCCCAAAACCCACTGAGATAGAAAGATTGTACATTCTCTCCAAATACAGAGATGTAGACTGGGAGCACAGCTAAGGCCACATAGTACTGTAGCATGTATTTCTGTATTTTAGACAGAACTAAGGCAGAAGATTTTTCCTTCAGTTGTAAAAAAGATATGAAGGAAGAGAAGCAGTTAATGGGAGACCAGTCTGTTCTGCTGAACAACACTATAGTTGTCTAAATTTTCTTATGCTTTTTATCCATTCTAACCAAGGAAAGGAGAAGAAACATGCCATAAGGAAAAACACACATTTCTTTTTAATTAATGAATCTTTTCATCATTAAAATGTGTTAATCACCAAATAACTAGGGACATTATTTAGATAATTATTATAGAATTATGAAACAGAGGTTATTGAAAATGAACACTTAGCTGCTAAAATTAATTCTACAGCATTTATGTTTCCTGCATTAACAAAATGTATTTCTTGCATTTGGTTTTCAGTATGCATTTACAGATACGGAGTGAGGCCATTCACGGTTTATTTACATTCAATTAAGTACATGCTAAGAAAGAAAAGATATCACTCTGCCTTTAAAAATGGTAGCAAACAAAGAGGAGTTTAGAAGAACTTAAAAATGATTCAGTCACAATTTTGTGCACATCTGGTACATAGCACAGAAGTGAAACATTTTGCCTACAAGACTAAAGGCATTAATCAAGACAACCTGCCCAGGTTTCCCATTTCAGAGGCTTTCTCAGGGGACAGAAGCTGATGTGTAATCAGTAAACATTTCTTCTAACGTTACCACCTAGACGTCTAAGGGTCTTTCAGGCTGGATGAGGAACTAAGTTCTCAAACAAAAGACGGCAATGCAACCACATTATTCTGAATCAAAAATAGCCAGACACCTTAAACGTCACCAAAATAAGGAAAATTGAAAGCTCATGATGGAATGCCTCTAAATTATAAAACAACAATACTACGGCTGGTGGCAAAAGCAGCAATACAGATGTATTAAGTCTGAGACTGTACTTATCAGACTAAAGGAAAAAGACTTCTGACCACGAGGAATTTACCATCTATAGAAGAGCCATTGGACAGAGACTTAGCAAGAGATACAAAACCTTTCAAAAAGAACACTGCTCACATTTTAAATAGACATGAAAATAATCTATGTCAGGAATTGAATTTGTGGAAAGAATGAAAAAATATACTTAAAACTTTACGTTTAGGGTATTTTTCAACTTACTGATCAACTTTTGCCTCAGCACAGCTTCAATGTAATTTCCAAAGAAAAACACATCACCAGTTTCACAAAAATCCAGATCTCCCAAGCCATACCAACAGTGAGCTACATTTTATACTTTAAGAGAGTTCAACTTTGCCTGGATCACTGGAAAGAATTATTGAATATAAATACACATTTCTTCATTATATAAATTAAATAATCTCCTTTTTTAAAAAAATAACAATTTAAAAACACTGTTTGCAAGCTTTAATGCATAAGTTATCTCTCTGTGCAGTAAACTTAGCCAGCTACAACTGCAAAATAAAAGAAATATAGAGTTAGGTCTGAGCTAACTTTAAGCTACAATTGTCACTATATATGTCCTACATAAATACCATCTGTTTAACTTCCCTCTCTTAGCTCTTAACAGGTAGTGTTGTAAGTATATTTGTCATTTATAGAAACACCTGCTGGATTTTTACTCCCTTGTGGACAGCATGCTCAGTTAGCCATAGAAAACTTGGTTTAAATATTTAAATATTAAATACTCTGTTTTACTATTTGACGTTAATAGAATCATTTATCTAGAAACAAAGGAGCTGGTTAAGACAGCTACTGAAAACACTGGATTATGAGTCACACACCAGACATACATTAGGAGTTATTTTTTCCAGTTTCTTTTCAAGCCAATGATTTTTAGATTTCTAGTGATTCAGACTGTAGACTTACCAGCAATGTAACTCAAAAACAGGTGTGTTCCCTCGATTAAAAGAGCCTATTTTTTGTCTACACTATAAATGAAAATATAACTGAGAAGCATATTTGTATATGTACAAAAAAGTACTATTTTTAAGGTGCATACGCTTTTATTAAGGTCATCTGTGTTCGTTTGTTTGGTGTTTAGTTTTTTTGTGGAGGAGTCATTATTAAATGGCACTGAACTCACTCATCTGCAATAAGATGAAGACTGACTATGGAAACTTCTCACAACTTGTGCATTTGACCTTCTAGCAAAGGGCTTCTAAAGAAATAACTATGAAACCATTCACAAAATGTTTTTTAGATTTAGTAGTTGATAAACATACAGAGGTGAACACTCCACATATCCTCACCTTTCAGCATTTTTCAACTACATTGCTATCAAAAAGATATGTGATCTACAAAGAAAATAACAAGAATAGGACAAGACAGAATAAGCTCAAACATACTAATAAAATGTTTTTGCAATCCTTCAAAGATTCATAATAGTTCTTCCTTTGGTACACATGTATACACATGTCTTTTTCCCGTTTCTAAACATTTTCTGAAATCAAAGGGTCTATAATTTTTCAAAGCATATTGGGGCTTTTCAGAAAAACTTGGGCAGCATATAAAGAAAACAACCAAAACAGCAGAAAAGAAATATCTTTTACTGAGCTAATTACTATGCTTTATACAACCAAATGAGGTCTGAAATTTTCTAATTACATAGTGAATATTTGAATATTTCCTCTGGCATATGGGATTTAAGGAGTGAGTTTGAGAAGATATGAAGGGAAATGAGGACCTTGAGAGATCAAGGATGAAACCATCTTGATTCCAGTACAATAATTCCTCAGCTGCTGTCTCATTAAAATGAAAGCAAATACTCAAGCTCTTTTTTATTATTATAATACTTACTGTGTCACTTATTAGAAAATCTTATAATGGAGGTCAAGACTTTGTGTGATGACTTACTAATTTACTAGTTATTTACTATTATTTGTCTTTTTTTTCAGAGTTTAGCCTGAGTCAAGTCATACTTGGTTAGCCGGTAGAAACTTTAATTTTTGTTGCAAGAAGTTGGAAGCAATTTCATGTATAAAGCAAAGTTAGTTCTTCAGACTTCATGTGAGAAGTTAAAATCATGAAATTCCAAAGTAAAATAAAAGACTTGTTCAGAGAATAAGTGGAGAAAGGAATATGAGGTACATATGCTTATTTCTAGTGAGTGTGTAGAGTTTCATGGTAACTTTCAGTTATTAAGGGGTGTTCACCTACCACATCTTGAACATCCCATGGGATAGAAAGATTCGGGTGCCTGTTTACATATGCCAGGAAAAGCAGGGCCAAGCACTGGTCCTGGCTGAGCAGCAGGACCTGGTTAATTCCTTGCTAGTCACAGGTGATGCTTTGGGGGTCAGCCCCTTCTCCCAGGAAACCAGTGACAGAACAAGGGGGCGTAGCCTCAGGCTGTGCCAGGAGAGGTTCAGGTTAAACATCAGGAAGAACTTCTTCACTTAAACGGTTGTTAAACATTAGAATGGGCCACTAAGGGAGGTGATGGAGTCACCATTTCTGGAAATGCTCAAGTGCACTTAGGTTTAATTGGCCTGATGGTGTTTGGTCAAAGCTTGAACTCGATGATCTTGGAATTCTTTTCCAACCTTAATGATTCTTTGAATCAGTGATTCCAAGTATGTTGTTTCCTGCAAATTCCTGTTCCTGACTCTTCCTAATGTTTCCATTGGTTCTGCAGGGTAAGACAAAACACCTTCATATTTCCCTTTTTCTCCCTCCCACCAGTAAATATAATTTCCTAGCACCAAGTTAGATCAAATATTTTTAATTGTTTATTTACAATGTAGTAAATCATACACATGCATGAACATATGTTACAAAGAAAACTGAGGTAACTGTTCTGAGGACTGATGGATGTAATCAAGATGCTTTTGCTTTTTCTTCATGAGAAGATTAATTATACTCCAAATATACTCAGGTATAACAAGCAGAGCAACAGAAAGATATTGTCTCCGTGACCTCCTGCACGACTTCATGCATCTACATTGGCCCAATTTTCCAATCAGGGGTGTGAAAAAACAGGGAAAGAAGAGGAAATTGGCTGTGCATACATATAAAGTAAGCATGGCTTACTTATTCTTCTTGTATAGCAATGTTAAATTCTCAGCTCTAGCTCATGTCATGAGGCACTGTGGAGTCTCCCATCTTGCAAGGCAGCTGAACACAAGGTGCATTTCTTTATAGATAAAAGTCTGTTACAGAACACCTGTATAGCTGGAGGTATTTATGCTGTTAGCATACTCCTTTGTGGGAAAAGCTGGATTTAAAACACATGAGACTACAACATGCCAGACAATCCATATAGATTCCTTACATGCTTTAATAATCATTCTAAACGAAAACCTGTGTTCCAAAAATATGCAAAAGAGGGTTAAGGGGTTTTTTTTGTTGTTGTTTGTTTGTTTCCTTTGGATTTATAATTTTTTTAAGGAAACAAGGGAAATTACCTGTGTCATCTGCTTTGCTATCACAGACTAGTTTTTCTGAAATCATACTGATGGAAACCTATTAAGAGTCTAATAGAACCCTACTGCTTTTATCCAACATGAGGTCTCATTTCAAAAAAGAGCAGAAAAGATAAAAGACCAGGCTTCATGTACAGGTCAATTTCTTAATACATCATTTGATGTTTTAAATCACTTCATTTGCACTTCTATAGCTCGATTTGCTGGCAGTCTAAACTCTAAAATGTATTTAACAGTGCATCTCCTACTGTCCTCACCAAGGCATACATGTGTGTAGGGCAGGGCAGACAAGCTGATCTAAACGATTTTGCCCTTTTCCACCAGCACCATGTCAGCTGGACAGAGTAACTGACCTGTAGCACATCATTTTGAAACTTAGGCCACTAAAGATTTGTTAAGCAATTTCATTCTAGGCAGAATGGCCCTTTACCTATCTTATTTTGTGTTTGGAAAGACTGTGAAATGTTAACTCTTGTAACATTCCAGAAAATGTTTCACAGTATTAAATGTATAATAATAAAAATGTGCTTGCAAGAATAGGACAAATCAAAGAGATAATCAGCCAAAAAAAATTTGCAAAACTATTTTACATATCAAAAAGTAATAAGACCGTGAAGTTCAGGTAATTTTATTTGCTCTTTTCAAATGTGAGATTTTCACGCAGTGTTTTAAATTCTTCATGAATGGGCATCCCAAAAATTGCTTTTAAATGGCATTTTAAAATATCATCATATCCCATCAGGGTAAAGTATTTAGGGAACATCCATTATCCTAAATTTTATTGTCAATTTGAAAGATTTTCTAAAGCACGCAGTCCAAGCAGTGACTAAAACACCCAAAGCTTTTGTGTGCATCTACAAAGGTGTGCATATTACTTTTTCATATGAAATCCCTGAAATTATTTCCTTAATGTTTTTCATTTTAAAAAATGTCAAATAACAAGCATTGACCCTTTTCCAAGAAGTATGCAACAGGTCTTCAAAATGCTTCACTGATCCACACAACTTAAAGGACAATAAAACTTGTATTCTTTTCATGTTTATAATTTGTGTTGACAAGCACTGCCTTTTTTCCTGAGTCAACTACCGCTATACAGTTATTCTTTTTTTACGTCTTGCTACTTAATTCAGGCAGCCAAAGCCACTTCATAGTTTCTTCAGATCTAGTATGCAGTGGTCTAGTTTGGGGGTTTTGGTGAAAAATGTTTGGATTTTTAAATTGGAATCACTCTTTAATGACCACTCTCTTGAAAATATATATTTGACAAGGCTTTTTTTTCACATTTCTTTCTCTTCTTTCCCATTACTACAGCCTCAGTATACGTTAGCGAAATGTTTTTCTCGTCCTAAGTTCTTTGGGGAAACTTGCAGCTAAAACAAAGAAAAAGACTATATAAACCAGCACGAAGTGTGCTGTCCCCCCAACTAAAGCAGATATTGAAGCATCTGTGATCTCTTCAGCAGGAACCTATTTGAAGCACGTGTACAGAAGAACTTCTATTTCTAATAATTGATGCTACTCTAGGCTCCTTTTAAGTCAGTGTTACTTTATGTGACTGCTGACTTGTGTCATAGTTTCCTCTGCTAGGTGCCATGATACCAAATCCATTTATCATTCACAGGAACTGAACCAAAAACAGAAATTGTTTTTCTGGGCAACTTCTGAAGTTTTCAGAACCATCTTTGCTTCTTAGTGGAACAGAGGCATTTTGAACATTTTAGTTAACACAGCATTTGACAGGGTACTGTTTTCCAGAAAAAAGAGCATTGTCAGAAAAAAATGTCCTCCTCAGCACTTGGGGTGACTTTGTAAAAAGTTGCCAGCTCGAGCCCATGAGCTGCTTAATCCACAGCAGAAACTTTTCACTTCACATCAACAGAACAAAGCTTTCAGCTACATCTCACTTTCCTAAATCGGAATTTAATCATATAATGAAAACAAGAATTTGCTTTCTCTGTTGTCCTACCTTCTTCTGGTTTGGCAGAGCTACTGATTTGACACAAGAAGGATGAGATGATTGGGAATGGTCTGGATGGATTTGCCAGGCATAAATCATGCAAATCTTACCTGATTGTCTTAGGTGCTAAAATGACTACATCAGTGGAGAAAGAGAGCACCAGGAATGTCTTTGATGTGCTTCAGCCAGCTTTTTGACTCTGGGGCCCCGGGAGCTGGGCAAGAGCCAGCAGTGAACCCTGGCATCAAAGACAGACAGTGTCATCCAGGGCTGTGTCAGCAGGAGCGCTCCCAAGAGCTCAGGGCAGGGCTTGTCGCCTCTGCCCAGCACTCTGTCAGACCACATCTGGGTGCCTTGGCCAGTTTAATGCCCTCCAGCACAGGAAAGACACCAATAACCTGAAGTGGGTTCATCCCCACAACCCTCAGGGCTTGAGGATGTCCTGTGAGCACTGTCCCAGAGCCTGAGGCAGTGGGGCTTGACCAGCCTGGAGTAAAGACAACTTCAGGGGGGCATCACAGTCCCCCCAGTGCCTACTAGGAGGGGATGTAGAGGGGCAGATGGGATTTTCAGAGTTGTGTGTGGCAGGGCAGTGTACACCAGGCATGAACTGAAGTGAAAGGGATTCAGGCTGGGCACTGAAACCTTTCCCGAAGAGGACAGGCAGGGCAGGGAGCAGGCAGAGACAGGTTGCTCAGGTGTGGCAGGCTCCAGTCCTTGAAGGGTTCCAACACCCATGCGGGAAAAGTCCTGAGCAATCTGGTCTGACTTCACTGCTGGCTCTTCTTGGAGCATGGGTGCACGAGGGACATTCTGACATACCCTTCAGCCTAAAAACATGTGATATTTCATAAAATCTTCCAGAAAAAGTGTTTTGATGAGATTTAGTAATTAACATTCCAGGTTTCTGCAAAAGAAAGCTCATCTGATATCTGTGTTCTCACAAGCTGACAAGAATTTTTAAAGGTTCTAAAGGATTGCTAGCAACATCTTGGCTATTCTACTAATGAATTATGATGATTTCTTAATTAAAATATCACCAGGACAGACTCAGAGGATAAACTGACATATGAAATATTCAGTACATTATAATTTGATCGCTTAATATTATTTAAGAATCAAAATCATCAACATAAGAAGGTAAAATTAACAAGGTTGATTCCATGCTGAGGCTAATTTTATGTAATGTGAGTAACTGATTTGATGCTTATATGGATAAGAGAGTGGAAAGATTTATGGGATATCTGGGATTAGAAACAGAATAATTGTTAGTACCTCCAGGATGGCTGGAAGGCAACCTATTCACCTCCCAGTTCCGTTTCATCACACATTGTTTACAATGATCAGAAATTGCACTGTTTGTCCTGAAGACCTTTTGCTCTCTTTGCATCAAATACATACCATACAAAAAAAACTTTCTTCTTTGCCATACATCCACCCAGTACTGAAACATTCTCCCACAAACTGCTAGAGTAGCACAAACGTATGGCACTCTCTCCCTGAAAATGTTTCTTTATACAAGTGTTTCTAGAGTCTTCTGCATGTCCTGTGCAACATGCCTTGCCTTCATGAGAGCATTTCCCTTAACAAGCCCGAGGAACAGCATTTTTTAGAAAAAGAAATAAAGTGTTTCATGACAGAGTATGTCTAAGGAAGATTCTCCAATATGAATAGAGTTTATTTTTAAATTACTAGGGAATCATTTTGCTGTCACTTTAAGTATGCTTTGTCTGAAATGTCAGAAGGAAATAAGAGCAGAGGCTGTTGGGTGGGAAAGTCATGGAAGTAATGCAACAGCTCCTATCAAACCTGTATTTTTACAGCAAGACTTTCTACACTTGGTCTTACAGGGTGGAGGTACCCTAAATCTAAATTTCTTTACTTGGAAAATATTGGAGGTCTCTGAAACGTTCACAGTGTCTCGAGGTGAAACTACATTATCATGGACTTCACCTAAAAAAGTTGAGGTTACCTGGATCAAAAAAAAAAAACAACCCAAAACCAAAAACCCAAACAAAAACCCCCCACAAACAAACAAACAAACAAACAAACAAACAAACAAACAAACAAACAAACCCCCAACCAAATCAAAACCATCAGACACCCTGTCTTGTTAACATCTTAAAACTCAGACTGCATAGAAGCAATGGAAAATCAAATATCTTTTTATCAGGTGTCAGGAGCCAGAAGTTTGTTTTCTAACAGGCAGAATTTATCTTTAAGGAAAATCATTAAGAAGTTGAGAAATGATCAATGGATACAGGTTATTTCATTTCTGTTTTAAAAGCCAAATCCTGGATGAAAGAGTCAGAAAAAAAGGTACTCAAGAGGCTTCTCAAGACCAAAGTTCTGAGAAGAGCCAAGATTAGTGCTTTGAACAGAGATGCTGCAACTAACCTAGGGAAATAATTTTACTTGCATCATTGTAGACCTTGGAATAAAGACCTTTTAGAGATTTGAATTCCTGAATGGAAAGTAAATAAGAAAAAAGTAAAGAAATATATATATGTACTGCAGCTGCTTGGAAAAACTTGTCTACTTTTGGGTAATTTACATATTGCATAACCTTGCCAAGCTATTAAGCAGCAAGATAACTTCTAGATCATACATTATTTCCCTCCACTGCTTCAATGACAAATAAAGGAAGGTAAATCACCCTACTTACCACATGCCTGAGGCAAAGCTTAATCTAGAATATTTCAAAGCTAATACAACCTGAGTTAGCAGAGAAAAATGTAGAATTTAACCTCAGTGGGAAAACAAGGTCTAATTCCTTCACACATACAGGACTGTGATTAGCTTTCTACACTTAAACAGGATTGGAAGTGTAACAGAGTTCCCCACATGCAGAGAAGGAAATGCAAACATACATGCTCACCAGCTCAAGGCCTACAACAATCTTTTTCCCAATTCCTGAATTGTGTTTTTGTCGAACTCCTCAGAAGCCAGCAAGAAAATATTAAAGAGCTATTGAAAAAAATTCCATCTTCAACTACTCTTTAGACAGCTGATGTATATATGAAAAGATGTTTACAGGAAAGTTAATTGAAGTTGCACAATTAGTAAATTGATTTTCCATTCTTACATTACATGCATAAAGTGATTTACTGTAGTGAAATTGCAACCAAATTGGTTCTTTCTAGTAGATTTTATCTAAGTATTTAAACTTACACTTTTAATTATTGTCACATTTTCTTCTTGTCTAAGTTATATTTAAATTGTGTGATTGCTAAAATTGGACTTCTTCAATTTCTCCATTGGAGAAAGCTAAAAAATAATTTTGGTCTAAATGTTTCAGCTTTGATTTGTTAGGAAAATTTTAACTTAAAGTTTACAATTAAAAAAAAAGATTAGAAAACCAAACAAAGCTGTGTGATGGTTAATATGCTTTTTTATTGCTTTTAAAATCAAACACTAACTCTGTCTATAACCATACTGGGGAGAGGGAAGAAGATAATAAAATGGTAATATCCAAGTAGTAGAGAGAAAAACAAGTACAGTGACTAAATGTCTGCTTTCCTATGGTTCAAACATTTCCTCTCTAGCATCCTATTTCACTTTAGAATTTTTCCATGTACATATTTACTATTATTATCAACTAATAACTCTTTATAGAACATTTTCCATTCATTCAACATTCTTAACACATACAGAAACAATATAAAATTTATGGGATGTTGAAAAGATGGAGATTTCATGCATATATTAGGTCAGGTGTAGCTTTTTTCCCAAAAAAACCAAACAAAGCAGTCACAACTTCCATGAACATGACACTCACTGCAGTGTTTCCTTGCAGTACTCTTTTCTTTCTAGCGTAGCGCACTCTGTCCTGAGATAACATTCACAGCAGTAGCACTATGGTTGTGCAAAAAAAAAATGAAACCATACTGAAATACAAAAAAATTCACAAGGAAATACAGTAAGGTTTATTGAACTGACCTGCTACTTTGAAACAGTCTGAGGAACTCTACCTCTCTATCACACCACTGTGCATTCCATGGTGTAAAACTTTGGATATTTTTTTTTTCCATTTCCATGGAATACATGAAATAGATCTGCAGCACCAGCTCCCAGCTTTTCTGTAGATCCACTGATTTCAAATGAGTGTTGGATGCAGTACTCCAAATGGGCACTTACAACAGAGAGAGGGGCAGAATCCCCTCCGGTGACCTGCTGGTCACACCTCTTTTGATGAAGCCCAGGATACCATGGACTTTCTGTCCACTGCACATTTCTGTCAAGTGCACATTGCCAGCTCATACTCCCCTTGCACCAAGTCCTCCGCAGGGCTGCCCTCGGTCGATTTATTCATGCACTCTGTATTGATGCCGGGGATTACCCCAACTCGGGCCCACACCTCAACCCTGTCAAGGTCCCTCTGGATCATCCCTTCTCTTCAGTGTGCTGACTGCACCACTCAGCTTCGTTTTACCCACAAATTTGCTGAGGGTGCACTCAATCCCTCTCTGTGTCATTAATAAAGATACTGAACAGTTCAAGTCCCAACACAGACCCTTAAGGGACACTGCTTGTTACTGTTAGCCATATGGACACTGAGCCATTGACAATTTGTTGGATGCAGCCATCCAGACAATACCTTATCCATCAAATAGTCATTCATCAGTGTCTGCCCAGTTCAGTGACACGGATGTCGTGCTGGACCACATCAATTGCTGTACCCAAATCAAGGTACACTTGATTTGAACTTGCAGCTAAGAGTAAGATTTCTGCCACTAAACATACAACAACAACAACAACAAAACAAACA
>VYXC01012873.1:1346619-1467826 GCA_013397175.1 Platysteira castanea
AAAAAAAGGGGGGGACCAGATAAAAAAACCCCAAACATACCCCTCCCAAAAAAGTACAAAAACCAAAACCAAAACCAGAAACTCTCTCCACGCTTTTCCTCACAAATGAGGAAATAAGATCACTTCGCACGTATGTTATGTCAGTGCTTTCATTCCACTAAATAATGCAGTAATCAGTTAAGGATGACAAATAAAACATGGAGCAAAGGTTTTATTCTGAATGAAGGCTCTCTCTGGCTGAGTGCACACTCAGTCAGCTGTAATTCCCAAATACATCAGGAAGAGGCAAACAATGTTTACTAGGCCATACAGCTGAAGCAAAGGAAGTGCTGGCTTCAAGCTTGGCTGACAAGACCCACAAAAAGAAATGTGGACACATTTTTCTAGGACACTAGCAGGCTTAGTCTCCTTTAAAATTAATTCACATCAATTTTCTAGCCTTTCAAGGCTGCAGTCATGTCCTACACATAGAAGGGACAGAAAAAGAACAACTAGGTTAAAAATGTCACCCAAACTTTTAGCTATCGATCAAACATAAGCCAAGTCCAAAGGTTTAGTGGTTTTTATTTAATTCTAAACATTGATTGAGTAAATAGAGATAAAATACATGGTTCAGCAACAGATATGAAAGAACACCGACCCTAGACTTCACTGACATTTCATGTTTCTGACACATCTGAGTCCATCTGTTGCTACTGATTAGTTGTTCACGAACTCTCAAAAGCTCACATCTCTGCTGTGGTTGTTTTGTTTCACAGTCCCCCCCTTTTTTTGTCTCTGCTTTATGTCTTCCACAGTACCAGTGTGATATGCTGTGCTATCCTGTCTATTGACTTTTTGCATTTCTTACCAATGCACAAACAAACTACTGTTTTACACCACTGGGTCCTTCACACTTCGAGCCTCAGCAGCACAAAAGTGATGCTCTGCCTCTTCACAGTACTGCAGCTTGTCAGGTTGGGAATTCCTTTACTGATCTATGAATTTTGAAGTACGTTTTGCAGTCTTCCTAGTTGCAATAATTGTAGGTGTGACTCTTAACAAGTTAGCATTTATCTCTAAAGTAAGCTCCATTAAGAGGAAATCCACCACCTCCTAAGCACTTTAAATATTCTCCTAGCATTTTTACGTCCAAAAGATTAGTTTGGTTTTTATCCTAAGCTTTCATCATAAAGTGTTTTCTATTTCCCATATAAAATAATAAACATAAACTCATAAGGATTTACACATCTTACTTTTTTCCTTTTTTCCTATTTTCTTGGTTTTTTCTTGTAGCATAATGGTTTTGTTTGCAAAGACAATATTTTCCTGGATTTATATTCCCTCAGAATAAAACAGTACTCTACTGACTTTTTAACATTCACAAATTTCAGCTAAAGACAACATAACAATGGGGCCTTGTAGAAAAAGCGGAAGTTCACAGCAATTTTTTTTTTTTATTAGAGGGACAGCATTCAATTAAGCATCTTGAATTTTATGGATACTAGTGTACTGTAAGAGGTTTTTCTCACCATTTATACTTTACATGACATTTACATGAGGAGGACAACAAAACAGGAGTTTTTGTGAATTGTTGAAGGAGTAAGACTATATTTTGTAGCTTTTTTAAATTATCATGAAAAGTACATATCTTAAGTTCTCTAACACTAGTACAGACAGAACAAACAAAAATGAAAACGCCACCTCAACACAGGAAAATGTTATCTGTTTTCTCTACATAACCACCCCGTCACACAACACAAATGAGATTGACTTTGTCTAACGGCACCATTATGGCTGTTCAGATTCTGATAAGAAGCTTTGAAGCAAATTTATGCCGTGTAATTTTTTTTCCCTCTGAGGCCTTGTGACTAGGATAGAGGTCTGAACATAAGAGTTTACCTATGATACTGAGAGATTCTCCTGAATCTTCCTCTTTCCAACCTCTTCCTTCCAACAACTCAACATGCAAAATTTCTCTTTCTGCACACACACATATATATAAACACACATATATTTCTTATACAATTAATCAACTCTATGATATATGTGCCTTCCCAATAGAATCGTTAGGGTTTAGCCTGTGATCGCTAATTTTTGTCTGCTATTTGATATTCATTGTGCCTCAGAGATATTTTGCTGTTGGGATACCTTAGGAGAGGCTGAAAGAAGAACATGAAAAAAGACCAGCTAAGGGAAAACTTTGAGTTACTGAAAGAAAGGGACATTATCCTTTTTCTACTTATGCTGGGCCTAATAGAAAGACAACGACTCGTAGAAGTCATAATTAAAAGAAAACCTTTATTATGCTTTTTGCAATAACATTACAAAAGGAGTATCAAAATAAAATGTGCAAAATTACATCAATCATGATCATTAATTCCATGCTATTTCCTTCTTTTTTTTAAAGGAGTCAACTATGAGACATACTTGCAGCAATCCTCATAGGATTGGCCAATAAATATAATTCTCCTTGGAATAGGCAAGATGTGCTGATAAAAAGAAATGTTTTTTTTTCCAATTTTTTCCAAACTATCTACAACCCCTGATCCCCAAAATTCATAGGTAAAAACATGAAGTTAACTTGAATTCATTGTGTTTGACTGTTTCTTCACTAACCTGAGGTATTCTTCTGAAAGCTTCATTCTCATAGATACTCTTTCAGTAATTTTGATAAGAAGATGTGAGTATAAATTGGAAGAAAGTCACATAATTGCTCCAGGGTTTGGAACTGGCTTTCCTCTTCTCTGCAAGTTGGATTTTGATGTCCTTTTTTCATCAGTTCAAGTCCATTATGGCAGGCATGTTCTCATTTGTGTACATCCTCTAAGCAAACGTATAACAACTGCTTGTCTCAGAAAACTGGAAGCAACACACACCTCTGCTTCAGATAAACTGTGTGGATGCTCATGGAGGAAAATAACTTGAGAAACAGAGGTTTCTGCTTCTAGGTTTTCTCTGTTTTATTGAGCTTTACAAACAACAGTTGTCGCCTCATGCTTTTTTCTTTCCAACTGCTCAAGCAGCCTTATGTCCAGCGACTCTCTAGTGACAGCATGCGACTGTGGCTTACAGGAGAATGTTTGCTGACAGATACAGAATCGGCACATGAAGAGTCCTGTAAATTAAAACAGATAAATTTTTAGACAATCAAATCCCACAGTTTCACTTTTTAAACTTTTTTCTTATTAGTAGTTAAAATTTTTTATATTAGATGCTGCTTGCTGGATACAGACAGAACTTACTTCTGGAGCCAGGAGAAGTCTTCACCAGTAAGGAGTAGGATCAGGTGCTCTGCCTGGCTACTTCAGAGAACACAGAAGGGCAAAGAGCATCTCCAAGGTAGATGCTGAAAATGGTTTTAAAGATGAAGCTGATGACTAATAACTACCCTTTTAAAGAACTTTCAAGCAGCACCAAGGATTTGTGATAAAGGCTTATGCTGGTTTCAGCTGGGGTAGAGTTAATCTTCACAGCAGCTAGTATGGGGCATTGGTTTACTTATGTGCTGAACACAGAGCTGACAATAGAGAGATGGTTTTTGTTATTTCTGAGCAAGGTTTACACAGAGCCAAGGCCTTTTTCTGCTTTTCGCACTGCCATGATGGTGAGGAAGTTGGGAGTACACAAGAGGCTGGGGGAGACACAGCCAGGACAGGTGACCCCAACTGACCAAAGGGCTGTTCCAGACCATATGGTGTCATGCTCAGTACATAAAGTGTGGGGAAGAAGGAGGAAGGAGAGAATTCTTGGAGTGATGGTGTTTGTCTTCCCAAGTCACCGTTACCTGTGATGGGGCCCTCCTCTCCTGCAGATGGCTGAACTCCTGCCTGCCCTTGGGAAGCAGTGAATTAAATCCTTGTTTTGCTTTGCTTGTGTGAATGGCTTATGCTTTCCCTATTAAACAGTTTTTATCTTAACCCATGAGTCTCCTGGCATTTACTCTTCCGATTCTCTCCCTGATCCTGCTGGTAGAGGAGCAGGGGAGCAGCTGTGTGGAGCTTGGCTGCTGGCTGGGGTGAAACCACAACAAGACTCCTTACTATATTCTTCTAGAAGATATGAAACAAAAATTATTGACTTATAGCCTACCACTTGAGATAGACTTTTATCATATTCTTTGAATCTGTGTATTTTATTCACATTTACCATTTGTAATGCATATAGCAGATAGTCACTGAAATGATTTCTTCTTGATGCTTTCTTGCATAAAATAGAATGTTTCTCTCTCCATCTTTGTCTTGTAGGGTGAGTGAATGAGATGCTTTGGCCTACGAGCTGAATATCGTTCCAGAAGTATTTTTCAGATAGCAAACTAACATCACCCATTAAAAATAGGTGATACCACTAGTACCAATAGTAAAATCATCCTGCTGGATGAATTTTCCTGAAAATATACTTTTTTCCTTTGCCCCAGGCATAGCTAGGCTCAGTTTTCAAGATATAACAATTATTTTGGGGCAAAATTACGTACTACTTGTTTTGATGAAACACTCTGTTACAAGTTCCGCTCAACATTTTTTTAGATAGCAAAGTTTCCTAAACATGATAATATATTCCCCAAGTCCTTTTGTACTAGCCAATTTATTGATGCCAATCAAACTTACTGAATACCCCTACCCAAGTACTTCAAATCAAGAGAGATTATGTGTGACCCAATTTAGACTACCTACTGTAGCCTTTAAGGCAATCTCAGGACTTGCAAGGCAGCTAAGTTCAAGGCAGCAATGACTCACTGCTTAAGACTCAGCACACACATTCTGGTTTGGTAATGCGAATAAAAGTGGGCATGATATTAAATATAGAACCTAATCAGCAATGCATGGTATGGTATCACTTCCATCAGTAAAATGTAGCTGAAGCAAGTAGGAATGTGAACATGTTCTCTATGCAAAGTCCTTACACCACTGCTTCGTGTTCTGAATTAACTGGTTAAGTGCAGTCAAAACACTACTTCTTCAACCTCTCTAGCATGTGTTGGGTTCTTACTTTCAGTTCAGTAGAAAAATGTTGAAGTAAGAATATTGGTACATCAGCAGGGATTTCATCCATGGATCTCGAAAAAAACCCCCACAAAAGTGTGTTCTGGTCTCTTTCTCCCTCCATCTTATTTTTTAACATAATTTTGATGGCATACACGTATGATAAAGCCATATTATCTCAGCAGTCTATGGGCAAACTTTGAGAAATGAATTCTAGTAAAATAGCTTGAAATCAGCCTCGTGAGAAATCAAAGAAAGCACTCTCTCACAGTCACACAAGCAATACACTATCTAAAAATAAGGATGAAAAGAAACTTAATGTTTACCTAGATTATTAAAGTATGTGGTTAAGATGAAATATGCTTTGAAATAACTCTAAAAAGGCTAATAATAACATTTTTCTTTTAAGTTTCAGACATGCAATGTTTAATTATCCTGTATGAAAATTCAGAGGTACTTTAGCTAAAATATGTATGAAAATACACTTCCAAATTGAATCACTTATCAGTACTTAGGGACAGCGCATCACAGGGCCCACAAGTTTTGAATTTGCCTACCTGGATCTTCACATGAAAAAGTATCTGGCTTCTTTTAAATATTACTGTACAAAACACTTGGAAAATGTTCATTTCACCTCTGACATTACACATTTTGTTAAAACTGCATGACCTGCCTCTAAATAAAATATTCTCCTTCAAGTCAGCCTAAGTGTTCAAAGTCAAGATTGCAACTTGTTGAGCAGTATATACTATGTTGAGTTCTGAGCCATCAAAGCTCAAGAAGGCTGTCCAAAAAAGATCTGAGTTCAGGAAAGGGTTACAGAGATAGTAAGAAGACCTAAGAGGAGAAATAGAGAGCTCATTTATTCTGACAAAGAGTTCAGGAGATAGTCACAAGAGCCTACTTGAGCAGCAGAGACATAAATGAGAGCAAGCAGAAAGCACAATAGTCAAACCACATTTTAGGAAGAACTTTTTCACTAGTACAGTAGTGTATAGCTGGAACAGACACTGTGAAATTTTAATCTTTCCAAGACTCAGATAGAGAAAAAACACAAGGAGGTGGCACAGCATTTGGAAGTGCCCTGCTTTGACAAGGCAGTGAAACTAGAGGACTCCAGCATTTGTATGCTTATATGAGGTAAGCTCATTCAATTTGTTCATTACTGGACTTCCACTACATGTGTCTAACATTATAAAAAACATGAAATAATTTTCTGGGTTGGTTGGGGGTTTTTAATGTCCAAATTAAGCCAAACAATAAAGGCCAAGGAAAGAAGTGAAAACTCTTACAGATCCACAGGCTTGAAACAGCAGGAATACAGACATTTCTTCCTACCTCCATATAATTTATTAAAGTGTCAATCCTTTAAATTTATATTAACAATTATTTTTATACTAGCTGGCCAAAAGAAACCGCAGATGCTTACTGTAGAAGGTTGACAGCAGACTGCATTCAAAAGGAAAAAGGACACCTGTATATTCAAAATACAAATTGATAAAAATAATGTGATTTCATTATTATAAATATAATTTCAACAACCTTGAGAAAATTTTTTATTATCAATTATCTAACTATTATTATGTAAGAAAGTTATTGCATTGTTTATAGTTTCCCCTTGTTAAATAACTTGGAGCTATTAAGACAAGAAACCTATTTCCCTTGCTGGATAAATTTCCGGTTAAAATAGACAGAAGTTTGAAGAAGGTATTCTGACAATATATATTTTTCTGCTGTTTCTATATTGCAATAATTTTACTTCTGTTTCCTCTTTGTCGGCTCAAATTAAATAGAGCTATACGTTTTGAGTTATTAATTTGAACGACAAACTTAATTTCATAGTTGGAAAAGTCATCTTTTACCTTTTCAAGAAAGAGAAACATCAGCTTTAGCCTGAATTTTTCTGCAGGTAAAAAGGCAAATTCTGTATTTCAGCAGAACTGACAAGAAAATAAATTGAAGAAGTTCTTGCAACTTTGGCACAACATGCATAGGATTTCAGTCATGTATATTTAATATACATATGTTTCTGTTGCTTTGAATTTGTGCAGTATTTCACTGTATTAACTTTTCTATTACGATGGAGCAAACAACATTGATTAATTGTGCTACAGGGCATAAACTTGATTTGAGCTACAAATTATTGATTTGAAACATGTTGGTGAATATGAAATATTTTGCATATTTATAATTCAAGAAGTTTTGCAATTTTGCTATTGTAGCTTTTTTTAAATTTAAAAATTGATTTTGAGTTTGCAACTCTACCAGTTTGTTGTAATCGTGTCCATACAATACAGAGTACCAGGGAGCACACAAATGGACTTGTGACAATTAAAAGGAAGAAGGTATTATTCTGAGACTCAAAGAAGGAAGAATTCCTTGAACAGAATAAGAAAAAAAAAAAGTCATTTTAACAAGCACCTTGAAAACATACTTGCCATTGAACCAAAACATTAAGAATAACCTTTATCTTATCAACTAACTGAAGAATCACAGAATTGCAAGAAGATTGAGGATGAAAGGGAGCTCTGGAGGTTATGTGGTCCCACCCTCCTGTTCCAGCCCAGCCACCCAGAGCGAGTTGTCCAGAATCATGTTCAGCTAGCTTTTGAATTATCTCTAAGGATAGAGATTCCACAACCTTTCTGTGTCGCCTGTGCCAGTGCTCAGTCACACCTACAGTGAAAAAACGTTTTCTGATGTTCAGAGGGAACCTCCTGTGTTTCGGTTTGTGCCACTGGCTTTGGTCCTGCCACTGGGCACCACTAAAAGAGCCTGGATCTGTCCTCTTTACACCCTTCTTTCAAATACATTAATAACATCCCCCTGAACCTTCTCTTCCCAGGCTGAACAGTGCCAACTCTCTCAGCCTTTCCTCATTGGAGAGATGCTCCAGACCTTAATCACCTCAGTGAGTCTTCACTGGACTCTCTCCATTATGTCTGTCACTTGTATCGGGCACTCGAAACTGGACACAGCACTGCAGGTGTGGCCTCACCATGGCTGACCAGAGGGGAAAGATCACTTCCCTTGACTTGCTGGCAAAACTTTGTGTAAAACAGCCTAGGACATCATTAATCTTCTTTACAGCAAGGGCATTTTGGTGGTACATATCCCACAGGACCCCTATATCCTCTCCTGCAGAACCAAAGCCTTTAAGTCAAAGGACAATATAAATTCTGGTTACTGTTATACATTCTTTTTTTTTTTTTTTTTTAATGGAGATTGTGAAGGGCTTGATATCACGTATCTTTATACAGATAGGCCTGGATTTTAGGGGAATGTATGCGACTATGTGAAGTTGTGTACTTGGTAGCTTTACTTGCATTATTATTCTCTAAAATTCTAACAAATTTTTTAAGTTAAGGTTGCTCTCTGCCCTAAAATTAGAGCCAATATCCATTTCTTTTTTTTTTTTTTCCATCAGTTAGAGGGGAGATGATAACTAATTTTCTATCTCATCAGTTACTTTCAAAATTTATTTCTTTCAACAACTTCAGTATAACAAAGGAATCTATTGACATTTCATGTTTCTTGTGCATTGCCAGATATAGAGACCTTAAAAACGGAACATACACTTTATTCATAAAAATTTCTACAAAAAGAGAAGAAGAAGAAGAAGAAACACACTTAGTAATGGGAAGAATAAAAATGTGAGCAAAAACATGTATTTGAATAA
Organism: Platysteira castanea; assembly: GCA_013397175.1. NCBI lineage: Eukaryota > Metazoa > Chordata > Aves > Passeriformes > Platysteira > Platysteira castanea. Next base: position 1,355,260 of record VYXC01012873.1, read on the forward strand.
TCATCCCAATCTGACACTGTTTCTTATTCTTTTATTCTGAAAGAAGCTTAACTGGCTGTGCATCATCTTTGGTTCTCCTGTTGTGCATCTTCCTCGTTTCTTCACATTTCTATTTTTAGGTTTGCTCATTTTATATTTTCTTTAGCAAGTTGGGAACTCATCTCTCAACCATATCTTCCTGCAGACCCCCTCCAATGTACTTCCTTTCAAGTCCCCAGAGCCCGCAATACATTTTATCCCACAAGAAAACAAGAACAAAATGTTACTGGTCTGTGTTTTTACAGCCAATTTGCTATAATCACTTTCCTTTGTATTGTATAACAGAAAGTACAGTACATCATCTTCAAGAACAGAGATGCTTCGTCTCAACTATTTTTAACAGATTTCTGGTTTTGCTCTCTTTTCAACTTCTTTTCTGCAACTCCCCTGCTATCTTTCTCACACCACAGTGTCTGGTTTGACAATAAACACTGAATTTTGGACCCTTGTGGTCAACATCAATTGAGACAATGAATTGTTGAGGTTGGATAGGCAGGGTTTTTTACATTTGTTAGAGATTAAAAAAGATACGTAACCAGATGCACAGCATGCCATATATAAAATACTGAAGTTACTGTAAGCTTGCATATTTATTTTACTGAACGACATGTTAAAATTTTATTCTCTTCAGCTGTCTTGACAATGTCCACATTTTTATATTTATAATTTTTTTTTAATATTGTGTAAATGAAAACATAGATATATATTCCCCTGCCATTTGAGTAAAATCCATAAACATGAATATATATTCCTCAAGTGGAAACATGTTTCATAACTTAGAAAAGCTTAACTGAAAGCTTTTTGAGTGAAACAGGCCTCCAACACCACCTACTTTATTGGAGAAATAATTTTTTCTTCCTTTTAGGAAATTTTTTTTCCCCTTACACTTTCAACAGGATTATTGAGTAAATTTTTCCCTCCTCTCATCTTTGTTTTTTGTATAGTTTTAGTGATCAATTGTCACCCATCAAAAAACCTAACCTATTTTTTGCTTTTAAGCCTCAATTGCTTGCTTCTTTGCAAGATCTTCACTGATGTCAACTAATTATTTTAGCTTGTAAAGCTACAAGGCAGCTAATGGATTCACAGAAAACTCATCCTGGAAATTTATCTTAGGAGGCAAACTTATACACGTCTCTAAGGGCTTTGTTTTTTATTTTTTCTAGAAAGGCAAGTCATTCTCTCCTTTACAGCATCCTGACGAACTAAAGAAATGCTGACTTAGAACACAGGATTTAGGAAAGGGCAGGGACTTTTTTTTATGAGGTTGCTAGGATCACATTTTATTACTGGATGTAAATGTTGAATAATGGTTGAATTATAGTGAGCACATGGGGATGAGAAACTAGAAACTGTCTCTATAAGGCTGAAAAACTTAAATGACAGGTACCAACTCTACTCTGCCTGGTTTTAATTTTTATCTCAGACTTGATGAAATTTGAAAAAAAAATGAAGTTTTTTCTTATTATTTCAGTACTTTTAAGTTTCCATTTCTTCCAGCCTTCCTCATGCCTACAATGTCAACTAACCATAGGTAAAACTGGAGATGCCGAGACTAAAAGTGGATTTTCTTTGTCAAGAAAAATTGGTAGATGACTTATTAAGCTCACTCAGAAGAGATCTGAACAATGTACAAATGCCCACTGAAGACGGACTACCGCTTTGAGAGACCACAAACGAAAACCCCACACAATCTCATATGCCTAGTGCTTACCATTGTAAAAGTAAAAGCAAACAAACAAGTACAATAATTTAAAACTACAGATGGGACATGGGGCTAAGTTTAAAAAAAAAATAATTTAACAAATACATTAGGTTCTTCCTGGCAGCCACATGTTACTCTATCTAGGTACCATGAAGCATGACTATTTCCTTTAATTCTACTCAAATGTGAGTGACAATTGTCCTGTATTCCCATTTTGCAAGCTCCTTCTTGCTAGCACATGAAGATTATTATATCAAACTTCCACTGGTAATGCAAATCTGGGACATAGGAAGAAAGATGTTTGAAAGAGATCAGTTTTATAAGTTTGGTATACAAAGTGTTGAAAAAGTGAGCTTCTATAACAAAAAAAATTATAGTTGGTTTACCAGAAGACGTTAGCAATGGGTGGAAAATAGATATGATGGTCATTTGGAGTGATGAACATTTTACTTGAGTTACCTCCAGAGTAGGCATGTACCTTGGGAACTGATCCATTACCCCTTCTAAGTGTCTGCTCATCTGAAATGACCATTTTCAGGAGAGTCAGGCCCACTGCACTGTAATTTTCTAAAGTTAGGCAACCCATAGTCCTGCCTTAGCTTGCTTTTCACTGGATTTCTTAGCTTTCTAGAAATGAATTATGTATGCATCAACAGTAGCATTTCTGTGTCAAGCACTGTTGGGTCTCAGTCTATTCTAGACTTTTTTTACTTGGAAAAATCATGTCAACTTGCACATGAAGCTGTTTACATGCAGCTCCAGCAAAGCCATATTTTCCCCTTCTGGAGGCAAATAATACATTTTCAAAAAGTGCTAATTACTATAAGAGTGTCATTGAAAATATGACACTCTATATTTATACTCAAATACCATGTTTACAGTTTGACTTTTTAAAAATTTATATTCTTAGAACTAAGTTCACCCTCCCTTTTACCTCCTCCCTCACATACACTTGCCCAGAACTAATAAGAAATGAATCAGCTTACTGAAATGCAATATAAAGTTCTGCACACGTTATATCCTATTCTTTCAGCTGGTGCCAAGACAAGGCTAAATCTCTTTAGAGCATGTAGCTTTAATGTACAACTATCTAGAAGAGGTTTACTGCAAATGCTACAGAAAGTGACTGTTAGATTTACTAGATATTAAACTTCTCATCGTTTTCACCTATATGCTTCACTTGTGCATTCCTGTGGTCTAGAAATTTATGAGTGAAGGCTGCTGTGGTTCTAGAATGGGACTGGTGTAATGCTGGTATATGTACACACTCCACTGAGCTGAGTCCTGCTTTTAGAGATTAAATGGAGCATGTAGGAAAAACAAAGGTTTTATGTTATTGCTCTTGGCACTTGACATAATAAGATGCAATACGGCAAGACTGCAGCACTGGAATGGGTTTATGAATCAGAATTGACGTAAAAACAGCAAAGATTGAGCAATATTGTAGTATGGATATTCTTACCTTACATATTGTAACTGTCATTCTTAAAATCATCTCAAATCATGGTGTGTAACTAGTATTTTTTTAGGGTTAAAACCAGTACCAGTGCTAACACAAGTTTGTTGCTGGTCTGCATTGACATTATTATAACTTAAATCTGCTCTCTGCATAAACTGACTAAATTCTGACTCAGTGCTCTCTCAAACAGAACATTCTTTAGTAATTTTCTCTATTGCATATAAGGTATATTCAGCTTTTTACAGGTATATAGACAATAGCTGGAAGGAAAATTGATTTTTTTATTTATTCCCAAAACTGTTGAAAAAATGATGAAATGGGAAATTACATGGACTCCATACTAGATGACTTCTTTGCCCTGGAATATCATGAATAAATCTGGACTAAGTGGTCCTCCATAAAAAATACTACGGCCCAAGGTGAGAGTTTGGAGAAGCCCCTGATATTCCTTTTCGGCTGTGGTCATAGCAGCTAAGCTTGGAGAAGCAGCCTTCCATATTAAAAACACTGTGTAAAACAGGTTGTGTAATGGACAGCTGTGAACTCTGCCTCACCTCACTAGGAATGCAGAGTTCAACAAGATGTCCATACATTGAAAGATAATTTCAACTGGGACTCAAGTTACACTTCAGCAAAAGTTGCCATGAAGAAAAGTAGTGTCTCATGGAGCGAAAGACCAGTCCAGCTGGGATACTAACGCTCTATAATTTCATACAATGTGCTAGTGAATGCTGACTCAAGTCTAACCTATGCATTACAACATGGGCAACAGACTGAGAGGAGCAGACTATAGGCATAGACATCCATAATTCTACTGCTGGCCCTGCCAGACCCCTGGAAAGCTGAGAAAAGTGCTTCAATTGCTGCCAAAACATGGAAGAGTGCTTGTTGGAGGTTATTCTTAACCAACAAGAACATGGTTCTCACCTCCTCATTACCCACAGTAATTTGCAAGACTGTTTCTCCCACTCAACTGCACCTTGCTGCCGATCGTCTTTCCCTCTCACAGGAATATCTGTGGTATTCTCATAGGAATATCACAGACAGAAATAGACTCTTGCATATTATAATAGCATATCTAAAAGCTGTTTATGCAGTGCATATATAAATGGAGCAAAGATTACCATACTCACATCAAAGTGTTATTTTTTCTCTGTTTATATATATGCACAGTTTTAAACTGTATGGCCAATGTGTAAAGAAAATGAAAGCAATTCTGCATGCTCCCCCCATCTTGTACATGCAAAATGCCAAATTATTTCAAAGGGACTTTGTGAAATAGCAGGAAAACACTTCTGCACTCACTGTGTGCATGCACAGTTGAATGTAAAAGTTTCAGTAACATCAGAATTCACTATTGAAAAAGCAAAATGCTACACAATCTATAAAACTGCCACTAGTGTGATGCCCTTAAATTATTCTACAATCTCATGAATAGTGATGCAGAAAATAAAGGATAACATTCATGTTTTGCTAACAGACTTAGATTTTATATTTCCCACTGGCTTGTAAGTTATTAACTCTTTTTTATCGCCATAAGAGATGCAAAGATTAAGGTGCACAGAGAATAATTTTCTGGAGAAGGGAATGGAAAGGGAAATAAAATATACCAATGGATCCTATCTAGTCACAAAAATTTTTGAAAAGCCTAATTTTCTGTTCAAGGAAAGAGACGCAAGAGGGAAAAAATGGAAATAAATGACTGAAATGATGGCAGCGATTGGAAAAGAAAAAATATTCAAAAAGGGATTCCAAACAAAAAAAAGAAAAAATCACACTGGAAGACAGGTGTTTAAACCATTTGTGAAGAAAGGTTAAGACTTAGGAGAACTTCCACCACTGACTTTACACAAAATACTTCCTCTGTCCTCCATAAAAATCGACAGCCTACAATAATGGTAGTGAGTTTATGATCACATTATGGATGGAAGTTGGTGAAGTGAGAAAAAGTGTTACAGTTCTCCTACCTTAAACTGACTCAACCAAGTCCACTACTATATTATTCCTTCATTATTAAAAGTCAGATTCTGTATACAATGAACAATGAACACAATTATTCATACAGGGTTTTTTGGTTTTATGGTGGGTTTTTTTGCTTTTTTTTTTCCCCTGGGCTGCTGCTGCTGCTGTTGCCCTAGATTCACAATTTCTAGTCACCAGTGTCCAGATTCGACCAAAGGTGCAGCTCTAACAAAAACAGCATGATCTATGGCCTTGTCTTAGGGAGTGGAATTGAGGTACAAACATGACAGCAATTTTAACCCTCCCATAGCCTTTTGCTTTTAGCACTGAACAAATATGAAAACGATAAATTACGTAATGTGAGATTTCACTTTTGCATTAGTTTATGTAAGATAAGAACATTACATTTTTTCCTGGAAAAGACGTATCTTTTGGGTTACTGACCATGTAATGTACAGGAAGGAAAAATGCTTGAGGAATACTGCAAAGACATTCATGCAATTAATGTCAGCATTTTAAAAATATAAAATAAAATGTGCCAAAACCCCCCACAACTCATGCAGCCATGGCTCTCTCCTGAAAACAGGAGATACTTTGACTCCAAAAATCTACCAACGTGCTTTCCAGAAGGGTGTGTAAATTCTAGGGTTATGCATAACCATAAAAAACCACAATATAAAATGCTCTTCAGCAAGTGTGGCAGAAGAAAGTTCTGTGCAACGTAAAAATTGAATCAATAATGGTCTCTAAAAAAGAGTTTGAATTGATTTCACACTCTGCCTCTAATTGTTCTATACTTGTATGTTGCCCTGGTTTTTTGTAAGCCTTCTGTTTTAACCTTGGAGTCAGATTCTTTTCACACGGATTCATGTAAATAGTAGCCGATGTTTACTTAACGTTATTTTCTGGTTTTCATTCCTTTTGTGATATGACAACTTTGATGAGCACCTTTCTTCTCCAGTGGGATGGAGAAGGAAGTGACATGCTCTCCAATCCCTTGTGGAGTTGGGACGTGTATAAGAATGAGATAATGTCAATAAATCGATGTCATTTCCTCCTTTCTGCTGAACCTAGCAGGTGTAAGAGCATCTTTATTGTGTCTCCGCGGACACACTTGTACATATGCTTTTCTGCCAATATCCCCCAATGTGACTGCATTAAGAAACCCATTCTGAAAACATTTGTAGAACATCTCATGGAGAAAAACAAGACCCCTGAATTTCACTCCCTGTATGGGGGACGGAAAAAAGTGAAAGGTCTCTGAAAGTTAGCAGAGAAAGATTTTTCTTCAAGTAACAGGGTATTCTCAAATTACAGAAGTGTTTAAACAAAAACTCTTTGTGATGCTACTTGCTTTTTCTAGTTCTTAAATGTTTTGTTAGCTAAAATCTTGATCCTAGCACAAGGTGTGGTTCATGATGAGGTAAATGGAATGTTAAGACACATTCCCAGCTAATTGCTATAAAATTACTAGTGTTGCAGCAGCATGACACATGAAAAAGGAAAGACTAAGAGAATATCAGAGTCTGGCAATATGAATGGACAAGTTAATTTCCTCCTGCATTGTTAGTACTGCAAAATCACTGTCATCAGCAGAGTACAGAGGGATTTTAAACAGATGTTCTGATCGACACAGAAGAAACAAACAAACAGCGCTGGAGTTAACATTACACAAGACTATCTCTTCTAAAGTATTTTAAAAATAGAAAAGATTAAATCAAAAAAAATGTTTATTAGAAATGCTTTTTTGGTCATTCCATTGCACTGGACAGTTTGGAAAATTAAGTATCTCTTCTCCCCAGATGTCTTGTATTATTACACATAATTGCTGTCTCCCCTTGACATTCTAATGTAAGATGTTATTGAACATGAGATTAATCAAGTACTAATCTCATAGCAAAATCAGAAAACAATATTTTATCTCTGATATAACTCAAGTCTTCTGAATTCATCCTATCCCCAAAAAAAATCACTTGCTTTGTTCATGGTTTTTGGGGACTTGTTTTTTTCTTTTCAATTGTTTACTATTAGACTCCTTGGGACCTTTCACCAAGAATACTGAGCCAGTCACCTGATCTCACACATCCACTTCCTGGGTAGGGGCAATTCCCATCCATATTAACAATGGAGTAAATTATATCAATATTGACTTCTATTTATAATATCCTTAAAGTTCTGTAACAATTACACCGTGGTATTATCTTTAATCTTTACTACCAACACCCAAACAAGCCATGGCAGAGTGTATTGCAGTGCCCGTGCTGACTGAGCACGCACCACTGATGCCTTTTCCTGGGCTTAAAATCAAAAGCCAGACACGGTTAGAGGGGAAAAAGGGAATTTACCTCAGTGTTTATTAAGGATCCTTAGATCCAGGCAGGAGTATCCCGCAGGAATGCCCTGCCTGGACCGATGCACGGAAAAAGCCCCCACCAGCGACAATTGCTTATATAATTATAGACATTGCATATTAGCATATTTATCACGGATTCCCCAATGGGAGGCTCAAGAGAAGCCCCCCCTTCAGGATTGTCCCCCCCGCATGGGTCTATCTTAGTTTACAGAATGTGTTCTGGAGAGGACCTTGGATTTGGGGCTCTGACGCCCTCACTACGACAAAGCCAAGATGTTTAGTCTCTTGGCTTAACAGAACTTTGGGTTTAAGCTAGTTATCAAACTTAGGGAATTACAAGTATGTGGGCTAAAAGCGTTTGGGATACATAGAAGCTGCATAAAAGCATATATGAAGGGGAATATGAGAGAAATATATAAAAAGCAAAAATCATTATGGCATCACTGCTAAACAGTTATGTTGTAGCCATGCTGGGAACTGCTTGAGATAAAGCCCTTCACATTTCCCAGCACAGGGTAGCCCATTAAATACACAGAAATTACAGTTTCCTTTACTGCCTTATTTGGTATATATATATGGTATCAGATACTGTACTCAAGGTAGTTTTTTGATTTTTTTATTCCCCCAAAGAAAGGAGACAGAGCAAGAAAGCTGGAGGAGGTAAAGTGAAAGGCAATGTTCATGGGTTTTGAGGGTGACAGAATACAATTTAAAATACGCAAAACAGTATGAAAGAAACATGAAGGAGGCTTTAAGGTCTGAACTACCAATGTCCCCTGACACCCAGCTGGTTTCACTGCAGTGCAGGCGATTTGTGACATGTATTGGCTCCAGGTCTGCCAAGTCTTCCAGCCATCCTGTCATGTTTAGCAAGAGCACTCATGTGTGCAAGGTCTTGCAGAAACAGATCCAGGCAGGAAAAAGTGATATAGAAGAAATGTGTCATGAAGTAACACATCCTAGCAGGACCAATTTTGACTTAAGTCATATTTTCACTTTTTTCAGTATATGAGTTAAAACAATATTTACCTCTCTCTTCACTGCACTGGATGTGTTTTCTCCAGCTTTCCACTCAACACTTGAAAACAGAAAAAGATGCAGCTCGAAGCCTGTATTATGACACTTCTGGTAATAGCTGTTTTTAAAAGAATAAACTACTTCTCTGTTTTCCCAGCCTCATTTTTATTCACTTCCTAAACATCAAACACGAAAATAAGAATTTATCTGAAAACAGATGGATGTAAAAGTGTGTTGGATAGGAGCTGTCAGTCCAGTTCAGCATCTCCTCAGTGAGCCATGTGTTACTGTAATGCTTGCAAAGAGTAGCAGTAAAACCATAAGACATGCAGTCATAGTTTTCAAATATTTTATTTTGAAAAGTTAGTGCTACATATGTCAGTTTTCATTCAGTGAAGCTACACCTGTTTAAACAATGTAGCATTCTATAAATATTGATATTGAATTATTTTACTGAATCATAGAAAAGATAGAGGTATTTTCAGGTGAGGCCTTCATTGTGAGAGATATAACAGAGTTAACAGCATGTTTATGGCTTTGTGGATTTTTCTTTCAAGAGAAAGAAAATACAACCCTAAATTTGAAGCAGCATTATAAATTTGAGAGTCTGCAACCCAAGAAATCCATAGAAGTTCTGTTTCCCAGACTAAAAATTGAAAGAAAGGGGAAAAAAAAAAAAAAAAAAGATGAAATCTAAAGATCATGGGTTTTCATTTTGAGTTTCAGACCATTTCATTCAGCTACTCCTTTTCTCGTTTGCAAGAATATTTCACAGAACTTCCATGGCAATTATGAAAGAGAGAAGATACTCTTAAAAGCTATTTATTTCGTTTGTAATAAAATAAATTTATTTGGTTCTCACAACTGAAACAACTTTTTTTTTGAAACCAATATACTGATGTTGGCCCATTAAGAAGAAAATATAGTTCAGCATTTATCATTTACAAGACTTATGTTTGTGCATTTCACATCATAATGAATTGCTTGTTTACAATTTAAATTTGACCTCTTTAGGAAACTTGTACACTTTTTTGTACATAGCAGAGTTTGAAGAATATCACCATGCACAATCTTTTCTCTGCTTAGCAGACTCTGAACAAAACTGGATTCCCAACTGATTTTCTGAAGTTCATGTGTCTAATGGTTTCACAACATTGTATTCTCTTTGAAGAAAATAAAGTTGACTAGACAGAATTTTGGTGCATCACGACTGAAATCATTGCAATCAGGAAGAAATATGACTGCGGCACAACAGGCACAAACAGATTATACTTCATTTCACTTACTGTGTCAGATATGACTAGAAAATGAAAATCTACTATTCTTAAAAAAAAATTTAAAAAAAAAGTAAGGGAAGAGATGATTCTATGAAAAGATTCTAAAGGTCTCATGTTTGCATATAAAACACTTTTTGTTATAGAAAAAATAGTCTAACTGAGGATTTCTGGCCAGGTTTGTCAGTAAACCAACATTTTTAGGGCTTACATCAAGAAGCTGTTTTCGTCTTCTCATTAACTGCAGCCTGGGGAAAAAGAGCTGTGAAAGACCACGTCCCAGACCTATGCCAAATATACATAAAAAATTATTTGAAAGATTGAAAAATAGAATGATTCTCAAAGCTGATACAGTACATACCCTGAATATTTTATAGCAGCAATAAAATGAGCTTAAAAATCATTATTTTGATTAACTAGAGAGATTTCTTTGTGTGTACAAATAAATTTTTTTCCCATTTAATGCCACCAATGCTCCTTATTCTATTCTGAAACTCAATTTCCACTAAACAATAGGAATTTTCCTAAACAAAATGAGGACATAGCTTTTCCTTCATATGTAGCACATGTGGGTAAAGTTATATGCTGCTATGTACACTTTTTTCGGAGAAATAAATAATGCTCATAAAACATATACCACTGTTCACACACTTACAAACACACAGTGGAAAGATACACACAGGCCTCTAGTGAACAGGTCACCACAACTACTTACAAATAAAGATGTGCATATGCACATATAACTACATACTCCCAGAGAAGATATTTAGACTGTTCTTATCAGAGGATCTCAGCTGGTTTTAGGCATACAAGTCATTAAACACCAGCTCAGATTAGGAAATATGCATCATGCAGGTATGTGTTACATCACCCGTATCTACACAAGTTGCATGTTGACATTAAACACAGTTGTGTTTAATGTCAACAAATGTCCTAACAATAGGTTAATCAAATGGCAAATAAATAGTAAGCATTCTAGAAAAATCAGTTTCTCCACAATTAACAAACAAACAAACAAGTTAAAATCAAGATAGAAGTATTTTATATATCTCCATTAGAGGTATCAAATGAAACCCCAAATCACATCTAATTATATGATCATTATCGTGCAATAATTTATTCACAGAAGTTAGTCTTGACGCCTAATTGCACCCATACTTAACATAGTGTTAGAAACAAAACCCTTTCCAAAACTGAATCATATTAGGGTTTCACAGTGATGAAACTGTTTCTACTTTAATAATTAAACTACTAAAAATTCCTTGAAACATTGTTTCTAAACAAAAGTAAGTGAAGAAAAAACAAAGTGAAGAGACATGATTTAATGATACTCCTCATTAATAAAGAGATGAATGAAAGATGAAGACAATGGGAGGCCATTTCGATAAGTCAAATGCTCGTTTTTCCTTTCTCTTTCTCTTTCTTTCTCTTTCTCTTTCTCTTTCTCTTTCTCTTTCTCTTTCTCTTTCTCTTTCTCTTTCTCTTTCTCTTTCTCTTTCTCTTTTTCTTTGTCTCTTTTTTTTGTTTTTTTTCATGTTTTGTTTTGGTTTGGTTTGTTTTGTTTTCTTTCTTTTGTTATGTTTTATAGGGACTCAGACTTCTTTCTAACTTGCATGGCATTTTGCTCTACGGATTAAAACCAGCATCTCATTGGCTGGCACAGTCCCTGTGCTTATATAAAAGGGATCAAGGAAATAGTTTTTTTCTGAATATACGAGAAGCATCAATGTAAAAAAATCCCTGCTTTCTTTTCCTGACTGTTCTCCAGATGACTTTGCAATACTGAATTATTTACATCTTGACAAAGGCTGTGATATAATTCCAGAAATTTTACAAGAGGATGTCTCCAAAATTTTCCACCTCAGTCAACAAGACATATGATATTCCCTGAGCATGAGGTTTCCTGCCAAAAAATAAAATATGTTTCTGCTTACTGCCAACCCACCTGACTTTACCTAAGTAAATTCCTTGCCAAGTCCATCAGCCTTTCCACCCTAAACCCTAAATCCATCCATTCTTGCTCAATTTAATGTGCATTCTTTTACCTGACAATTCATGAAACATCATTTGATGGACCTAAAACACACTAAAGTGGTATGACTTGGGAGTGGGGCAGCGGATATTAATTATATGAATGTTGATCTTCTCATTTGCACTATGCACTATAAATTCAGACAATAAGATCACATTAGGTCTGAATGAATTTATCCCAACTGCCAGTGATTTGGTGTACAAGTGCCAGTACACTGGAAGTAGGAGAAGACCCCCACAGAATGCAGGGAAACACAGCCAGCAGCTAGCAAAAAGCCACATTGAATAACAGCATCTATGAAATTCAAAGCCCAGGTCTCCTCAAAAAGCACACTCTAAAAATTTCAAACTAAAAAATCACCTTTATGTTTGTCTATTATATTCTAAAAACCTACAATGAAAGGAGCTTTGGTTTGATTATTAGTGAAGACAAAGTAAACAAAAAGTTTGTCCCTACAGATTCTTGCCATATAGTAAGATTAAAATTTCTAAACAGACAGGACAGATTCAAAACCCCCTTTAGTTTTCTTTTCATGGCTCTTTAGCTTAAAATCATGGGAATACTCAGAAGACTGATACTACTGCGTAGGAAGCGAGAGCAGCTCAACATAAATGGTGGGAAAATAAACTTACAGAGAGTAAGATCCTAGTACAGCCAGCTATTGCTATTTAAAAACCCAGTTACAAAATCAACTTGATTATTTAGTCTGTCTTGTAACCTTACCTCCAAACTGCAGCGCAGGGAAGGAAATGCTGTGCGCTAGGAGGGCAGGGAGAGAGCAAAATGACAACACAAGCCAAAAAAAAAAAAAAATGCAAACGACAAAAAGAACTCTGAAAGTCGAAACCTGTAGAAAAGAGGGAGAACTTTATAAGGGCTAAACCTAGATCCATCCCACCCCACCTACATGTAAGCACGTACTTAAGGAGCCTTATTTAAGTAGCAAGCTCCTTGTACAGCCAACCAAAGGTGGCAGATGCCTTCAAAGCAGGCGGTGTAATTGTAGCACGCGTGTGATGCTGTGAACCCCCATTCTGAAGAAAGTCACCTTTCTTCAGTGACTGCACCTACGTTCATGGCACCTGCTCTGCCTGAAGTACACGACATAAATAGCTTCTCACAAGTAACTCTTTGAGATTGGACAGTTCCTCCTGTTCTAAGAGTTTGACAAGAAACAAAGGGCAAAACCAATAAACAAATCTGAGATTTTATTTCAGGAAATTTCAAAACAGTCTGAATTTATTAATGACTGCAAATCATAGCTCTCCATATTTGGCTAGCATGCAAAATACATAATAACAGTTTAAAATTTACCCTTAGAGGAGTGAAGCCATCTGCCCTATCTTCAAGTCATTGAAGCAATTGTTAGAGGGCTTTGTCAAATTCAGGCATCATTTTGTTTCTAGAAGGTAACATTGAAGTACAATTAGCTCCTTATGATGCTAGTTTGTCAGAAAGAATGTTTTATGTAATTTTTCAACTATAGTAATCCAGACAGACAGGTACTTAAATTATGAGTTGAAATTTATCCGGAGATATATGCACATTCCCAGTCCATACACATTTTGTGTGACTCATTATTCATAATGTTCCTACATACGATACAGGTAATTATAAATTCATTTTCCTTTCATGTCCTCTGTGGATGTGAACACTTTGGCTGATGTTCTGAACACTGAATTAATCTCTTTCTCAGAGTAATGACAGTTAAAAAGAAATGACCTATTTTAAAAATATGAATATTACTTTTTTGCCAGAATTCATTTTTTGCTGCTAAGCTCCCCTGGTATCATGTGCTTTCCTCATTTCTTAATGTTCCAGTATTTCATTTCCTGCATAAAATAGCTACAAGTGGATTAGAAAGCAAACATTAAAGTTGCAGTACATACTGCATAATCAGATGGTGAAATGTTAGCAAAAACAGGACTGATGCTCCTAGGTGCATTTTTACACTTTGTAATGATATTTGTTCTTTTACAGAGGTACTTGAACAAAACACTTAAAGAAAAATGGTGGAAGTCCTTGAGAAATTTTGTTGCTTGGAAAATCTGCACTTTTCATGAGACTTTTCTTCATTAAGTCTGATGGAAAATAATATGCAAACAGACCATTTTCAAGGAAAGGTGATTTTCATCTTTCCTCAACATACATTTTGTTGTCATCCAGAAATTATCATAATGAATTTTTGATCCTATCTTCCAGTCTTGGCCAAAATCAAGTATGGGTCATTCAGATATTCACATTTTAAAATTACAACCTAAATAAGTATGGACTAATATATCATTAAGATAGAGGAATGATATATAATTATCAATCTATAATTAATCTGCATTAAATTCTCTTAGATAGCTAATCAAAGGAGAATTGAGGCAGAAATACAAAATGCTTTTAAAATATATAACAAAATAACTTATAATACCTAAACTTTTCCACATCGATTTAAAACTGTTGTTGTGCATGTTCACATACTTTTGTCTATACAATTTGCAATCTATTTTCAAGGAAATACCATGTATTTTATTAAATTTGAAGAGACACAATACGATCTTAAAAGCTATACTTGGCAATATACTGCTGACCTGAAAAACATGTTAAGTTTTATTAAAGCTAAAATTCATGACCCATAGAGCCAGGAAAGAGCAACTTGAAAAATCATCTCTCATATGTGTACATTATGGTTGTGTAAACTTTTTCTCCAATACAGACTCTGTTACATGAGACACTCATTAAATGACTGTGCTGTACTTTCTTTTTTGAAATTGCTTAATATAGAGACTTATTTATTGCATATTTTTCACACCTAATTTGAAGGCACAATTAGTCTTTCCTAGCAAGATTTTAGAGTGATTATCTGTACAGCACAGTGTTTGAAAAGACTGGCTCCTTTTCCTTTGCATCTATTCAATGAGATTAGATTTTAGTGAACATCCATCCAGACAAAAGAAATGTATCTAAGTAAAAGACTTCTTTCAACACTGGTTAACAAACTCAAGGTACCTAACACCTAATTTTTCAAAATACTTTAGCTTTTAGAGATGTGTTCAATGCTGCTTTGTCTGAGCAAAGTATTAATGAAATCACAGGACAATTAGGCACATTATTTCATATTCTTAAGTCAGTGTTCCGGGAGATAGCAGCTAGTTGGAGCCCAAAAATTGCCACTAAGCATATGCAAACTAGAATTTTTTCCATTTGGTCAAATCTGGATGGAATTTTACAAAGGTAGCAAAATATTCCTCTCTAGCACAGACAACTCCCTGCATCCCACAATGTTTATAGGATCAGCATATTTATGATCCTAGCCTTTTTTTAAAAATTAAATATACTGGACCGATATAAGATCGGCCAATCTGAATAAATTACCAGTCTGCACTATGTCAGATTGCTCAGTCAACAACTGGCATTTGGCTCTGAAAGTCACCTGCTGTCAATCCTGCTGGTAACTTTCTATTTTTCTCAGGTAATTCTATACTAATACAGGAATAGTAACACTATTTATAAGCAAACTAGATTTGCCCACCTTGTTCCCACTCATCTCCTTGCCTGTTTTTCAGAAGTGAAACTACCTGTTTTGTGTACTCAGAGTACTTGTGATTTGATTGTTTCTGTAGGGTAGAGCACAATAAACCTCACTAAGTTATTTAATTTTTCCTCTATGTTGCATTCACTGTGGCTGGTATCCATACCATTGAACACCAAATTGTAGCAGAATCTGTCTACAGTAATTATTTATTAATTAAGCAGACTGGGTCAAGGGGAAGAAAGGAAAGCCAAAAGTGATGTCAAAACCATTGATTCTCTGAAGCCTTATTAAATGCTGCAATGAACATTCAGCAGTTCAGCTTATGCATACAGAGCCACATAAATTACTTATTTATGGATCTTGATTTCCAAATAAAATGAAGAACATTAAAATAAATCTAAGCAGATAAATACATAGATTCTCATCTTTATAAACTGAAGTGAGAAGCTATGAATATTTCCCCGAAACTATTCAGGACAATCAACTCCTAACTTCTGGAACTACTTAATCAGTTCAAGCATAATTAAAAACTACAGCTAGAAGTCAGACACCTGTATAATGAGTGAAATGAAGCAATAGAATTATTTGATGGGAAGCTTTTCATAGGTAGTGGCAGTATTTAGATCCTTTTTTGCTCTATGTAGTGACAGACTGCTTTGAGTAGTATCTTTTATGTTGCCTTTTCAATGAACACATCTTTCTGGAAGAATATCATAAAACAAATGCAAAAATAAGTCACAGAATGGTTTGGGTTGGAAAGGACCTTGAAGATCATCTAGTTCTAACTGCCTGACATGGGCAGGTACACCTTACATTAGACCTGGTTGCTCAGAGTTCGCTCCAAGCTGGCCTTAAACACTTCTAGTATTGTTGAGTCCACAACTTCTCTGGGCAAGAAGAGCACTTCTTTTCCAGCCTGTGTCTCATCATCCTCCTAGTCAATAATTTCTTCCTAATATATAATCCAAACCTACTTCCTTCCAGTTTGAAATCATTCCCACTTGTCCTCTCACTACACTGTCTTGTAAAAAGTCCATCTGTCTTTCTTGTAGGCTGTCTTCAGGTTGCTAAAAGTTTGCAATTAGGTCACCCCAGTGCCTTCTCTTTTCCAGATGGGCAAACTCAATTCTCTCAGTTTTTCCCTATACGGGAGGTGCTTCATCCCTCTAATCTTGGTGAACCCTACTCTGGACTCACTCCAGCAGCTCAATGTCCATCCTGTGCTTAGGATCCCAGAGCTGGATGAAGTACTACAGGTGGGGTCTCATGAGAGGGAAGTAGAGGGTCGGAATCACTTTGCTTGACCTGCTGGTTGTTCTGCCTTGGATGCAGCCCAAGATACATTGGGTTTCTGGGCTCCCAGCACACATTCCCAGCTCATGTCCAGCCTCTCATCCACCAGCACCCCCAAGTCCTTCTTGCCAGGGCTACTCTTGATCTGTTCATCCCCCAGCCTATGTTGATATTGGGGATTGCCCCAACCCAAGTGCAGCACCTTGTACTTGGCCTTGTTAAACCTTACAAGATTCCCATGGGCTCACTTCCAAGCTTTTTTCGGTCCCTCTGGATAGCATCCTGTCCTTCAGATGTGGCAAACACACCACTCAGCTTGGTATCATCTGCAAATTTACTAAGTATGCACTTGACCCCTTCGTCTGTTTTATTACAGAAGATATTGAATAACAGAGGTTTCAATACGGACCCTTGATGGACACCACTTGTCACTGATGTCCATCAGGACTCTGATCTGTTGACCACTATCCTCTGGACACAACCATCCAAACACTTTCTTATCCAACAGTCCACTCATCAAATCCATTTCTCTCCATTTTAGAGAAGGAGGTTGTGGGACACCAGTGTACACCCATTCCCGGTAAATGATATTCTTCTGCAGTGAATAAAAGACATGCATGCGGATGATGAATCAAGCAGTTTGAGAACCAAATTATCTTTCAACAAATAGAAATGTAACTCTGTGAGATTAAATGCAGACCCATATTGATCACATTGAACTAGGATTCATTTTAAAACAACAAAGCCAAGAAAAAGTAAGAGACTGGTTGAAACTAACTAGTTATCAACATGCAGCAGTCAACAACATGAAAACTTCCATGATCAAAATCCACAGCAGTAGTAATGTGAGGAAAATTAAACTACTTCAAGTGAAGTTCTACCAAGGGATACAGCCAAGTAGGGGAAACAGGTAACAGGTTAAGACTGTAATTCCTCCAGTTTACTTAGGCTTCCAAATCACAAGTGCTGCACTAGCCTTCAATCTCATGAGGAACTGAATATGAGGATCTCTCTTTCTATTCTTTCAGTTAATGGTAGGTGACCAAACTTTGGTGAGTTTAGCTAATTATATCCAGTAAGACCATTCACATAAGAAAATATTGAGGGCCTACACAGAGCCAATAACACCCTTTAAAGATTAGATACACTTTTGACTTAGCTCTGCATAGCTACTTCACTGGCGCATTACTTCATCCGACGTCTCAGAACAACCACATCAGTTTTATTTCAATCAGATATTGCAATCATACAGAGGCAAAGACGTGTCGCCTTCCCATGATGTCTCATGGCAAACTGAAAACACTTCAAACAATGTATATCAACAAATAGATGGCTCTGTTTCACAGTGTACATTACAGGAAAAATCTTCACTGACAGCCTATTTGTCAGTGTGTCGGATGCAGCACAGTAACACCAGACCATCTAGAGATTCCAGTGAAAAAAACACTTAGGGTGAAATTCCTCCTTCATCTACTGCTCACTGAAAGGAGACAAAATAATGGGCCTTCTCGGCAGTTTGTCATAACATCAGAAACCAGAAATTGACTGTGATGCTTTTATTTGTATTGGTTTGAAAAAGACTGGATATGCAGCAACGATAAAAGCAGAGGATCGAAATTAAGATTGAGTCATGACAAAACACTGCTAAGATTTACTCCTCCATTTTCACAAGGGGAGGAGACTGTATTCCATATACATGCATTTTCAGTCTTCAAATGTCACAGCACAAAACTCAGCACACTACTCAGATTCAAACAGCAATTTTCATCACATTTCTTCATGAAGCCAAGCACACCATTGAATTATTTTGACTCATTTGCACCTAAGGACTCATGATCACTTATTACTTATGAACTTCCAATGCTTTAAAGGAAAAACTCATTAACATATTTATTGGTGTAATTGCCAGGTGAAGTTTTAACAACAATATTGTCGTAAAGTGAAACGTATCTTTTACAAGTAATGTGAATTCTCTTATATATGACTTTAGACCAGTTCATCCAATAGACACAAAGAGAAAGAAAAGAATCTTCGCAGCTTTTACCATTATTTCTACTGGCTTTAAAATTATATTTAGTGATACTGTTGGAGGAAAAGTTATTTGGATTATAGATTATATCTAGAAAATACTGCAAATGAAATGCCAAAGAGAATGAAAAAGATTCAGATATAGTTTGATGACAGATAGCAATGTCCTCAGGAGGAAAAAATCTGGATTGGTCAACATATTTGTGAAGTAATTAAACAACAATCCCACAGTAGCCATGCCATACTTTAGTTACTTCAGCTAAGTAACTAAACACCAATTCATTAATTTTTGCTCATATTTGCTGTAACATACATTGTAGTTGAGGAATACCAGTTGCTATGCTTTAGTCTGATTTACTGCTGATTAACAGCAGAAGAAGCCAAACTTAGAGCTTTTCAAGAACAGATGGTGCTTCTATCCTCTTCTTACTGGTCAGAAATTCAGAGAAAATAAGGATGAAGACGGATGTAGATGGAGAAGAGAAGTAACCAAAAGAGGAAAAAGAAGTTTGGCAGATCCCATAAGCAGCTATAGAAACAAATTATACCCATTTTCCACTGTGGGTGTACAAGTTTGAGGATTCACAGATGGCTTGGAACTCAGCTCCTCATAAGAGCTGAATCTGTTTCTAAGACAGTCTGAAAAAGGGGTACAGAATGATTGCAAAACGTTGCTTTTCCCACTTTTACTACTTAATGGTTTCCCTTCTTTACCTCCTTTTTCTCCAAATTAACACACCATGAAGTAAGAATGGAAGTTTATTGAGGTACCAGGAAAAATAGACAGTGACAGTATTTGCCCAGAGCAGACAACTAAAAGTTGTTTTCACTGTGGGTTTCCTAAAGCCTAAGGGGACTTGAGGAGTTCTCATATCCTCCTACTTACTCCTTATAAATAAAACCATGACTCACTTTTAAAAATTTGGTATCAAGTGAGTCATTTTTTTTTTTGCACGAGCAGCTTGAGACACCTTAAGATGGTGGTCTCCATTTCTCTACCAAGAGGGTAGGAATGCTTCAACATTCTTTGAAATACAACCAAATGTAAAGTAAGGTGCTCTGCTTCCATAAAGATAAAGAAAACCTTCTCAACTGTGCTGAATAAACACTCAGTCAGTATTTAGGTGTTAGAGTAATTCATTAGGTGCTAGAACACAGTGCCAGAAACAGATTTGCTGCTGTTGAGAAGGCATTGTCCATATTTATTCCAAACCACAAAAAAAACCAGTTTGGATCCAGGTATTTCCATATACTGACTATATCTCTTTATTCGAAGTCCACCAGCCTCTCAGATATCTTTTATATCTGACAATGCTCTACTTGTCATCCAATTGCACCAGGTTCTGTCTGCTAGGACTTGCACTAGCCTGTTCTTTTAAATTTTAAAAAATCAAGCAGTTCATCCTCCTAGCATATGTTCCTATTGATTAATGTTATGAAAGAAGTAAGAAACTTGTTTTGGTCACTGCCAGACTCAGCAATGGACCTCTCATGCAATGACTTACTGCACGATTTTCACTCTCTGTGGTGACCCTCTTGAAACTTCATCAATACAGTTCAGCTTGTCGAACTGTGCAGTAAAGCAACTGCAACGGCCTCGCTGAGCCTCTGTTTGCTTCTGTCACAGAGTTCATGGGGGCTCTCAAGAACGGAAAAGGTCCACACGCGCCCTGCTTTGCAACAGAAAAATCCCACCATGTCCTATCAGATGCAGGCATTCAGTCTCTCTGTAAAGTAGTTGAACTCTGTTTCTCATCACAGAATAAGGACAATTACACTTAGACTTACTGTCTTTAGAAAACTGATGGGGATTTTGTAACAAGAGAAAGGCAAGACTGGTATAAAGAGTGTCTTTAAATATTTAAAATGCTTCCAAAACAAAGATAGCTGCAAGGAAGATTTCTCCGTGCTCTGCTAAGTTTCCAGTAGAACTCTCCTGGGGTAAGTACTAAAATACCTCCTGTTTTACAGCGCTGCTGCAATCATGTTAGTGGTGTGTAAATGTTTTGATGTGCCAGACACTGAAGAAAGGACTGTTAATTGAAATTTTAACAATATCTCTGGGTTACACTACCAATAAATAAATAATGCCTAATAGTTTCATAAATAAACATCTAAAGTCATGAAAAATATAAAATGTCAGGAAATTAAAGTTTAGAATGCAGAAATAGCAGACACATTCTGTCTACACATGTTGGTGTTTGAATTACAGGGAAATGTTATTTCCACAAACCTTTGCTTCACTAAAATTACCCTGGGTATGAAACAAGACAGGAACGTTTATTCTCCTTCATTGTTCTTAATGAACTGCTGAGAAACAAATTTAGCAGAGGAGAGAGTTAAAAGGAGAGTTAAACTGAGGTTTTCATTTTCTGGAATGAAACTATTATGCTAACTGTTATTCCCTCCCTATATGTGCTACCACATATTTCAAAACTCTTAATAATTTCATGCAACAATGAAGCAGTAATTTACCTACTGCATCTCTCAGCAAAATCTGGGTTTGAAAAAAAAGCTGGGTTTGAAACTTCATTCCCCTCCACTTGCAATACTGTCTCCTAAAGGACAAATTTCCAAACTGACCTTAAGAACTGCAGGTTTTTTGCGATGGCAAAACATTTTTGACATTTGCTTCCATGGTTTAAAGGCACTCTTTTACAAAAAACAGTAAATAAAATGCAGAACATAATTTTAAAATCTCAAAATATCAAAGTCTGCTTCTACTATTCATTGCAAATATCTCCCTGGACCTATCAAACCTGTTGATACCTAGAAGGTAGTAAAACCCCTTAGCCATAAATAATAGCAGTGAGCATATAATGCTCTACACAAAACATGGCACATATCTGAAATACTAATTTAATCAGTATTACATAAAAGTTCTGTGAAAAGTGAATTACCTTCCATCTCACAGTTGAAGATAACATCCTGTCATGTCTAATCACTGGGAAAAAAAACATAGATGCCACAGGCCAGTTCATATTTAGTTAATTATGCTTAACTCTATGATAAATTGTCAAATATTAATTTTTTTACAAAACCAATTTCTTATATTTCAAGAAAAATCCTTAAACTTCATGAATCTTCAGAAAGATTGAGAATGATAACTAGTAGGTCAGGAGATAGCCCATACCTTTTAATGTATTTACTGGGGTTTTTTCCAATACTCTGAAATTACATCTCAAAAGACAGAATACATCTGTGGAGAAGCTGTTTAAAAACCCGAACATTTGAAAATCCCCAGAAGATGCATGAAACAAAAGAGCTGTAAAAGTAATAGCTCAAGTTATTGCTGCTACTGCTTCTTATTTGCTAACATTTATTGCAATACAAAATGCTAGAGCAGCAAACTGCAATTTCCCTCCTCACAAAAAAGATATTGTTGCAAGTACAAAAACTGCGGGCAGGACTTAGTTCAGGTTTAGACACCTACGAAAGATAGCTGTAAGAGAGTAAAAAGGGTAACCTATTGCAGTTAATGAAACGTGGCAAACGATTCAGTACCTAACCACCATGTGTCTTCTTCAGATAGATAGGCTGAATTACTTTCTAGACTCCATTGACCTCATGGGGAACTTAAAATCCTTACAGCCAGCGCATTCTAGCACTGCATCTCACACTTGGTGCGTTTGACTGAAACCCAAAACAAAGCAAATTGACATTAAACCACAGTCAACGCTAGCAATATAACCATTATGGTCCATCTATCTATCTATCTATCTATCTATCTATCTATCTATCTATCTATCTATCAATCATCTATCTATCTATCTATCTATCTATCTATCTATCTATCTATCTATCTATCTATCTATCTATCTATCCATCTGTCCATCTGTCCATCTATCCATCTATCCATTTCTCCAGTGATTAAGGTGGAAATTATGCTTCATTATGGAATGACTACTAAACCCTGTAATTATACAATCAATATGTCATAGAGTACAAAGTAATTTTAAACATTAAATGTATATTAGAAATAGAATAACAAATACTTTGAGGTTTCATCTGACTTGGAAAAGGAAAATGCCACTCATACTGAGAGATCTGATTCTCAGGAAATGCTTTTTACCCATGACTAAAATTTTCCCTTTTTCAGGACCTTTAAGTTAATCTAGTAGCTTTGCAGACCTGCAGCTGCTCAGAACATATACTGTCATGAAATCCTTCCCAAATTATTCCTCTCCATATTCCATTCACCTTCATAAAATTCATAGCAAGTCCTAGCAGCTCAGCAGGGGTCAAATAGGAGATGTCAGGACAACAGCTGGGCACTCCCACACTGGCACGTCTGCTTATGACCTGCTGTGGCCAGACCTGAAGAACCTCCACAGGCATTGCGCAGGGTAACCAAACAGCACCTTGAGAGCAGAACAAATTAATGCAACTGATGCAGACAGGCAAACACACTTTGTGGGAGGGTGTCTATGTCGAGTAAATGTACAAAAAAGCGTCCCAGAACACTAAATCGAGGCAACTAATGTGTGATGGCGTTTCAGTCAAGAATTTTTTCAAGCACAAATTTGGTATCAGTTTTGATGGTATCTGGATAAGTAAAAAGATTCTCCTAAAAGCAGTACTTTTGGTGTAAATAATTAATAGGCCAAGTTAGTATAATGGTGAAATGCTCAACAGCATTAGGCAGGAGTTACTTCTTCAGGACTGAGCATTCATTCTGTATTAATTCCTAAATTGTGAGTTACAAAGGGTTATGCTAAGTCTACTTCTGCCAACAAAGAAAAGTAACCTTAAGAAAAATAAAATTATGTTTTTTATACACAGACCAATGGGATGCTTGAACAAGTTAAACGTATTTTTATTATTTATGGGCACACGAAAAGCTTCCTATTTTACAAATAATTCCGACATTCTAAAATTACAATACTACAAGGGTAAATAGGTTTCTTTTTCTCCTAAGATAGAAATACTAGCTTTTCAGCCTCCAAAATAGTTTTTTTTAAAAACATTTAATCTCAGTTAATTACTTCAGATGTTTCTTTTATATGTGTTAAGGAAAATTCTCTTGACCAAACCACATTTTGACCAGTGTAGAGCAGGTCTGTGAGGAAAATGTGTGTGTGGGGGGTAAATGTACCCTTAATTTAGGTTGCCTCTAAAACACATAGGAAAAATTTCAGCTGCTCCCCAAACTATTTACATTTTTCTTTTTTTTAATGGGTTTTGGGGGTACATATATTTCTTTTGCGAGCTTTTATTTTCCAGCTTCTGCAGGTTATGAGGTTTGCTTTTTGTTGTGTTCTTTCCAACAATTTGGTTTCTTTCACTTAAGGCCAAGTATCAGAGATGAATTGTATCTGGAGTTTCCTTTTTCATTTTTCACTGATTGGAAAGAGAACTATACATCTAGCTGAGACTAGCTGCCTAATTTTTTAAGATCTGATATAAAATTAATCTGTGAGGTTATTCCATCCTTGAATATGACACTAGCTGAAGCGCAGAAGAGAGGAGCAAGGGAGTGATGCTCTTTACTTCTCACACCACACAGGTGCAACCTACAGCTGTGTCTGCATCCTGAATACTTTTCACTGTACTGCTGAGCCCACACCCTTATTTCACCACTCCGTATAACAGGACCACATTTTGCCTGCACACTGTGGCACTCAGGCAAGTTTAAAAAATAAATTGACTGGCTGAGCCTGGATTGCACTGATGAGCTCTTATCAGTTCGACTTTGTCCCCTCTTTTGTAATATCTCCTTTAGGGGACAACTGTCATCTGCGTATGCATAAATCCAAAGCTCAGGGTTTCTTCGTCTCTGACCTTCTCCAGCTAAAACTGGGGTGCATCTATATGTGTCTGTGGCAGCCTTCCAGTCTTTCAGCAAAACCGCTTGTGTGGTTCATGCTATTTAAGTCACCTGGACGCTCTCAGGCTTGCTCAGCTGCACTGTCCTTATAGCAGCTACTTTTTATATGTTGCCTCAGGTTTCACATTAGTAAATTATTACCCTTTTACCCTCCTTAACACAGTTTTAAAAGGCATCTTATCATGACAAATCTGAGCCTAAACATATTTCAAAGAATTAGTTCTCAGAAGAAAAAAAAGGAAAGCACTAAACAAACACAGATCTCCATTTAAATTAAAAATGCAGCACCAGGAAAATTATCATAAGACATAACTTCTGAAGGAGTGGAAATAAAACAGAATAATGCACACTAATCAGTTACACTAATGAGGCTGGCAAAATCCCAATTATACCATTGTATCTGTAGGTACAGTCTCTGCTTATGACTTATTGATCAGGTAGTAAAACAGATATGTTTTGTTAATCTCCAAGAGTCAAGGTCAGAGTTATTTAGCTGAATCCTAGAAGAAAAATTTTGTCAATACCATGACAATCATTATTTATTCCTAGTGTACCTTGCATTTAAAATTCTTACCAAAACATTTTACTATTGAACAATATTTTACATAGATGAGATGCACAATAGTTGTTTGCAACATAATAATTATGGCTAAATTAGACATTTGACTATGATTACATACTTCTCCTTTCATTTTTGACAATAGGATCCAGAAGGCTTCACACAACATCAGGTCCTTCTTGTGGCAGACAACAAAGGGGTGCAATGAAGACAAATACTGAGCATGACTGGACTTGAGAGACAACCACCATAAATCTTAAATCTGCAAATCAAATATCATCAGCATTATCAGTGACAGTTCTGGAGGCTGTAATACTGTGCTGTATACGTGAAAGTATTTAACTTTAGTAAATTTAATAAGCACTTATGAGTAAATCATCCTTCTGGGGTATTTTTTTACTCTACTGGCCATTAATAATATGATATATTAAAAAATAAATAGGTTAATAACTAATAGATTAACAACTTAAAACCAAAATTCTTTATGCTAAGTTAAAAAAAAAAAAATTCCAGAACAAATCTCTAAATCAGATTAGATTTTAAAAAGGCTTTTGTAAATGCAATTTTATTGCCTAGGAACAATCAGCTTGTCAATCACATCTGGCTTTCTATCACACTGGTTGACATTAATATGAAAGGATCAAATAGGTCTTTGATTTTCAAAACCTTGCCATCAAAATTTCAATTAAAAAAGGTCAATTCTATAGGTGACTGAAAACCAAGAAAGTAAAGTAGCAGCAAAACTAAAGTTCTGAAATATTTCTGTCAACTTTATTTTGTAGTAGCAGCCACACTGTATATAACTTACCCCTGGGCTGACTGAACCAAAAACAAAATAAATTCTTTAATTTCAAACAGTGAAAGATAATTTTGCAAATTATGACAAGTATTTTGATATCTATTAAAATTTTACATGGTGTGATTTTGGCCAAGGGTCAATTAACTTAGCATGACAAACAAGGCTATTTCACTGTAAAGAAGTCATTTTCACAGACTTCTCTGGGACAAAACTCAGTTTCCAAATTTCTCGAGGGTTAAACAAGAGACCTTCATCACTCCTTTTGGTCCTCTGAGCTCTCTCCATTGCTACCTTAGGCTAAGGAGTCATTTGTTTGCTTTAATTTGTCACAGCTGCACAGACTTCCTTAAAATTATATAATGTATTTTTGTTATCAGATGAAAACAGAGAAGATAAAGTGCAGATTTAAAATCCAGAAGCTGCATGAATTGATAAATGATAACACCTGATTCTCAGAGATATTAACCATCCTCAGCTCTTCCACTGACACCAGCCTACATGCTAAGTTGAATGGAATAACCTAGGGATATGTTTTAGTGATGGACCTCAAATTATTAATTTACTCCTTGTATTTGATGATCTTTTCCAACCTTAATGATTCTATAATGATTCTATGATTATATGAACTGGCTGAAGCCCCCCTATTAACAGAAAGGAGAAGACAGTATTAGGCTACCAAAAACAGCATAATAGACCTTCAGTGCAAATTCTACCCTTTGTTGATCTTCAGATTCCCCTAAGTACCTAAGATGCTTTTTCATCTTTGAAATCAATGACCTGTTGATGGCTGAAATACTCTTTAGAAATTGAGCAAGTTGAACAACTTTCTGCCACACAAATTTTTTGGGAGCTGAAGTGAAGGAAAGCTGAATCTTATTCTGGGAGAGTCATCTTCATATACTTCAGGGTCAAAAAATGACAGCACATTACCTGGCTTTGCTGCATCATAAAGTGGTCTTCTTCTGTCTGCAAAGGTAGCAATGCTTGCTAGCTTTTAAATTAGCACATTATGAATATGAAGGTTTGAATGACATTCAGAACTTGAGAGTAACGAAGGCACGAAACCATCATGTGAGTTATTCTGAGTTGTAGAGCAAGCAAGAGGAGGTATCTGAGGCACAATTTGTATGCCGTGCCTCTAAAGGTGCCGTCTCAGTTCTGCTAACCCACACCGTGTCAGTAGCTTTCCATATCTGTACAAGTGGCAGCACAGGGACTGGGACTAAACTCTCAAAGTGACATACGGTCTTAGTTAAAGTCACTAAAAGGCTACCAGGTTTTCCATGCACAGAACCACATCTTCAGGTCCACATCCTCAGGCAAAATATCTGATGAAATGGAGTATTTTGAAGAATGAATTAAGCCCTTTTGTTGTGAAGAACAATGTAACAAAGAAAAGAACGGGATGAGGAAAACATTAAAAGATTCATGTTATGATAGTTAATATAAATATGTAGAAAATAATTAAAAATCGACACTTGGCATGATAGGCACTATTGGACATCTATGGAACCGAAAAATTCCTCCAAAATAATATCAGAGGAATGAGATGCAAAAAGCCAGGCAATTTCAGTTTTTAGCAAAACAGTACTCTCCTATTTAAAGGAAATAGTAAGAGAAAAACAAGTCTATAGGACCGCATCCTCATTTTGCAAACATTAACAAATTTCTTTTACTTTTAAGAACAGAAGATAGTATTTCCAAGAATTTGATCTATGGATATGGAATGAACTCTCAAATAAAATTACTGAGAAAAACAGAACCTCAGAAGGTACAGATTCATAGTTACTATAATATTTTATTAAAAAAACCCATCAGTTGCATGTATAAAAATTATATTGGTTTTGGTTTAGGATCAGAAGATTTCTAGACCCCTTAATATTTATTGATAAATTTATAATATGAAAAACAAAAATGATGTTCTTATTAAGTTTAACTTTTATCCAAGTCTGGCTTCTGAAATGCAGAAAAATATGTTCCCAGGCTAAAAACAGCCTAAAAACTCAGACTAGGCTACATAAGAATTAAATAATTTTCCTCTGCATGAAATATGTCCAGCAATTAAAAAAATAATACAGGCAGAATAAGTGGTTTATAGGTTTTGATTTTTTTTAATATTTAGGGGGAAAAAAATCCTACCTTTAATCTCTATGGATCATTTATAGTTTATCTCATGTATGAATTTAACAACCTAGGTGTAAGTTTGTCTGCGTACAAGGTGACAGTTCTGAGAGGTGGCACTTGTTCCATAGTCCTGCTTAAGGAAAAGGGTGGACATAGCAGGTAGAAGATGAAAAAGAGAACAGAAACAAATGTCACAGACATGAGAATATTTAATAATTTGTAAGAAAAATATAAATTTGTCTTTTGTCCCAAAACATCTTAGGGATTTGAGGCTAGAACACTGTTTACCCTACCAAAATAAGGCCATCTCCTTCAGTGGGCATGTAGGGCACCTTTACGCTCTGTGCTTAGGCAAAAAAAAGTATCGTGTCTTTTTGCCAGTATAATTCTTCAGAAAAAAGTCTTCCCTGGGTAACAACATTTATATGTAACAAAGCAGGATGGCAGAAAAGACAGGTTACATTGGGAACAGCTCAGAAGCAGCAGAAAGCTGAGGTATGAAGAGCGCATTTACATCATGCTTCCAGAAGCTCAGCTATCTATGTACCCCTCTGGATTATTCCCAGCTAAAACTGCCAGCCAGATTCTCCCCCACCATTCTTTTTACATGTTCAGCAAATACTCACCCTCTACTGTTTGACATTGAGATCCACTATTCTGTACTTCCATGAGCTCTTTACAACCTTTGCAGATATTCATATTTCAAGTGAAATGCAACAGGTAAGAAAATTCAGGCAATTATATTTTGAAAGCGTATTGTTCTGAACAGCAACCCCATGTAAGCCTGGAAATTTCAAAACTACATAGTCTGTCTTGGTGTTTGAAGAACCAAAAAGACAGCATTGGTACAGACCTTTCCATTTTGAATTTAATGAATTTTAACAGTCCTAGAGGGATTCATTTGGACACGACAACTATAAATGACTGAGTATAAACTGACAGTTCCTTGAGAATACGTAAATATTACCCATAATCTACAAATAAAGAAACTGAGATACCTAGAAGAATAAGAAGAACATTTAAACTAAAATACTTAGAAGTTTTCTCTCTTAAAATCCATCACTAGATGCCAGACACATGGTTTGATTACCAGACATGTGAAATTCCAACTGATCTCATTGATCTCATACAATCCAACAGGGTCAAACAGCTGTGCATGGGTCTGACATCACTGTCAACTGAAATGGCCCTCAGGAGATATCAGCTGTTCATTTTGTGTGTCATGAACCTGACAATTAGATGAGCTGGTACAACAGTAAAAGTCTTCTCTCCAATTGGCTTAGTCTAGTGCTCAGAGTTAGGAAAGTGAACACTTTGGAAAGAGTGATCCTTTATTTGAAATAATGAAATGTATATATTTTCAGAATCCCCACCTCCATCTTCTCTCCATAAGCCTCTAAATTTTGCCTCATTTGTTTTATAGGACCTTGCCAGCTCCTTTCTTTTTTACATTATTTTTTTGTGTTTAGCAGAACCTTAGTTTTCCTTGCTTCAGGAATTCCTACATAGCACTTATCACAGGCACCCCAAAATAATTACTTCTCCTTTAATTTTATTGCAGCTATGTCTCTTGTCTGTCTACAGCCCTGTTTCAGCTTCTGATATCTTTCCATATCAAGTGCCAGATGTTCATCGTGGCCTCAACACCAGCAGAGAACCTGGCAAAGACACAGTGGGGCTGACAGATAAGCAAGGTGTAAAAAGTACCCTCACTGATAATAAGGTCAAAGGAAAAAAATAAATTGCCTTTTTGCATCAGTTTTGACTGCAAAATAGCTTAGGAAGCTTCTAATTTTAACCTAAAGGGGAAGGCTGAGAAGAACTTGCTCAGCTGGAATATCTTGCTCTATTCAAATATCTATCAAAGATATTTTGGAAAGACTCAGAAAAAGAACAGTAAAAAATCCACCATAAACTGGATTCATCACTCAGCTTCTCTAGGAGTTAAATTAGCACTGAGCTATCATTCAAACCAGCCTCAGTATAAGAGAGCAGCTAATAAAAATAAAAATGCCAATTTCTGAAGTGCTCCATTATATCTATTATATTTGTAGCCAACACGTAGTGTAACATAAAGTCAGTAGACACATAGTAACTAGGGTGAAGATTTGTTTTAATCAGAATTTGCAAAATTATTATAGGGCATTTTGATAAACTCAGTGAGCATGGAATATGAGTGAAATAGATGAAACAGAATGGCGAAACAAAAGCTTTTGGAAAGATCTTTCTACTAAAGCCAAGAGAAGTTTCAGAGCCTAAGGAAATAAGATTGATATTCACAATTTTAAAATTACTCACAATAATCGAGAATAAGGCTGACACCAAGGAGTTAATGAAGGAAACCCTGTTGCTATGGGGCTGAATTTAACCTTTCATTTGAGTGACTGATAAAAAACACGTGAACATACATGGAGAAAAGCAATTTTAGACACATTTTCATAGTGCAAAAAATTATCTGTTGCCATACAAAAAAAAAATATGCTGCGAATGTTGTTGAGGGTACTCTGAACATATAGTGCCTGGCATTAGTGATCAGAAAGACAAAGAGAATGATAAAAATTGTTAAGACAGATATGTAGAAATGCACCAGGATAGGTTTGTATTGAAATCAGAAGTTGTAGGAATCTCTTATAAAGTAAAAAATAATATGGAAAAGAGGAATAGGAAAGGGGTTTTTGATTTTTTTTTCTCTTGAAAGGCCTACTGGACATTTAAAAATTTACAAAACATAAGACCAAAAAGCAAATATTAAGGACTACTTTTTCTTTTGACAAGTAATCTGATTATGAAACTCATTGCCACAGGATATGAGAGGTCAATGTGCAAACAGTATCAAGAAGACTTGATTCAAAAACATTCATCAAAAACTATTTATTTCCAGAATTTCAGAACTTCAGGAAGGTTTACATCATAGTTGCTGCTACATTTTCATCTTTTCTTATACTCTAACCATTTTTAAGCTCTTTCAATGTTTACATCTGCTCTTCTGCAATATTATGCCCTAAATGCGTAGCTGTACAGCGAGATTTGTCTCTTTCTCCCACACATGATTTGATGCTGCAAAGCCACTGTTTGGTTACTGATCCTCTGTGTATCACACAGCCCACTATAATTCTCATCCTTCAGCTCCTGTCCTTACAAACCCCTTCCTTCTGTCAGCCTGCTAACATTAATTTATGCTTATAGTTTCTGCTCCAATTTAATTTCCTCAAATTATGTTCCCTTTCATTTAGTCCTTTGTTATTCTACCTGTCCTTCCAGTGACCCTTGTCACTCTTGGCTACCTGATGTATTATCTCTATTTAAATTGCTGTCTTTCTGGACTTGCTTTTCACTTACTAACCTGGAAATCTAACTGCCCACTGATTCTGCTGCCCATATGATGCATGCTGCTGAAAATGTTAATAACTACTCTGAATGTTATCAAGTAGGTCACATTTCCAGTCCCCAGACAAATTATAGAACTACATAGGAACCACTTCTGTATCTCTGTTTTACTACCTGTGCTGTAGCCTATATTTTGATAAAATATTATATACAAACTCATAAAAGGTTTCCCAAATAAATATGAAAGTGATCTTCTTCTATTTGGTTTGATTTCAGGGCATAGGAAGTGGTAGCACAATTCCTGCTTGCAAGGCATTATTTCAGATTATTCAGTGATCCTACTGCAGAAGTACCTGTAGGTCTGTGACATGTATTAAATGTTAGGAAGCAGAGCAATAGCAGGTTTATCAGTGCTCACTCACTGATAAAAACTGCTTAAATCTACCTGTAAGAGGCACATCACCCAGCAAAGAGGCAAAAAGAATCAGCCAGAAGTCACACAGAGAACAGAGAGTGAAGACCAGCATGACAAAAGAGACAGCAGAGAGAGAAATACAACCCCTGATGAAAAATCTGACTGATGAAAGCTCTCAAAAGAGAAATCATAACTTGATTTTCCAATTTCCAGAGGCATAAGTATGCAGGTTACAGTAAAAGGAAAAATAAAGTCGAAAGTTCTTAAGCAGCTGAGTGTCATAATATACCAGAATCCCTACAAAAAGGAGAAAGAGCAGCTTTGCCTGACCACATATGTTTTTAGACCTCATAGTACAATGTTTCTTAATTTATTGGTACACCTAATAAAATCATTCTTAATCTTGTACTCATATCCCACATTTTGAAATCTTTAATAAATACCTTGGACCATTTTTTAAATTATTGAATGCACTTTTGGAGGTAATGTTCCTTGAAATTAGACAAATGGTTCTACAAACAATTACAGTTACCAGAAACAGCCATCAAAATATTAATAACTCTAGTTTGGTGATGAAAGTAAAGTGGTGGATGCTTTTGATATGCACAGCTACATGCACCAAAACATCTTTCTGTGATATTAAAAAATATCAAATATTTATGGAACTGTAAGTAACAAAGTAAGATAAAAGCTGCATATGCCATGAAAAAGCTACAGTGTTAGTTATTTCCGCCAATGCTAAAATGTAGGAATGTGAAATCACAGCAAGAAAGTTGAGCTATTCCTGGGCAAACACATTATAACTGTTCCACTAAATAAAAAGGGCAAGGTCTCTAATACTGGAAATAAGGGGCAGTCAGAGCTTGTGTCCCAGCAGTTAAACTTATCAAACCCCGAAGAGTGTGGTCGTGTCTGTGCACATGTTAGGAACACTTCTAGGAGAAGTATTAATATATGATACTTTTAAGCCTTTGTGAGCTGAAATTATACTGAAATTATATTGGACTAGGAGTTTAAATTACTTCTCAGTAAAATAGGTATTATTTTTACTAAAAGCTGGTTTTACCATTAATGTAAATTAACGATGTTTGGTATCAACAGTTTACACAACTTGTTTCTTCATATCACTCCAAGACATTGAATTACAGCAGGCATGTAGTTTCCTAGTATATTTGCATGCAGACTCAAATGGACACTGGGAGAGTTTTTCCTCTTTCATTAGTTTCTGTTTAATTGCAAACACTTCGTGTTCAGTCTTAATCCTAGCTGAAAGAACTATGTCTGAATTGTCAATTAAACTTCAACTATTTTAGCCAAATTTAGCCTGGTTTTCATTAGTAATTGCATAGCTTGAATTAAGAGGTATTCTTTTAACAAACTTCTAACTATCTTTTAATGAGATAAAACTCAAGTGATAGCATTTGTCTACATAAGTAGTCCTTGAATGCATTTTAAACTGCTTTTGCACTTTAATAGCACTTAGTATAACATTTCCTTTTTATTTGTTCTTCATTCATTCTGTAAACAGTCATTGGCCAAAAAAAGAAATGTGGAAATCAGCAGGCAAGTCTCTGTAACCCCAGCAGAGTGCTCTAGCCAATTGTACACAGAAACGGGTTTCCTTTTCCTCTTTTCTTGGAGAATCCTGAATTATCTTCTGGGGAAAAAAAGAAACAGCTTGACATGCCAAATCCTGCCTCTTCTCTCCAGGACTGCTGGGTGATTAAGAGACTCTTGAAGATGTGTCTGAGTATCCTAATCAGAGAACTTGTGTCTCCGAAACCATCAGTGGGTATCTTAATCACAAAAATCTTGAAAAGAAAGGGAAGACACCAGAAGTATTTCTACTTCTTGAAAGACTGATCTCTGACTGAATTCAGGAGGAAAAGAGAAGAAACTTAGGATGCAGCTGTCAAGCCAAAGGGGGTGATGCTCTTTGAACACCCTGACATGTCTCTAGTTGCTGCTACAGGAAGGGAACGCTCTCCTGAAAATCCTGGACAATACCTGCAAGATACACGCAGGTACCTCAAGCATTCTGAAGAAATTAAAACAGCATTAGACATGAAACATTAATGTTTAGGCCATGGAATTGTTTTCATAGGGGTGTGTACTGGAATTTTTTCCGGTTAGTTAAGCGTAGGTAGCCAAGTCTTTTAAAAATGTTTCCTACTGAACAAAAATAATTAATCAACTGCACTAACTTCGATAAATAAAATTTTGACTTTATTATCATGCACCCCTAAAAGTGTTTCCTCTAGTCCTATCCTCATATAAAGTTTTTTTGTATTAAACAAACCTTTGCCTAGAGACAGCAAGAACTTTTAATTAAACAAACCTTAAATGTTCCCAGATGCTAATTTGCAAATACTATATGCTGTCTGTATATATTAATAGTTATTTGTAATCTAACTTTCTCTTACTGTCAGGACCTATGGTCACTGCACACAGCATACAATTTGTAGCAACTTTCCAGCACTGCCTTCAGACCAAACGTACCTTTCAGCACAAAAAAAATTTGGGAAATCCTGTGTGAAGAAAATTTGGCTGAAAGCAGAGGCAGAGGGACAGCATTCAAAAATCTTAGGCATCTTTGGGACTCACTGGCATATTTTCTTTTATTGAACAGGTCAAGTTGTTCTCTTTAAAACCAAGAACTGTGACTGCTTGGGAACATTGACAGATGGGGCAGGGACCAAGAAACTGGATCAAGAAAATTGTGGGGCTCAGAATCTGACAATTTGTCATAACTGTTTCTGGTAGTATTTATATTGATCTAAAGCCAGTTCAAAACTGAGACTAAAGGGTTACAATATTCATAGCAGTTCCATTTCTCACTGTTGTACACAGGCAAATATGAGTTTAGATGTATTCGGACATATTTCACAGACACACCTTTAGGGAGACTTATGTCTAAAATTCCCAAAAGCTCAGTCAAAAACTGTTCAAAGACAAATTCATAGCTCATAAAAATAAGAAATAGATTTATATCTGCTACATGTTAAATCTATCTCCAATGTTTAACTTGCCCTGACTTGCCCAGCAGTTGCAGTTTGAAGAAAATCATCAAGTTTTGTCTTGAGATTCTGTAAATCTCACTGTACAGTTAATTCCCCCACCTTTCCTTCCAGAGCATCCAGCTGTATCCATAAATGTCCCACAGAGACTGAGCATAACTACACCTGTCACAGTCCACTGGGTTATCAAGATCCCTGACACCATTCCTTCTTTTACAGATTGCTATTTGCCTCCCATCGTTCTTGACCTCTCCTCCCTCCTCTACTAGATTCACTCAGGTTTGCTGGAAACTTCATTACAAAAATAATCTTGTGTACAGCTGTATCTTTAATAGTGCAATTCTGAACTGGCACAGTACATGACAGAATTCCCAAAGTCATTTAACATGAGCACCACCAGTGTGTATTAAACTAAATAAAAACTGAAAAAAACAATATCAGGTTTTCCCTTTTCAGCTATAGAATAAGACAGTCAAGCTCAAGTAACTCTAAGGAAAACAAGTAACTTTGCCTATGTTCTCAATTTTGTATTATTTAATAGGACCAGTGACATGATGGTAATGGAAATACTGATGTTTTGAGGAAAATTTGAATTTACCAGAACACACAAGCACACAGAGGGAGAGGTCCACTTAGTCATAAAAAATTATTCTCCAAATTTACTACCACTACCTATATAAGTGTTCAGATTACTATTTGCTTAATAGCAGTCCTTTGAATACTTGCAATGCCTCATAGTTTGTATTTTGTACATAACACAGTTAGGATAATACACATGGCTGCTGAATGGGAACTAGATGGGGACAAGGTCCTGGGTTATACTCTGTACCAGGTTTGCACATTAACATTTGCTTTTACTGCAGCAGTGTTTTCAGAATACACTGAAATTAAGGTTCATTAATGAGTCTGATAAACCTAGAAAAACTACACATCGCTGTCTTGACATTTGTATCTGGTTATGTGCAAAGTTTGTGGGACACCTTTCTGACACGAGACTGAAGGAGCAGTCAAGAGTGGAAGGGCTGTGGGACTTGCAAGACATGGATTCACTGGTAAAACGCGGGTTGATCCTATGCCAGTGTAGATAATCCTCTAAAATTAGCTGACTGGAATTTGTTGCTGCAGTTCTCTATGGAGTGTGTGTGGGAAGGGTAATTTGCAGTGAAAGTGCATCAATATACTGAGGGTGCAGCAGGAAACACATGAGGGAGATAAGAGAGATTTGGGCTTTTAGCAGAGGTAGGGGCTGGGTGAACTGAGCTTTCCACTTCCTGGCAAGTGTTCAAGCTGCTCTGGCCAGCTGGCCAGTGCAGAAGTTCATCTCAGTGATGTCAGAGACTGTATCAGCATAGATAGCCAAAATCCTGCGTGGCCCTCTTCCTGGGACAAATTCATTCACAAATAATTCTGTTGATTAAGTTAAAGTGCAGATGATATAAAAAGCCAAAAATTCTGTATGATTTATCACCTCTGGGAGTTCTTCTGATGAAGGAACACAAATCCCTCTTGTTTTCTTCTGTTATTCATTAGAAAGAAAGCATATAAATAACAGTGTGTTACTTTCTTGAATTTTTAATTCCTTTAGAATGGGCATGGCTTTTCCTAATGTCTCAGCTGGGAGTAAGCCTTTTACTTTCTTATTTTTCCTATTTGTGCTGGTTTTGGCTGGCATAGAGTTAATTTTGCTAACAGTAACTGGTATGGGGCTGTGTTTTGGATTTGTGCTAGAAACAGAGTTGAAACAGGCATGAAACAGGCATGCTTTCCTTGTTGCTGAGCAGCGCTGGCACAGAGTCAGGGCCTTTTCTGCCTCTCACCCCACCAGTGAACAGGCTGGGGTGCATAGGGAGTTGGGAGGGGACCCAGCCAGGGCAGCTGACCCCAAATGACCACAAGAATAGCCCTTATTACATGGAGATATGTTCAGCACGTAAAGCTGGGGAAGAAGGAATATGGGGGGAAAGTTTGGAGTGATGACATCTGTCTTCCCAAGTCTCTGGTACATGTGATGGAGCCTGGCAGTCCTGGGATGGCCTAACACCTGCCTGCCCATGGGAATGGGTGAATTAATTTCTTGTTTTGCTTTGCTTTTGTCCACAGCTCTTGCTTTACCTATTAAACTGTCTTTATCTTCAACACATGAGTTTTTTTCACTTTTATCCTCCCAATTCTCTCCCCCATTCCACCAGTGAGTGTATGGCTGTGTGGGACTTAGTTGCTCACTGAGGTTAAACCATGACACCATAAGTAATAACAATAACAGTAATAAACCAAATTATTTCAAAATTTTCATCTTTAGATTCCAAGAGATGGACTCTGTCACTTTATGCCACAGGTGATTTACTATCATTAGTGTGAGGCATTAATTAAACTAATTATCCACAAATTGGCCATAAAGTACCTTTTCAGATGAACTGCCCTGAGATACAAGAGCAGAAACTAGCACTGCTAAAATTCTGAGTAAAGCACCATTGAAAATACTGACTTTTCTGGACCCATAAAGGAAGGAGGACAAATGAGACAGAAATCTGTTTTTAAAAAGGAAAAGGAGTATAACTGACTTTCATTACTTACACCAAAAAGAACTATGTCTTTCTTCCCTCTGAAACCAGTGCAATTCCTCATATTTCAAATTCAGTATAAACCAGACAGCTCTACTCTGCTGCCTTAGTAGCCAGCAATAAACTTCCAGTAGCTCTTATCTCTTTGCACTAGACTGACAAAAACATGGGGGCACCATAAAAAGGCAAAGACCCCACAGAGTCCTGTCTCACATAACAGGTCAAAATCTTAATTCATTTTTCAGTGTCTTTCATTAAGCAACGAATATCAAGTTTGGAAGTAACCAATCAGGCAGCAAGAGATGTGAAAGAGGAAAGTTTCCAAAACATTGAATTTCCACAGCATGGTAGAGATGTCTTACTAGACACGATTCTAAAACTTTTTTTCCTTCTGTCTCACATGCAAAAAATTTGAATCTTCAGAGAACACTCCATGACATATTGGTCATGTATTTTGGGAGTCTACATAGATATTTTCATATGCA
Source organism: Platysteira castanea (assembly GCA_013397175.1). Classification (NCBI taxonomy): domain Eukaryota; kingdom Metazoa; phylum Chordata; class Aves; order Passeriformes; genus Platysteira; species Platysteira castanea. The sequence continues at coordinate 1,393,059 of VYXC01012873.1, forward strand.
AGGGAAGGAAAAACATTCTATAGTGGAAAAGAGGATGTCTTTGCTCAGTGTCTAATTAACCAAGGGCTATAAAAAAATGGAATAGAAGTATTACCAGGTTTCTAATGCTGGGATTAAAAATTTCAGCCATTGTGGTCACATTTAAAAAAATATCTATCAATTTAATAATCATAGTTATTAATCATATTTAGAATAATTACTGGTAATTTTCATTTTATTTTACCAAAACCCACATGATGGAAGATACAATGAGAAGGAATTCTTAATTGAAGGTGAAAAGTGGTAAAAAAAGGTCAAAGAAAAATTTCTTCTTTTTCATTTTCATTTTCAGTCAGACTTTTTTTTTCTGGCTGTCCTTTGGGGTTTCTCTTCTTGCTTTGTCTTTCTTTTCTCTTCTTTGAAAAGATGTCTAAAGTGCTCCATTTGATGGTCTTCATTTATAAATGTAAAATAAAAGTTTTCATACATGCATTTTGAAGGAAAATCTGTTTATCACTGCAAAGTTTATCACTTTCTAGTAAAGTTCAGTGAATAAACAACAAGCACTATCCAAATATCATGTTTCCCAGAAATGATGCAAGAGCTTTAAAGATGCAAGGTGTATCTGCATCATGCTTTTATAATTGGCCTTTTCTCTCAATGTTATCAAGTTTCTCAGATGAAAAACAACTACTGTCAAGCCAGTAAAAGACCCCAATTTATTATTCTGTTTGAAAATTTGTCTCCCTAGGAATTTATATAGAAATAGTAACAAAGAATAAGTTTTTAGTCTGATTCCAGGAAAATGTTCTGTGTGTTGGACCAAAGAAGCTAAAAGATGCTCTATTTCACCACTCTGTTCCAATATATCCTGCAGCTGCCTCGATCATGAGGTGAGGTTTAGAGACTGAATTCCATATTTAAGGTGTTTCACAATTGTTTTCATACTACTTAAAATTTAAAATAGTGAACAATCACTAATGCATATTATCTTGAAAACCTTCGAAATTATTGTTAATTTTTAAGTGGATGCAAAAGGCTTTTAAAAATGTTATTAAAATTAAGGGAAAAGGTGCATACAGCTATTAGTAAGTAAAACCACAAGAAACATCAATAAAAAATACTACTAAAAATAATGCAGCAGAGAAGAATAACCAGCTTAACATGTAAAAAAAAAAACCTCAGGCATTTTGATGTTGTATTTTAAATCACAGTCAAAGTTATTGCCATTTGGACTTTGCATGCCTAATAATAGTGAAATTAGATAATTATCTAGCTGAGAAATAGGCAAGTTTTCAAATGTCCAGATGGTACTACCACCCACCTCATTTAGCAATGCTTCCTTTATTCACACTGCTCTAACATGCTGCCCATTTCCTCAATTTGTACCCATTAACTGACAAGAAAAGGGCTGAGCTCAGAAATCAACCGGCTCTGACAGGAAACCAATTCCCAGGGGCGCTCTTAGAAGAAGTAGGATTTTAACTGATGTTGCCCAGGAGACAGCTGTAGCAACTAAGTCCGTATCTAAAGTAATATTAGCGAAGCAGGCAAAAGGATTTACAGTACAAAGATCTCTTAATATTCTTGGTAAGCTGCATAGAATGATCTTTAGTCCACGGGAAGTCAAGCGTGGGCTCAGGATAAGAACCCCAACATAACTTATTTCCCATTCATTACTGAATAAAACTTCCATGTGTCACTAAGTGATCCAGCTACAAAATGCAGTTTATACAGCTTGGCAGATGTAAGGGACAAGGTCAGATTTATGGTGGAAGGCATCTTCATGGCTGTGCAAACACCTGGTTCTGGAAGCTCTGAGTAGGAGTGGCAGCTTCACCACGTCTGAAGATATGTTTCAGGCAAGGGCTTGATTTTCTATGGGCTACATTTGTAAAATATGCAGCTTTCTGATAGAAGTGGCACACTCGGCCCTAAAGGGAGGACAGACAGGAATACGCAAAGGTTATCTGACAGATGTAATCTTCCAAAATATCAAGATATGATAATGTCTAATTAATTTTATGTTTATGAACATTATATTATAATGGACGCACCAAATTTGGTCTGTGTTTTCTCTAGCACTTCTCTTATTAACCTGCTGATTCTAAAAGATATTTTAAGGCATTGTTGCTTTAACTGCCTTTAAAACTTGAATGTTCATTATGCCAGAATGGCAAAGAGATCACTTCATCTAATTTGTCATCTGTGGACAACAAAGAATGACTAAAATGTTTGGAGTTCTGTTCTGCAACACTGAAAGCAGTCAGCAAATAATGAAAGCTTCATTTCAAGGTCTTTAACAGTAACTGCTTAGGAGAGAAATGTAATTCACCTGACAGTGAACAAGGCTGAGATGCTGTGACGACCGTATCTGTTACACAGCCTGGGAAACATATTAGTTAATTATCTGTAGGCATAGTGATTCCCTGACAAAACCCAAATTAAAATGGAGTTGCTACCGAGAGTATGTAACAGTAGTTTAAGGTAAATTACAAACCGGCCATTTTAAAATTATCCTAAAATCTTTCATTTTAGTCTAAAACATGGAGTGAAGGTTAAAAGGCCATGCATGTTGTGAGGCAGAAATCCAGTGGGGGGACCAAAACTACCTTACTTCAGCACTGTTGAAGATGCCACAGATTACCAACGAAATAGATTTTGCATTGAAATCTAGTCCCCACACAGCATCAGACAGCAAAAAATTCATTTTGCTTGTAAGTGGACATGTCAAACTATCAAACTTTTCTAATACAACATAAATAGGGGATGCTCTGGAACAGACAGCGTATCAGTCAGTGCTAGGTGGCAAATGATCAAATCTTTAATAACTACAAAACCAAAATCTTAATCTAAAATCTTTAATAACAAATAATCTAAAATCTCTTCAGAACAAAATTTGCATTGGGCATCCTTTAGAAAAGAAAGATACATCTCTGAAGAAGAAAAAAGGGGAAGACATACAGAAAGCTTAAAATTTAGAAGCATTTATAGTATCAGAGGAAGTTGATGCGACCTGAAACATACAGTCAGTGTAGAGTACTGAGCTGATGGATGCTTTCAGTTGCTTCTACCTTCTGCTACAAAATTAGGAAGTAAGAAGTTATCAATATATATACAATACCCTTAAACAGAAAAGGAAAACAAAGAAAATGAGACAAATCCATAGATCAAATCTCAAAAGGGAAAAAGAAAAACGTCTGAGGCACTCTATCTACTTATATTATAAGTTATCCTTTTTTAAATAGTGGTGTATAAATACTATCAACCTTTTTGTCCTTCAGCTATGTCTATTATCCCAGGTAAGGGAAATATGAGGACTCATAAATTCAGTTCAAAGACAACATTTTTCTTCGGTTGGCTTAATAAATGACTGCTTTTAAAATATTAGTATTTAAAAGGAGTTCTTCGAAATATATACACATACATCTTCAAGAATTACATTATTATTCCTTCATTACAACGTATACATTAAGAGATGTCACTACTTCTGAGGATGAAAAAACTTGAAACAAGTTTTATAGTTCTCTCACACATTTCAAAGTAAATGACTCCAAAAAAAGTCAAAAGAATCAAGAGGCAAACAAAACCATACCGTTATTTGTATTTTTTCCTTTTTGAACAGAATGGAAGAAGGATCACAATCAAGGTTTTGGATTATTACAATTCGCAATATTATAATTTCCCAAAGGATTACAACACCAGATTTCATCATATTCCCTTAATTCATTCCTTCATTTGCTTGAAATTTATTCAGGGAATTGAAGCTTAATTTACTTTCCTGACAAAGAGTAGAGAAGGCAATGATACAGTTGCACTCCTCAGCACCTCAGTTACCAAATCCTCTCCCCTTGTCCTACCCAGCTATGAAGGTAACAGTATTTTTCCTTTCTAACAGGTGAAAAATCAGGATGGGAGAAGGAAAGAACGAAATATGGTATGTATGCCTTGGTAAATATTGTCTAACAGTAAAGTGTATCTATTGGAAGACTTCGTGCATTTCTGGTGAAAACTATAATAAACTTTAATCTCTATGATTTCCTGTGTCTCCTTTACTCAGTAATATTAATACTGGACTGGCCAGAGCTCAGCAACAAGATGTTTTGCCACAGAAAATACAAATTGTTATTGTTGTTTAGCAGCACTGTTTGACTCAACCATGCTGAGAAAATGAACTCCTTTCTCCTTTTCTTTAGATTCAAAATTTGCCATCTAAAGCAAAGGAAAATGTCCATCCATTAAAATAACTACTAATTTCATATTAGTTGATAGGTTCTTTGGAAAACAATCCTCTAGTAGGTTGTCCAATAGAATTTTTTCCCCATCACTTAATTCCTGATTTTCAGCTACTAGGCACTCTGTTTGGTTAATACACAGCTAATATCAGAAAATCATACCTGTATGACAGTGCAATTCTTTTTTTTACCCCTAAGGCTGATCTACACATAACTTTTGACCCAGAATAATTCTCCTATGAGGAGGCTGCTTTTACCAAATTAATTAAGGAAATAAACCCTCAATTTTGATTTTAACAAACTGGTGTTAGATTGTTATTTGCAACACAAAATGTATTTACATCTATTATCAAAATAAGCTGTCCTGATATAAGGGTGTGCTTCTCTGTGCTGGATTTATAATATAATAGTATTGCTTTTTACACTGTACAAGAAATTGATGATATATACATAGCTACTAGGATAACTAGAAGTATTGTGTAAAGAAACCTCTAGAAAGCACAGGGAAATGAAGATGTGCTAGTAGAAGTAGAGGTAACCAGGCATAGGTAAATAGGACTTTGTTATGTAATGGAATAATTTGAGATCATTTATTTCATCTAAAAAACAGTTAAAAAAAAAGAGCTGTGTTTAAAATCTTGGTATAGAAAGGGTTTCTGAGTCTGTATCTACCTCACACAACCCACAGATTTCCTGGGGTACCCTCTGGAGGTGCATCCTAATTTTCTCAAGGAGAAATATCCTCACAAGTGTGTCTCTTCCCAAGTGTTTGTTCCTCCAGAAAGGATTGCAGTGTGCTTTCAGAGGTATCTGGCTCTAAAATGCACTGTAGCTTACTCCAGCACATAAATACAAATAGCCTCAAAAGGTTATAAAGACTTAGAAATAATGTATGTGTGTGTCTGACTCTTGGCATTCTTGTGCATATTTCTTTAAAACGGAAAAAAGTTTTCTATAAAACACAAAACTAATAGCATCTGCCCATTTACCAGTTCATACATTCAAGCACACGTTCATTTATTCATGACTAAATCAATAACCACATTTCCCACTTCCACCCAAGCTGAAGAGCTCTTTGTTCACAACTTGAAGGAGAAATTCAAGGACAATGGGTTAATGCAGTTGGAAGGGAGGACAGAGAAGGGCTGATCTAGCTAATGCTGTGCTACACTGAGAAGTGTTGGAGTGATTTCTGAGTAAATCACTGACAGTAAAAAGCTATATGGCTATATACCCACAACAAGTCAAGGAAAGGCCGTTCCATTATTTTCTTTCCTGCTTCACTTTCTCTTGAAGGACAAATGTGGCTAAAACACAACATTTTACCTTTACATATAATGGATTTTTGCCTTTGATGTTCATGAAAACAGTGTTATTCTTAAGCTTTTCATACTTGAGAAGTTTCACTGTAGAGGAACTGAACAAGCGTAGAAATGCATTTTATTAAAATTCAGGTAATTATGACAGGGATTTACATATTTAGACAACAATGAAATATGGTCTTCACTTTTAAAAGACGTTATCTTTACAGTTCTAAAGATTTCCTCAAAAGCAACAGAAATATCTAAGATACTATTAACATGTACACAATCTAAAGGACACAGTTCATTATAACATGCAAGATTCTTACACCCCAGTTCAGGTCACTTTTAATGGATATTCAGCTATCACACCCCATCAAAGGACTTCACGACCTCTTTAAACTGAAACGTATGTGAATACATTCCATATAAAGGGCACTGCACTGTTAAACCTTCATGGGCTTTGCTATGTTTTCTTTCTCAGGTGAAAAAAAATTGGACCATATTTAAGGATCAGTACTATCATAAAGGGAAATCCTCTATTGTCTTGCAAAATCTGAAGCTATCACAAACAAGCAGAAAAAAAAGTTGTGAGCAAACATCACAACACTACATCATAGGGAAATTTTGGAGGATGAAAGGAGGTATAAGCATGATCAGTGTTCAGGACATGTATTTAGGAATGCATCCTGTACTAAGGTAAAGTGAAGAACCTAGCTCTTGGCTTCATTTAGCAGCACAGTACAATCCTGAATGCAAATTAAATTCATAAACTTGCTGAAAACTTGACAAGGAATTTGTTTTCTGCCAGCAAATGGTTATATCTGAGTAGAGGATTGCAGCAGAGGGAGAACTGGCTAGTTACTGTTCCAGTCAATACATACTTCAGCACTAACAATAAAAGAAGCTTTAAGTAGCAGTACACTCAAATGATGAAGAAGTGTTCAGACCTTAACAGAGCAATTTAACCTAGGAGAGACCCTACACATAGAGAATGACTGGCAAACCTGCTAATGTCCTGATTAGGAGGACTGCACTACTGCTCAGGGAACCATGAATCAAAACAGCTTGGAGATTTTAAAAAGTAGTCTTCCACAGCAGTGAAATTGCACACTTCTTATTCCCTGTCTAGGAAAGAAGCTACTTCTCAGACACAGAACTCAGAAAATTCCTAGCAATACTTTATATTTTTCCTCTTTTTTTTTTTTTTTTTCCTGAAGTAGACAAACTACAAACCAGAAGACCCTGGAGGCTTGTCTGGGCTCATTTTCCATCAGTTCACTAAGCCTGATCTGGTGTGAAAACAAAGAGCTCCTAGGCTGTTCAGCTTTGCCTAGCCTGTCTTTGTTAGCCGTCTCTTGACAAGCACTCTATTTGAAATTTGTGGCATGTAGCCAGTTAAGGACAATTCATGTTAAATCAGACCATCACATTAAATGCTAGCCTCCCACACAAAAGATTTGACAGCAAAAGCTGGCCTCACAGAAACCACAGCAAGTTCTTGCACATATGCAATTTCTGTGTTAACATTTCATTGGAATGTGGGCTGATGCAATGGCATGAATGAGAGAAACCAAAGAGCAAAACCCAGCCTTCAAATCAGAGCATTCCCATTTTCAGTGCTATTTCAGCATGCTCAGCTCATCTCTAAAGACTTCGAAACTGCTTGGCCTTAGTTCCTTTCCTGATTTTAAGCACTTGGGCACTCCTAGAAAAATTATTTGAAAAGTTGAACTTTATCTCTAAATGTTCAAAATAAATGCTCAAGAAGTTGTCTTTTATTAGGATGCACTCAGAGTTTCTGCCTTTTAACAAAAGCCAGAAAACATCTGTTTTCATTTCACCTTCTATCAGTAAATATATCTGACTTTGTTTGGAACATACCAAATATATTAAAGAAAGCAGATTTTTACAATGAGGGAGATGAAATAGGTTGCCCAGAGAGATGGTGGATGCCCCACCCCTGGAAACATTCAGGGTCAGGTTGGATGGGGCTCTGAGCAACCTGATCTAGTTGAAGGTGTCCCTGTTCGTTGTGGGGGTGGAGGGAGGAAGTCTAGATGACCTTTAAAGGTCGCTTCCAACATGAACTATTATATGAGTCAATGATACCACATTCTCATTATTTATTTAGTGTTAAATAAATTGTAGTATTATATAAATTGATAGTATTATATAGTGTAAAATAGTGTAAAATATTTATTATATTATTTATATTTACTTATATATTTTATTTAAGGGGTGGATCCTCAAGTAATAGACATGAAGGTATTTTACAGAAGCTGCCCTTGAGTTACATTACATTACATCATTTAAAAATAGAGCCCTTTAGTGTTACTGCAGGTGGTAGGTGCTTTCTAAAGACATTATGCAGGGGTCTGTAATTTAACTTCTCAGAGTAGGCTCGTAGTTGAAAGTGTCTCCAACAGGAAATAGCATGAAGTCTGCTCAAGCTTCTGACAATTCTGGCAGTAAAAATTTAAGGTGTGTAAAAATTAGCTTGGACAGATATCATCTGGCCAATGCTATTTTATGAAGACCAATTTATAAAACATTTCAGTATTGTGGATTAATTTGTTTTGATATTTGTTTGTTTCAGCATATGTGTCAATATTTGTTTCAATAATGTGAAAATGTTTTATTTTGGTAATGTTATATGTATGGCAACAGTGTTTGTGTCAACATAATAATCTTATCTTACCTCTGTTAAATTTGCATATAATATTAAATTTAACACACACACACAAACACATATATCTACATATTTATATATATAGATATACAGCACAGTTCCTGAACTGTAATGCAACCACTATATTATATTATATATCTATATATTCAATATTGGAAAAGGAACATTTTATATTATGTAAAGTTACATACTGGATGTTTTAAAAATGAATGCTTGAATTATTAAAAAATAATTAAAAATTTCCCTTATTACTTCATTTTTTGTGATCTCTCTATATATGAACACTATTAAATATCTCATTTCAAGCAATTCTTTAAAATCTGAACATTTTGTCAAAATTTCCTTGAACATTCAATTTATGACAGAATGCATGAAGTTTTGAAAGAAAACCATTGAGCCTTTTGGATCCCTAACCCATCTTTGTAAGAAGCCTTCTCCATAAAAACATCATTGGCAACTGCGTTTCATTAGTGAACCCATGGTGGCATCCTGTGTAAAAGATATTTAAACTTAAAAAGATAATTAATCTAGAGTAATTGGGAAAAAAAAGGAAAGATGAGGAATGATACTACAGTAAAACATACCATGGGAAAGGACACAACCAATTCCTTCCAGAGGCCATTATTAGAGAGGTTGCTGAAGAACTAAACCTGCAATTTGGAAACTGTGTATTCCTGGATCCTAAATTTCTGGGGTTGTGCAGACCTAAGCACAATGAATCCATATTATCTGTGGTCTTTAGCCAGTGTAATACAGTCATTAACCCCTCAAATTTTATAAAAAGTTTGTGAAATTACTTCTCCTAAGTGTGTCTCGCCACTTGACATCACCCTTCACAGTATTCCAGCAGTTTTTATTATTTCATCTTGCATGAGGATTTCCAACGAGGCTTTAATTACACGAGTGTCCTGTGCTCACTCTTATAAAATCTGAATGAATTGACTGATTTTTAACAACATAAGAAAGAATTTTCGTTCCACAGATTTTCACCTAAAGTGCTGAGCCAACTGCCTTTGTTGTGGTAGATTGCTCTGTGCTACCTTAAAGTGAGAAAAGTGTAAGGTCTTGGAAACCAGATCCTCAAGACTCAAAATCTCAGTTTTAGAAAAAAGTGGGGTTTTTTTCTGGCTGGAAAGGAACAGTGGGTGATCATTTTATGTGCCTGCTAAATCAGTCCTTTCATTTGCAATCGAACAAACATTTTAGAAGTATAGAAGTAGTGAAAATTACTTCAGTGTCTGATTGCTCATCTGCACAAGTGCAAGTATCTGTAGGATCAGAGACTATTCTGGGTCTGATTCAACAAAATATTTATGTTAGTAACTTACAAGTAATTCTTTTTCTTTTTGTGAATGAAGTTATCTAATGAAAGATTAATGAGAATACTACAAGCAGTTTATTCTATTTTTTAGCCCTGGTTACTTATAACCAACAGAAATTAGTTATATGTTGCTGATTTTTCATTGGCATCTTATCTAAGTTCAGTAAAATTTCTCCTAGCATCCAAAAACTGGGTTTTTTTAGTTTATAAGTCAGTTCATCCCACCAATGAACTTTAGTTTGGAACGACAGTACAATGGTGAAAGTCCTAATTTAAAACCTGGTGAAAAATGGATGCAATTCCTGTCTGCAAGACTAGCTTGTCAACAGAAATAATTTTAGTTTTGTTTGGGGTTTTNATTGTTTATAATTCCACTTCAAATGTCTTTTCAAATCTTAAGATAAATAAGTTTCAATGTTTCTTGAACTTTGATATCACCACTGCTTCCCCAGAATTACATTACAAACAGTGCACAGGTACACTCAGTACAAAAATTCTTCAAATACAGGAAACATTTAGACATGAAGCCTTCCTCATAGGGCTGACAATGTCCTGAATTATCTGCACTGTTAAATGACTGGTAAACTACCATTGTCTGGTAACATAAACTGAAAATTGTATCTGGTTTACAAGAGATATTCTGTAGTTATCATTTTTACGTATATATATATATGTATATATACACTTAAAGTATAAGTATATATACTTTTTTAAACATAGCTAGCCAGGTTTTTATCAGAGAAAAATTTGCTGCCTTATTCTAGGCTCATTTGGCTGTTCCACTCATCCCCACCACAATCATAAGGCAGTAAGCAATACCTTCATGTATTAATCAGAATCCCTGAGGTGAAAAAGTAAAATGACTATGCATTGCAATAGGAAAGGAAAGAAATGCAGCATTTCTCACAAGATTAAAGCAAGCAGGTGAATTAACAGAATGACTGTCTAATTATGGCAAAGCTGTTCAAGCTGGCTCCCAAAAATCCATTGAGGTCAAGTCTTATGTCCTTTAGCTAATATAATATATTGAAACATCCTTTGATGCTGGCAGATTGGAAGACTTTTATTTTCCCTCCTTCTAGCATGTGCCCTGAACACACGTCCTCTGTCCATTTCTTCTGTACAAAATAAATTAGCAAGCTCTCTGAAGCAGTGCTGATGCTTGGCACTCTGCAACAAACAGTGTAAGCACGTTCTCTTGTCCACAGCTTCAGCCTTGAGTGGAATGCTGGATTAACAACTTACCTCTTTGGTAGCATGTGGCAACTGAAGCACACAGATGTGAAAGTGTCACAAGAGTGCTGTGATCTACTCCTACCTCACTTACTATGAGGAAATAGGACTAATTAACGTCTATATTTGTGCTTCTCCTACTTTTTTACTCGTATTTTGACTTTTTCCCTTTTTTTTCCTTCCCCCTTTCTGATTCTATCTAATATGAGGAGGAAGTACTCTGTGCATCTAAGGTACACGTTCTTTTAAATGGACCTGACTCCTGTCAGGTCTATATAATTCCTCATTAATAAAAATGGTGTCATTTAAGTGTAAAAATTCAGTTTGCTCTGTATGATAGCTGTCCATTTATTCATAAGATCTCTGTTTGACTGAATGAAAAACTATATTTAATGATATTCCATTATGAGCCCTGTGACAGGTGCAATCATTTTTCATGCCACTTCCTATTGACTTTGCAGCAAAATATAGATATGCAGTACAGAAGTGAAGGCACCCAAACCTTAATTTCAGAGCAGAATTTTCTGTCTGACAGGTAGGTGTGGCAATTCCCCAATACCAAGTAGAATAAATAACCCATACTAAGACTCATCATATCATCGCAAGAGATTAAACGTATGGTCAGTCTGATTCTGCCAATTGCTTCTTGCATAGATTTCCCAAGTCAAATGCACATAGAAAAATTTGAAAAATATACATTTGCTTAAGGAATCCACATAATAACCACAGACACTCTAATGAGCTATGAAATCTATTTTAAGTCACCAAGGTATCGGTTTTCTCATAGTATTTTTACATGCTTTACATCTGTGTAGAAAAATTCAGATGTTAACTGTCTGTCACGATTTCTGTTCCTGTGGATTTCTACTTCTTTTTCTCCTTTTATTTCCAGACACACCAAGGCATGAATTATTTTACATATTTCTGTCATGTTCTCTATTGCAGCTTTAAATTCTAATTAAAATTAACGATCAAGTAAACTTTACAGAAATACAAAATACCTTCATATCAGCATCTGGAGTATGTATAGATTATTATATAATGTCTACTGTCTGCATATACATGATGATTCAGGTAGTAATATTTAACTCAGTTTCTTAGGCATAGAGTATTTAAAAATAATAATAAAGCAAGATTCTGGTTTTTGGTGTGTGTGTGTTATGCTGTCCAAACTAGTAGACTGACAGCTGATGTTACTATCAACAGTGCATTATCAGTTCTTTTTCACATATCAAAAGACTTTTCAAATACTTGGCAACCAAATAAGGTTAATTTTAATTCTATCAGTAGTTTAAAAATATTTTAAACCCAACAATTGTTTATTAGGTATTTCTAACATTGAAGGAGAGTTTGAATTTAATTTTTTCATGATTTTATTCCTAATACAGAGAAAAGTGAAAAATAGTAGCAGCACAGAAATTTTCTCCCTCCCATCTGCCAAAGTAGGTAAAAGCCAGTATGTAGATCATTTCATTTGGGCCTTAATCTTTTCCTATTTTCTACATTTTCTATTCCTGTGAAAGGCTAATATTTTTCAACTCCACCATTTTATACCAACAAAACACTATAATTTCCCATGCTTCCCTCTATCCCCACCCCCCATCCATATTAATTTTGAAAAGGCTGTGTGAAATTCATCCATCTGCTACTTCTGTTTAACTTGTATGCTGCTGATTTGACATAGTGGTTGCTGACATTCATGTGAAAAACAAAGACAGGGGCTGGAAGCCTGAATTTATCTATCTGCTAACAAGCTGTCTGTAAAGTCATTATTTTATAGATTGTAACACAGAAAGAGAGAAATATAGAGTATTCTAAACAGGATCCTCTAGCTCTGCTAAAAGGAATATTTTTTAATGTATCTCACACAAAATGAATTAGTAATAAGAAAAGATTATTTGGTCTTAAATGTTTTACTTTTTGAAATCATTATGAATGGATGTTGTAGTGTTTTGTGCACATTGATTAAAAAAAAATTGGTCAAAATTGCTTAACATTAGTTCAGTTTAGAATATAATTTTTTTGGTAACATGACAAACAGGGATTTTTTTATATGTATAAAATAAGTGATTAGATAGATTGATTTTTTTTTTTAATCCTGGGGTTGCAATGACTAACTATATAATAAAGAACTTGTAAAATTACAAATGTCATTTGGAATTTATAAATCATTATAATCTCATATATATATACATACACATATATATATATATATTTAGTATGTATTTATGTGCACAGCTATTTGTTTTCTTTTTTTTCAGATGCATTTTGATCTGGCTACAAATTTTACATTGTAGTTCTCCAACTGGTACAACTCACATGCACTTAATTGCACATTTCTACTCTCTGTAGCCAGATAAATCACTACATCTAAATTCTAATCTAATTCAGATTAGATTAACCCAAACAAGAACAACAAAAAAGTCCATTATAGTTAATCTGGGGAATCCAGCTCATTTGTTCCTGTTATCAGTAACAGTGATTCATACACTGAAATAAAAAGTTATTTATTGATAAAACAAAAATGAATAGAGAATTTAATAGAGTTGTGTATCTTCTCTGGACCTGAAAGACTCTATGGAGCCTGATTTCAACACCACAAAATTCTTTACCTAACTAAATATTCTTCTGTTTCATGAGGCTGAATCGTGGCATGGCTGGGGCAAAAATGCAGCATTGCATAAGTAATGCAGTGATTTTAAAAAAACATACATGTGAGGGTTGTGAACACTTTGGTGGAGTCAAAGTTTAAGTTTTAACATTGAAACCAGAGCAACTTCAGTTAAAGCAGTCTGTGTGACAGATGTGATAGTTAACAAGTATTTCCGACCAAGAAACAAGTTTGCACTGTGCAGATCTACTCACCATTATAGAAGGACTTGGAATGAACATTTAATATCTTTCTTCTAGTTTAGCTATCTAACAACTATATCATGTTTTGTGAAAATTCTTAGTGGGTTTACTTTTTCTTCTCTCTTATCTTCACATCAGTTGCCATCACAGACTTGTTCCACATCCTGAGTATACCTAATTTTCAAAAGAATTTCCTTTTCCTGCAATCAATATTTGGAAATAATTTTGGTTTTCTGTAGTTTCTATGTAGAAGATTATTATCTTGAAATATAGAATTGAATTAAAAATCTGAGTTCTAAAGGTTAAAATTAATTCTGAAGCAAACCAGTTTACAGATGCAAATATATTCATCTGTTCCTTTACTTAGAAACCACTCAGCGAGTGTACTCACAGTCTGGGATTTTGTAGGTTAGGGAGCAATTTTCTGTCAACAGAATGACTTGAAAAATGACATAATGGCATTTCACAACTGTTTTAAACATCTTTATTCACTATTTTTGGATGATAATATAGATTATAACAAACATGACAATCTGAAGTTCCTTCTTTTTTTGTTCTATTGAATGCTCAAATTCATGTCTGAGTTAATGAAGTCCTCAAAAATATTGCTGTTTTTCAATTTTTATGTTCTTCACAATCATTTGTTCATCTCTTAGAAAATACATTTCCCTTGCGTGTATTTGTGAACTGTTTTTACAGCTATGTGACATTACACACAATAAGAAACTGACATCTGTGTATTTTAGCTGTTGCTTGGAGCTCATTTTGAAACCAGAAAAGAGGTCTACACCTGATCAGCCACTCACATAATAAATTATTACACTGAAATGAATCGGGGATTTAGGAATGGTGACAGATTTATCACACCAAAATGTCAACCAGACAGAAACGAGGAGTAAGAGAGAGGAAACAATTCAGATTGCCAAAGCTCCCCCCAGAATAGACTTCCCTATAAGAGGGATTCCTTCCCTTTAGCAGGCTCCCCGCCGCCTGCCTAGAGCAGGGGGCCTGTTGAGGGTGTTTTAGTCACTAAGGTCACAAGGCTGATCCTGACCTGCTTGACTACCACAACACGAAGCTGCCGGCCATGCTTACAGCCACCTCTCAGGAGCAGCAGTGCAGAGCTGGCGTACCCCTGTGACCCTGGCCAGTGCCTCCCAAGTCCCATTAAAACCATCAGAGGCTGCTGTCCTTTCTCAGTCGGTAGCACCGCGCCTGCGGCGGACACGTGCTGAGTCGTGCGAAGACAACTGAGTTATCTCAAAACACTTTTGAGACTTTCTCCCTCAGTTTTGCAGAAAAAATTTCAATAAAGTCTGAAACCTTCTTTATGATAATGTGAATTCTTCAATTCCCCGTTAGTTCAATTAGTAAGTGAAAATAGCAGTCATATAAAAGTGTTCCCAGGTCGTCACACTGGTGTCAGAGCAGGGAAGTATCTGGAGTAAAAATAGCATACCTTTTAAAATATTTTCTTCCCTTTCAACTAGCTTTGTAATTGCTCTTTTGTTGAACAGAAGTGAATTTATGAAATACATATCACTGATATGAATTAAATTGCACAAGAGGATTTTTTTTCCCAGGATCTCTCACAATTAATTAAGCGTTAGTCTGAACAACACCCCGAACCAAACTTCTGCATCTACCCAATATGTCACAATTATTTCTCTAATTTATCTCTGATACAGAATCACAGAATCAATTAAGGTGGAAAAAACCTCTGAGATCATCAAGCCCAACCTTTGACTGAGAAGATGAAAAAGGATCCAAGAATTGGACTGTCAGCAAAAATGTTTGGTAAAACATTTCTTCCACTTGAAGAAATACTTTTGAAATTAAGAAATATTAAAGACTTCTATGTATAACATATTAAATAGAATAGACATTCCCACCTAATTAAGGATCTTACTAGAGAAATAATTTTTAAAATTATTATAATATCAATCAGATTTTTAACTTTTATTTGCAGAAATACACCATCAGTTGGAAATGTCTGTTGTGAGTTTACTTACTGTGAAAAATTAGCCAAGAACAGAAACTACATTATGAATTTAAAAATTATCTGAATGGCATGTTGTCGTTTTTATTTAGATGCTGAAGTCCTACTCAGAATTCATCTCATCTATCTCTTTTTTTTTTTATTTTCCCTACTCTCTTGAACTAGAGAGGAATCGTTTTGCATTTGCTGCAATTGAATACCAAGCTTTCAGAAAACTGATGCTAATTTTGCCATTTGCAACCCATCCTCAATTACTTTCCACTGCATTTATGATATATAAATAGTGGTTGCAAGACTAGTCTCAGCTGCAGCCTGAAGTGTGACTGTCTCTTACTCCCAGCTTGGAGGCGATGTGGGAATTGCTTGCAGCACAGCTTTTGCACCATGGCCTGTGCCACAGACCTCCCCACAAACCCTGAGGCCACCCAGTATTTCAGAACTGCAGCCTGCACTGAGCTGACTCCCCAGCCACACCTCCAACTGCCAGTAATGAAGAACTGAACTGCAGGTGAAATCTAAAGCTTGGCCGAAGGGATGTTCCTGATTTAGCCATAGGTTGAAATAACATGATTTCATGTCGTGGTTTGGGGGAACTACAGGGCTCTCTGGACAATACCAACCACATAAGCAGACACAATCCTGGTGAAAGATAACAGCTTTGAGCCTGTCAGTGCTAGAGCTACTACACAGCACGTCATTTCTATGGATAGCCAGGTAGTTAAGGCCTCACAAAAACAATGAAACTGCTGTCAGCTCAGCAGACCTTGCCTGACAGCCCTTATTGTTCTGTGGAGCCAAGCAGAGCAAAATTAAACACATGTGACAGAAGTATTTCACTAAAGGTCTTTCTCTCACAGTATATATGGCTACAACAGGAAGTGTGATAAAGAAGAAATGTATCATAGAAAATATTTTTTATTTTCTAATAACAAATATGGTTCACAGAGTACCACGAATGTTGTCACTGTAAGGAGGATTTCTAGCTACAGTCTCTGTGATTAAACATCACTGTATACAACATCACCACCAAGTGTTTCATAGCACCTGGAATGTAATTCTGTTACTTCTCCTACCAAAGTCTTCCTGTTAGCAGACGTGAAAAAATAGAAGTCAAGCAGCTCATCTCAATTCAAAACAGATAACTCCAACTGACAAATCACCTTAAGAGCCAAGTAATCCATGAGTGGGTTACTGCAAGTCTCATGTGCAAAATCCTGCCAGACATCAGAATTAAGGAAAAGAGAGGACAAGTAGAAACTACCTGATTCTTAAATAACTACAGCAGATGTCCACATGATTCACAGTGATTGTTCAGGAATATGAAATCAAATCCAGCCTCCTTGACGGTTTAGCTAGCTTATTCTACAATTAATGCAGACTTCAAAGAAATGGCAATCAACTGGGAAATACACTGTCAGCTCTGAGGGATGTCACAACCCACGCAGAGGCAGAGTTTTGGGATGTGGGGAAAGCTCCTTCCAACTACGGGTGGTATATTTATCCTTTGTGTCACCTCTCTCTGTGCACATACACCATGGGAAGGGATGAAAACCATGGGAAGGATGTGAAAGAGAAGGGTCCACAAGAGTGGGAGGCAGGACAAGATTATGTCACCTATCTCATTCTCCAAAAGGTAGATGTGGAGGCCTGAATAAATCATTCATCCTCCCTGTACCTGTCTATGCCTCTTCATTGACTTAGTGTAAGTTCACCTGATGTCTTGGCATTTATTGTGACCAGAAAAACGCCACCATTAGTTTCAGAATCTTGGTTAGAAGGCATGAGGAATGAAGTGTAGAACTGCAAGGTGTCCAGTTATGCCCATGAGTCACCTTAGAAGATTTAAGGTTAATGTTTGAGGAACTGATGGGAATGGAGGGTTTCAAAAGTAGGGATGCTCTGGGAAGGGGCTTCCAATGAGGGAGGAAGGCACTTCTGAAAATCTCACTCCTTCCTTAGCTAAAAATTTGATAGTAAATATTTTGTTTTGTGAAGGATAACCTGAATATCCTAATTTGTCTTATTAGTTCTTTTAATAAAATTACTAGAGTTATCAGGAAAGATTTTCATCATAGATTTACTGTAAGAATTCTAAGGCTAGATATTTATGATTTTTTTTCTCAGATCAGCTGTCAAACTGATAAAATAGATATAATATCTTTGCAGCCTAATTGGCAGAAGCTGTGACAGCCCCATTAACATAGGAGTATGGGTGTGCAGCTGATTAACTTGGTTTTAGCAGTAACTGCATTTGAAATCTATAAAATTTGGTCCACAAAATTCAGATTAATCATTAGGTGTCTGGAGTAGTTTGAAAGTGTGATGAATCAGTCCAGTATTTCATAGGACATGGGGATGCACAAATTAACATGGACAAACAGAGGAATAGGTTAAGAAAGGAAAATATAACTGTATTTTAATATGCTGTATTTAATACATTAAATTAAAATGTAATAATTTAAGTTACATGTGCGAAAATATCTTTAAAATTGTTACTTGGGAGGATTAAAAAGCTTTTCCCAAGAGGTTTGATCTAATACTCCTTAACCTTGGCTAATATCTGCACTTGTGCAAAACCAGCTGTTAAGTGATGCTTTTCTCATTTTGTAGTTTCTTAAAGCCAGTCTGTATATGACATACACAAGGTGAAAGGTGAAGTAGAGTCGTGTATAGAAAGTGTGAGGTTGATAGTGAAAAACTGGGTAAGTACAAATCTAAATGCTAACAGCAGAAGAAAAGGGTAATGCTGATCCACCAGAAGGCTACCTATAAAGCCTTGTGATATATGCAAATCATATATGAAGCCCTAGATGAAACAGGATCTGTCCATAAACAGTTCAAATATGCATCACTAATATTGACTTGAATGGAGTCATGCCGCAAATCCTGAAAAAATATTTTTTCTACTTTTGTTCAGCAACCTCTTTCTTCATCAGTTCTTTCAAGCTTGTCTGCCTCTTCTTCTCAGAAAACACATATATTAAATATATTAGAATTTTCATAGGTTTGGACTTTTTGACAATATATGATGGGAAGACGCATAGGGTTTTAAAACTGTATTATAGGAAAAGAATAGTAAGCTAAGGTAGTTTCTGTAAGCAATTAATTTTTGTGATTTTAGAAATGCTATTTCTGGTTATGCAGTCAGTTATGCAGATGATTTTTTTTTCCCTTAGTGCAGTTTGATGACAGGAAATAACCCTGTGGGAATTGCAAGTAGAGCAGGGAACAAAGAACAGGAGAGAATATAAATATGAAGGTATTTTCACTTCATGAGAATTAATTATGGGACCCATGAATAAATATTTGAATAACATTGTTAGTACAATGCAATAAGAGCTCTCTGGTGGCAAAAAATTATCATTACATTGCATCTCATTGTTTTACAGGCAATAAGGGGACTTTGACCTGCACATTTCTTTCTTCCCATGTTGCTTGAAAGTATAAGCAAACTGTGTTTACGAGAATATATCTTTTAATTGTGGATTGTTTTTTGGGTTTTTTTTTTTACTGTTAAGAATTTTAACTTAATAGATTCTATACCAATAATCTTCTATATCTGCATTGGTTTCCTAACAGGGCAGTAATTTCTTACTCAAGGCCTGTTTCACAACATCAGTTCTGAACTTTTTATTAATCTTATCGGGTGTTCATAATGGCTGAATTTGCTATTTCACTATTTAACATCAATTGCACTTTTCCACAGCTTTAGTGAAAACATAGAAGACACATACTAGACAGTGTAAAACAAGCTGCTTCTTAACAGTATGCATGAAAATGCATCAAAAAGCTCAACTCCTTCCTTTCTGACAGAAGCTGACAACACTCCAGCTCGTGTTGATGATTTTTACAATTCAGGCAGGGTGTTGATACAAAATTATGTACACAGTGAGAAACTAATATCAAAATACTCAATAATCCTATTTAATAAAATGTAAAGTAAGTACTGAATCAATGTGTAAGTTGTGAATATATGCATTTCTACATCAGCCAATTAGCTGAGAAACAGTCTGCTTGACAGAGGCATTTTACTTCCTAAATTTTACACCCTTGCTGCAGTAGTTCTCCCAAAGTGATTCTTAGCTGGTTAGAAGAGGTTAGACAGAGCTACTTTCGAAAATATCGTAGGAAGATGCTCCCCACACAGCTAATGTGCTTAAAACTACAAATAATGTCTTCTTTCAGAACCATCACGTGAAAAGGGGAGATTTCCTCAAAACCTTAGTGTTTGTTTTGTCTGTCAGTGCCCCAGGAAAGCCAAGAGTCCCATTATGGGGACTCTGCACTGAGCTGCCTGCCGGATTGGAGGGCAGTTCAGCTTGGCTGACAGCTGCTTTGCAGTTTATCAGCTACAAGATACCAGAAGTGCCCCTTTCTGCAAGCATTTCAACAGAGCCTGCCCGCGGTGTCTCCGCTCTGCTCCGCCCTCCATTCCATCCCATCGCCCTCAGCTTGTGCTGAAGGTTGCAGGTTGTGGGTGTGGGGAATCATTGTGGAATAGGTTTTGAGCTGCCTGCCGCCTTCCACCAAGTCAGCAGCACGGACACTTCACCCTATAATTCCTGTATCATTATAAGGTCTGTTAGAAAACTTCCCAGTTTTCTCTAATTTAACACCAGTCACCTTTTCCCAAGATCCTTGGAGATAAGTGCATTGTTAACAAAGTTAATAGAAGAACTGTGAAAACAGAGGCACTTTTAAAGATATTAGTACATAGTAAGGTTTAATGTACAATCAACACTTTTCATCTATATTCTGTAAAGTTCTCTGATTCATGCAAGGAATATGACTCACAATGTCACCAGCAGAATTCAGGAGAGCAGAGACCACAGCCCAAGTTTGCCAGTCTGTCCCAAACTCTGCAGGTCAATGCAGGCCAACACCTAGGAAGTGAGCCAGACCAAGAGGAAAAGGAGGATTTTCCGCATTGAATCTGTACTTCTAGCTGGCAGTGTCTCACAGGGCAGTTCTTCAATGCAGAACAACTTCGTATATATGTAAATTACAAAGACTTCTCCTGGCCATCTTTCCTCTCACCCCTTTTGCACTTTTTTGTGCTAATAGGGTGCAAGTCTGTTTAAAAAAGTACCAGAAAAAAGAGTACTAGGAAAAAAAGTCCTAGAAATGACACTGACATATCTGAATTGTAGTGAAGTTCCATCAGCGTAGTAAAATAATTGAAACTTACTGAGACATGATCTGTAAAAATGCAAACAGGTTGAACAGTTCTGCACACCAATGGCAGCACATTTTTGTCAAGAACAGAAAGCTTAAATATGCCAAATTACTTGCTTGCAAAGTGCTCAATGTTGAAAGCCTGTCACGCACACTTCTGAGGAGATGAAAAATCTCAACAGATGTAGACTCTGGATGCCTACTCGTAATTAGGAATTTCCTTCCAAATTACAGTTTTGTGTCCTACAAGCCACAGCAGTGTCAGTATGTACAGTGAGAAGCTTCATTAACATTTATAAAATACTGTCAGTGAACTTGCTATATCGAAATTTACTTTTTCTCCCTTATCCAAAAAACAATCCAAAAATAATCAGACAGACCAATAGTTCTCCTTTAAATGTAACTGGAGAAGAGTTCAGGTTTTGCCAAATGCAAACCAACTCTATGCTGTCTTGCTGCAATGCTTTAGCTCATCCATTCACACATGTCCCAAGATTTCTCTACCTTTTGTATGTAAAAGAGAACAAAATACAAGTGTGATAAGTAGCAACAAATAGCTCATACTGCTGTCAGTGAAACATCTGCCTTGGCTGTGGGTTCAAACAAATGCAGTAATAAGACTGGCTGTTGTTACATAAATTACAAAGACATGTGCTCCATCCAGAGATTTCTAAAATTAAAAAAAAAAAAACCTTAAAAATTCAAGTTTCTCTCATAGTCCAAAATTCTTTCTATCCACTTCCTTTCTGTCCTTGCTTACACGTTTCATTAATTTCACAGTGATCTCCCTAATAATGCCTTCTACTTGCCATTATCATTATTACCATAAGCTATGTGGATAGAAACATGAAAAATGGAGACAGTCAAATGTGCTGGAAATCCAGACCAAAAAATGAAAGAAACAAATAAACAGAAATAGTTCTTGTCTTACTGAGATTTATAGGCTTTGTATGAGATTAAAAATTTGAACAAAATCTTATTTTTTTTTACTCTTTACTTTTTATTAGGCATGAAAACCACTTTGACAGTCTAACTACTCTCCTCAATTTTAGAATAAATGAAATTGTAATTCATACATGGAAATCCATTATTTTTCATATATAAATAGTTAAAATACATTTGTGTTATTGCTTGTGGAGTTTAAGTTCATAAGGTGTGGGGAAAAAAACTGATAAAAATATATGGTTTAGAGCAGAGAATGTCCTTGATCTGCATCTTTGTCTCCTGAAGGGAGTAGAATTAAGCAAGACAGTTCAAGTGGATATTTTTCCTTTTGGTCACCCCTAAACGGCATAACAGACCTTGGTTTTAGGAAAAGCTGTAATATTTCTCTTTGTCAGCAATTCGAGGAAAGGAACAGGAAGAGTGTCCATGGCACTTAATATAGTACTGAGGGGAAGCAAGTTCAAAATTTGGTCACAATAGTCAGTCAGCCTTTCCCGTGGTGGCTGAGGAGGAACCTCAGTATTCCCAAAGAACCTCCACCATGGCTCTCCAAGCATTCACTGCTCCTCGCCTCTCCAGCACAGATATAGTCGGTCCCGAGAAAGCACATTTTTAATGCAGAATAGAGTGTGAAAAACAACATTATTACAGAAGGTCAAAACAAGGAATTATACTGAAAGCCAGCTTCCAGGAATGAGGGCGAATGGCTGCATCTTGGATTGAAACATGCAGACTGTTTTTCAATTAGCAGCATCATTTGCAGCAAACTCCATTCATTACTTAGGAAACATACTAAAATGAAGATAAAGATCTGCCTGTTGATAACATAATTTAAACCTGGGAATATAAGGCAATTTTTGTGTTCAAAGTATTTTAAAGAGCATTTGTGACTCCCCACTGACATTTCAAGGAAACTTAACATGACATTTAATTATGGTTGATTTGTTTTTCTGTGTACAATCAACAGCATAGTTCTTAGAACGTGTTTGCCTCATAAAATACAATTCATGCTTGGAATATTAATATTCAAGAAGGGAAATGTTCACCAAACATAAGGACCCAGAACATTATTCAGTAACCTAATATTTGTTCCAATAGAGAAGTCATGCAAAGCAACCAAAAGTGATGCCCTTAAAAAGAAGAAAAATACTTATAAAAATTTTGAAGAAGGAACTTTTGAGTTCTTCTAGCTGAAACATTTAAATACCAATTCATAATGAGCTAAAGTTAGATGAGGAAAACAACAGGCTCTCGTTAGCAATGTGGCAAAGATTTGACATCACTCATAAGGAAAAAACCGGATTAATTTGCAATTATAGTACTTTTTAAAAGAAAAAGGGCATTTTTCACTTATGAGTGAAAAGAATCTTGTTAAAAAAAGGTTCCACTGAATTTCAATTTAGTGCTGATACTTGGACAGGTCATGTGGTGTTCACCAAGTTGTTGGGTTTTTGTAATAAAACCTAAAATACTGATAAACTTGCGTGAATCTAGGAACCGGATCTTTCAGGTAAATTATCTATCATGAGATAAATATCGCAAGAACTGGCAACAAAACTACTAAAACATTCTGAATTTTATTAGGTACTAATGTCGCATGGAAATTGATTACATTTTTATCTATGTATATTTGTTACAGTTTCAGAGAGAAAATAAATTTGGTAAAGTTCCTTTTACATTAAAAACTGTAAGACTAATATAGGATCATTAGAGTTTAAATATTAACTCTGGGGGAAAAGTATATACCCACAGCTGCTTTCTTGAACTTACATATGCAAATATGTAGTTCTTTGAAGTGGCAGTTCTTTAGCCTGAAATAATATTACCTATTTCCCTAAAGGGAAAGTGCAAATTATACTGGGAGGTGAGATTCACGTCTCTGCTTTTCTGTCTGTAAAGTAAGCATTAATAGGTATCACAAATACTACAAGATTTAAAATCCATACAATATCTTCTCAAGGTTTAAGTTCTTAAATTGAAGTGTAAGTGTATTTTTAGTGCATTTATTATAACCCAAAATTATTAATTAGTTGCAATTTTGTAGTACACATGCAAACATGGTTAGTTCTCTGGTGAAGTTATTGAAACTTCTTTTACAAGTAATTTATTACATATATTGATTTCCAAGATGAAGTTATTTCTTAAAGATGTTGAATTCAAAGAACTCTTTGGCTGATTTTAGATTTTTTGTCTTTATTGGTTGAGAAGTCTATTGTATATATTTTCTCTTACTGTGTTTGCTACACTGAATTATTGTCTCAAAAGCGACAACAAAAAAAAAAACCCCAAGAAATAGCCTTGTAGTCTCTGTGATACTTGGACTACAATTGGGCTATAGGCATCTGTCAGTTCAAAATGTACTCTTATTCTGAAATAAAGATATGTTCCGCACATAAAAATTTGTCATAAAACTGACCTCCCAATCAGAAACTCTGAGTGTCTTCATAGTCACTTTTTGAGGCATAGCTGGTGTAAAATAGGTTCTAATGATCACCAAGAGAATCACCTATTATGATAGCCTTATATCTAAAGAATGATGATGGATTGTGATTTTCTTCCCTGTTGGTTTGGAATTCCTGTTTTCTAAAAGCAATACTACCCTTACTCCAGGTAGGTGCCTGCATATGTGTATCACCAGCTCAGATTGCTGTTTTCTCTTTGGGATCCTCTTCCTGGCACAAAATTTTGATGAATTTCACTCTTGACAATAGTACTAATGCCTAAAGGAGTGTTTGGTACCCACATACAGAATGAAATACTCCAGTAAAAAGCTGGATGCCCTAGGTGCTTATGACTCACAAGGAACAGCCTTTTAGGAGTCCACAGTTGTTTACATCAACAACAAAGTCTGTTGACATCACAGAAAAGAGCAATGATGTACATCACAAACTAGGATGAAAATAGAAAAGGCAGATGGACAGTGAAAATGAAATGCAGTCAACAACAGGTGGATAGCAAGAGTATTGCACACAGTAGCTGCCAAGCTCTTATTTAACATTCTTCATGTGATACATTCGTATAGCAGTTTCTGGTTTAACAGGGCATAGCAAATCTCCTCAGACTGCTTGTGGACTACTTTAAAGTTTTGCAGACCACAAGGAATACTCTAAATTCTCTTCCC
Organism: Platysteira castanea; assembly: GCA_013397175.1. Classification (NCBI taxonomy): domain Eukaryota; kingdom Metazoa; phylum Chordata; class Aves; order Passeriformes; genus Platysteira; species Platysteira castanea. The sequence continues at coordinate 1,417,913 of VYXC01012873.1, forward strand.
CACATCATGCTGTTCAAGGGTTGCTACCTGTGTGCAGAAGTACACCCATCCACTTCTACAGAAATAGCCACAGGACCGCAGTGTATATTCCAGCACTCTCAGCTCTCCGAATGTCATGAATCTCTGTTTATACACTACTTCCCAGAAAAAGGCATAACATTATTATTCCCCAGTAGTGTAAAACCACAGGTTTCTTGCCTGCATAAGTTGGGAACCAGCATTAACCCTCTGTAAAAGTTTCTGATCATGGCTCACAGAAACCAGTATGTATTGTATCTGCAATATATGACACTGTTGCCATGTCTTTGTAATTAATGTATACCCTAGTGGTATTCTTTCTTTGTTGCGTCCTCCTTTACGTTCTACATAAAAGAAACTGTTGGGTCATGCTGATGCACTCAGAAAAGGAAGTAAATTAAAACTGTCTCAACAAATTTAATTTTGCCAATTAAAACAGCAGCAATCAATTATATCAGTTACAATAGAAGTATATGGGTTTGCATGTAGAGAATAATGCAGGGCTGGAAATAAATACATATCCAATGAGTCAGCTGACTCTTCAAGACTATTTTCGTGTCTAGAATGATATTTAAGTAAAATATAGAAAATAAACTTTAAAAAAACCCAACAGCGTTGCACTGGCATTCTGGTGGCTGCTCTGTATTAGAGGTACCTAAAGTCACCTGGCATCCCCCGTCTTGGCATGAAGTTTTCCTCATGTTCCACCCTCCATAAAGTTTCTGTGTGTGCAGTACCATGGCCAGAGGAATACTAAAAGATGCTCAGGTCCACCAGCTCCCACTGAGTTCCACATGAAGTGCAGAAGCCACAGCCATGTATGTTCAGAAATATAGCTAGAAGAGGTAACCCTCAATACCTTTTACATTGGTTCATTTTCTAATTACAGTGCTATAAGTGCTATATCTACTCAATGCTATCTCTCTCTCTCAGTTTTACTGACTGTCCTAACCATTAGTTGACAGAAACACACAGAAACTGGAACCACATCTGCAAACACTTGCAGCTAAGTGCTCTGTCCAATCCAGTTAGTCCTGGATGACATAGAAAGAATTTTGTGGTTACACCATTTGAAAGCAAAGCCTCTGACAGACTTTGAAGATATATTAGAAACTGATGTCTGATTTTGTCTCTGCACAGAGCGATTTCTCAGGCATACTGAAAATCATATTGAAAAAGCAGATAGCTCAAAAATGGACTAAAAAACTGTCCAGGAAGGTAAGCAAAATGTCTCAGAAGCAGGACAAATAATGAAAGGTGGTGATATCGTCACCCATTGCAGTGACAGTCCTAAGTAACAACAACTTTGTTAAAAATTTTGTGACAGAAGATAAATCTGGTTCAAGTCATCATGATTTAATTCCCATGTGAAATTATTTAAATCAAATAATAAATTTAAACAAATTAATAATCAATATGTTTGATTTCAAAAGGGATATGAGACAAAAAAGGTTACTCAGCAAAACTAAAAGGACTAGAGTACCCAGAAACATGCAGAGTTTGTCTAAAATTTCTAAAATCAAAGCATAAAATTGTTGTGGGAAATGCATTCCATCCAAAAAAAAAAGAAATAGGTTAACAAGGCAGTGAGAATCCATCTGAAAGAAAAGTTAATACAGATGTGGTTGGAAAGATTAACAAACATTATTCCAGATTCTAATAAATTTTTTTTTTTTGATAGGTCCTTGGAAAAGCTGTTTTCATACATATCCACCATCTATGCATTTAGCCTCATCAGTTTTCTTATTAAATTATAATCATTTTATAAACACTGATATACAATATGCCCCTATGAAAATTATTATATTCTCAATGGTCCTTATGTATTTCATCAGTTTGAGAAATGACATATTTACTGTAGCTTCCTATATAACATGTGAAATTTCAGAGTTTCATTGTTGAAGGAGACAGATGATTGTTACCTACATGGTGAGAGGAGTGGCTGTCACTTCAGGATTCCATTTCCCACACAATAATATCCAGAAAAATGCAATTAAGATCAAAAGTACTTTAGATCTTAAAAGTGTATTATTTTCCTTAGGTCTTATTTTAGTAATGAGTTTAGTATTCTAAAGGTTAGAATTTTCTATTATATCTTAAAATATTTTTACTATAAAAAAATATATTTTGCATGTAATCATCCCATAAGTGAGATGTGACATTTCCATGGGGTATTATTCACTAAAAATTCCATCTTCAACCATTAATACTAGAAAGACTGTAACAAATAAAGATACAATGAGCATGTGAACACAGTCTACTTTTTACACTATTTTAAAATTAGTACTATGTTTAAATATCGTTTCAAAATATCCACTGTTAATCTAAATTTAAACTTTTCATTTAGTCTTACATTTTTAAAATTTCAATTTGCATTCATCAAAAATTTGTCCTTTTTTCCAGTATTTTTTAGAAAATTTGTTCTTTATTAAAGAAAATAATAGGATCTATATTCAAATTTTTTATCTCCTCTTATCATTATTTTAGAAATATAAACTTGAATATATGAGTTTCTACAACTTCCAAGATAAATGACACATCATTTTTAGTTTCTGGAGAGAAGAAATAATGGTAACTGGACTTTGTGGGGGATTTGTCAGAATCTATAGTGCAAGCGTCTCCAGGCAGCATGGAGCACAGCTGCTATTCCATAGCGATTTTAAGGTTAGGTGAAATGATTCCACTCTTTTTTGTTTTCCCAGTCTGAGATGAGGTTGCTATAGTTAGAATTAAAGTACATTTTAGATGCTGTCTAGATAAAGCCATCTCATGGGCTCACCAAATAGACGGCAGCATTATTAAGAATTTCTGCAATGCTACAGCCCCCTTCTCTGTAACTCTCTGATCTTCTGTATACAACTAGCACAAAAGAATTTCTTGCAAAGCAGCTCTTCTACCTTCCTACCTCATTGCTGGAGGCCTTTCACTGCATTGCTAGCTTTTAGAGTTCCTTCATGCATCTTGGACCTTTGTTTGTGTTGCAACTGCATCCAAAAATGTACCCAAGTAGTTACTCAGCTACGCATATCTAGATGTTTATGAGCTCTTAAAAGTTAGTCAGAATCTATGAACTACTTAACATATGAGCTGCTGAGGCTTTGGAGTTCTTCAAAAAATTAATTTGTAATTCTGAGCACTCCACTTAAGACCAGGCCCACATTCTCAAGTTATCGTAAAAAAAAACACCTAAGCATCTAATAAAGCATTTTAAAAAAATTAAAAAGTGGACAATCACAGAAAGCCAGGAAATTCAAAGCAAAGGTGAAAAGATACTGAAATTAAAATTTTGGACTAGAAAATGCAAACTTAGAAGTAAGCTAACCATGATCTCTTAATTATGTCTCTGCAAGAAAATTCTGCCAGTGTCATCCCAGTTTAGTGCCTTGTAGTTTGTGTATATGGGTATCACTGAGACTGTGCAGGTGTTTGTGTGTGTGTTGGGAACTCAAAAAGTGAAATTGCTTAAGCTTTAAGTCTAAGACACAATTACGTAAACCTTTGCCCTAATGTGAATGCTAACATCATCATTTAAGGCACTAGCCTAAGAGAAGGATTTTCTTTTAAATTTTACTTTACAGGATTTTCTAAAATTCTTATTCATCCCCTTATAAAATGCCACCAGAATGAGATTTCCAAGGATTTTATCATACCACATGTGTTTTAAGCATTCTCCTTTCCTTCACCCAAATCATGCCTGTATGACTGCTGTATTCTAGAGTTATGACTAATGCTCAGGCAGGATGCTGAGCTAAATCATAGGAATAGCTGTCCAGATCAAAGCAGAGATGTAAATTTATGTACAGCTTGTTTATATTTACATAAATGTGGTCTGTGGTGTTAACACCCATAAAATTAATGATTTACTTGGTAAAGCACACAGAAATCCTAGTTGGGAGCAAGATACCATCTTTATAATCACTAAGGTTAGAGTGACTTAGACTTACTTAGAGTGACTTATTAGATCAACTGTTAGACAAATAAAACAGAAAACACAGACCTGCTTTAGGTACCTCAACTCCTAAAAGAGAGCCTTTCCTTATGCATTCTGGTAAAAGTAAATACACTTTGAATACAAAATTATTAAAACGATAAATCATGAAAACCACAGATCAATAAGTTATAAAATTATCTCTTTGATATCTTTTCCCCTCTCTCTAGACTGAAATCAATTTCTAAATCCAAAACAAACTTAAAAGCTTTAAAGAAAAACTTCCACTCATGGGTCTACATATCTACCAACATTCATGCAGATATTTAGAAAGCAATTACCATTCAGAAAGAAATTTAAACCCCTTCACAGAAAGTATTTCTAACCATCTATCCATGGTGTTTTGGTAAAATTGTAGTCACAATAAGCCAACACCAAATTGGTCACCTCAGATTTGAACAACCAAGAGGATAAATTGTTCTTGCATGAGCCTTTCTGTCCGCTCCAGCAACGTGGCTACCTACAGTGCCTCACAAAATTATGGAGATCATTGAAAATGAACATCCTGAAAAATGAACACCCAAGAAAAAAAATACCCTCCTTCCAAGGAAGAATAAGGATAAAGCAGCAACAGATTTTAAGAATACTCATGTTTGCTTTTCAGTTCTGTCAAAACAAACAGAAAAGCCTAAATCTTCATATAACAAATATAGTCATCAAGGCACCACTGAAATCATGACCATAAAACAACCTGACATGAGTTTCTGAGTAAAAGCCTGATAAGTAACAAGCCTAATTTAGGCTGTAGCCTGACTGATAAAACACACCTGAAGTAGATTAATCATTGTGAGCTATGCTGCTCAGCTGATTGTGTTTTTAAACACTCTGAAGTGTTACCTCTATCTTCTGTCACTGAAAAATCCACCCTCCACTCTAGCAGCCCAGTTAGAAATATTTCTTTTCTTTTTTTACTGTTTTGTTTTGTTTTTTATTACACAATAATCTGTTGGACCTAAGAGTTTCTTTGACTTTGTAGACAGGAAAGTAATAATTTAAGGTAGGCTTTCCCCCCCTTGTTTATCTTGAAGATGTGCATATAAATGAGGATATCTACATGCAATGTGCAAAATAACATTAAATATAATAATCTGTTGGACCTAAGAGTTTCTTTGACTTTGTAGACAGGAAAGTAATAATTTAAGGTAGGCTTCTCCCCTGTTTATCTTGAAGATGTTCATATAAACGAGGATATCTACATTCAATGTGCAAAATTACATTAAATATTATACAAATATTTCTATTAGGTAAGAACATTTTTATGCCTTGGGTAAATCAATTTTGCTTCCTGTCTTGTTTTCTAATATTTTAGTTTAATGAGGTTATTTTCTGTCTTGTATATATTTCCATACAGAACTTCTACATGATTCAAAGCAAAAGGTACTCCTTGAAAACATTGACTTCTATCATTTAATTTTTGACCACTAATTCTCAAAGCACAATCACTGAAGTACCTCTCAGAATAAACTGGAACTAGGATGTTCCAATTTCATCTAGTAGCCACCAGCTGAACACATCATTCAGAGCAAGCAGATTAAACTCATTTTCCCATTTCCAGATTTCTCAGTGCCAGTGTTTACAAAATTGTGACAAGACATAGAAAAGTTTCAGGATTTATAGATTAAACATGCTAAGAAAAATGCAAGGCATTGTTGTCATGTAATGGACTGTCTTCCAACTGCTGTCAATTCCAAATAAAATCATGGGAGCTGAACTTCTCTGCAAAGTCATTTTCCTGGACCATTAATTCTGAATTGCCATTTACAGAATAATTGCACTTTTGTTTCCCTGGGGATCTTGCTGCTATATTTTAACCTATGCTATCCTTCTTAACCCTCACATCAAAATATATACAGCTGAAATGGAAGTCATGAGCTATAGGTCATTAATGCAGAGCTGGGCCTAAGGGTATTTTTAATAGTTCTGTCGAGGACATCCTTACAATGACTGCATCTTTAGGGGAGTGGAAAGATTTTGTCCAGAAGGACACAGCTGGATCTATTCTGAGAAAGGTTAGCTGGGACAGCTGAATGTCCCCGAGGAGATAATAAATTGCACTGGCCAATTTGATAGAGCTGATTCTGAACTGGAGGAAATCCAAACAGCAAAAGCCTTTTGAATGGTAAATACTTCCCCCATTAATTGCTGAAAGTACAGGTAGGCTTGAGGGAGTTTCATTTCAACTACGCTTTTATTTTTTAGGTAACTTACAGACAAAAAATATACTGTACTTGAAAATGACTCTCATGACTTTGATGAGGCTCGAGAAGAATTTCTCTTTCTTTCCCTTAGGAAACACCAAGGGAGGAGCAAGGCTAACAAAGTTAATGACTTGATGTCAGAAGTCAGGAGTGGAGGATCTGAGGCAGGAAGGAAGCGTGGCTGCCTCCCGCTAGTATGCAGGGTAACTAGGAAGGCGCTGCATTAGCAAGAGCATCGTTCCGACCACACTTTTGTCAGGCTCTGAATAGAAGGTCACCATCTCCCTCATTTTTCCCTTCCAATCAATATTTAGTCTGCTCAGTAGCTGCTAGAGCTGGCTGCCTCTGAACTTCATTGCTGTAAGTTACTGAGAAACTGGCTTATTATGACAACGCAGATCTCCCAGCAGATCTGACCTGCAGCGGCTGCCCTGTCTCTTTCAATCTACTCCAAAATACAGGGATGACTCCAGTGCACAGCATTTGCTGTACAAACCACTGTGAAGAAACGCTTGATCAACAGGAAAAATAACAGGCTATGAGGGGATTTGGGGCCACGTATCTTATGTAATACAAAGACTGGATCTAATAAGGTTAAGGTAACTAATTAAAAAATGTTCCTATGAGAATTCATTGTTTAAAAACATAAGATTTTACTTCATCATCTTTTACTAAACAAAGTTCCAGCACAAATGTATTTTTTGAAGGTTGTTTCACTTTTCACAAGACCTTGGGCAAGACACAAGGTATCTGTAATGCCACAAACCAGACAGTAGTTTTTTGGAGCTATGTTAGATAAACTTTCAGTATCGGAGTGATTTTAGTAAAAATTATTGTACAGACTCAGGAATTTACAGGTTCCAATGACTGATAACAGTGTACACAACCTTTAGAGCCTTGGTTAGTAGCTGGATGGTAAGAAGGGTCTAAACCCACCACTGCAGTAGTTTCAGGAGGTACTAAATACTAAATGAGCAAGCCAAAAAAATCACTTTCCATGCTGTTTTGTAGGTAGCCCACAAGAAGTTATCCTGACCAGGCTGCTAGTTTTATAGCATATCTATTAATAATTTTACACACTAAAATACTGCTATTCATTTAATCTTACTTGATTTTTACAAGAAAGCAAGAATTTTCAATTACAAATTTCAGAATGTCTGTTTAGAAACCAGATTATTGTTATATAGAACATAGAAGACACCCAGACACTGCAAATGGACCTTCAGTGTGGATGCATGCATTCAGTCCGGTTATCCCCTGATAATGAAATTGCTTCAGAAACTAGATGCTGTTTAAAAACAATCTGATACCTTTACAGTATCCTCATCTCTTTTACTTCAGTGTAAAACTATGGGATATAGCTAGTGCACAAAATATAACTAGTTTTACAGAAAAGACAATGAAAAATTTTTATTTTCTGATGGTAATCTACTTTGAATCTCTTTGGCTTTCCAGAGACCAACTACAAAATCTGCTTGTAAGTTTTCAATGGGATAAACATGCTTTTGGATGGCATATCTAAACATTGAAGCAAGATACTACAACTGGTTTGGGAAGAAAAAAGAAGAATTGAGGCTAAATCTTTGACCAGAGCATATCATTAATGATAAAAATGGTAGCAAAAATATAGCAGTGTATCTAAAATCCTAAAAAAACTCCAAAATGAAACACCTCCTGTTGAAGTCCAGGGCATTCCTCCAGCTGCCCTGGGGGGTCTGGGACGCCACCAGGGGGTCTAGGACCCGGGCAGAGAGCGCAGGACGACACTGTCTTTGACCTCCGTCCATGGGAGAAATTACCACCATTGCAAGAAGAACTACAAGCCACAAGAGTGTGAAATAGATAGTAGTTTAGTTTATCACAGGGTGAAAACGTAGAATTTAGGTTTTTAGAATGAGGACTGAGGAGGCAAGATGGAGGGTTTAGGGCATTGCCTTCTTCTCCCTCTTCTTCCTTCTCTCTCCTCCATCTTCTGCTGTGACGATGACACAAAAAGATTGGTAGAACGAAATCGAGGCAGAAATGCCATATTTAGAATAGGTAAAAATTAGTTGGTATTAAATTTTAAATAATAATACGTTGTGAAAGATGGTTGGATCAGAGAACGGGTAGAAAAGGTGCGGGACCTCCTGGCCTGGGAGGAGTTTTGCGGAGGTTTTGATCGTGGTCTCCAGCGGGAAGCTTGTGAGAGCTGACAAGAGCAGCGAGATAAGAAAGAATAAACAACGTTGAAACCTGACCTTGCAGACATCATTCGACTTTTCTGGCACTGGCACGGGACTTTTGAGAAAAAAGAACTAGCGAAAAAGAGCTGCACATGCCTGGGGTAATAAGCCTGGCAACCACCAACAAAAAAAAACCTCTATGATTTTATCTGGATTTCATTTGTTTCAGGTAGAAATTTCAGAATATTCTTAAAGAACATTTCTAAAACATCTCTTTCACTTAGGAAGTAGTGGTACTCCTACTGGAAATAAACCTTTCAAGTCTTGCTCACTATTTGTGAAGTTTTGATTCACCAAGAACTGTGTTGTGAATACCTTTGCATGGATACCTCAGGGGAGGGAAATGATATATTAGTTAAGGCACAATTTTTAAGCTAGGCTCTATTCCAAGTTCTGTCCCAACTTCCTCTGTGACCTTGAACAAAGCACCTAATTCCTCTGTATTTCAGTTCCATTTCTAGAAAATGAGGACAAGGAAACTGTGCTATCTCAAGAGTCCTGTGAAAAGAAATTAATTAGCAGTTGTGAAACACTCATGTGCTGTGGCCATGGCAATCTTCAGTCTGACAAAAATGGGGCAATATAGTAATGGTTTTTCTGTGATCTGCACACCTAGAGAAGAGTCAGGAAGAGTCAGCACTACAAGCTTTATTCTTGAGCACTTGATACTGATGAAATCAATCACAGTCTGTTTCCATCCCCTGTTTGCCTCTGAAGGAGCACAGATATATAAAATAATGGATTAGAAACCACCACATTTGCTACACAAGCATACATTTTTTATTTGTCTGCCAATCCAAAAAAAAGAAGAAAAAAATTCACTTAGAATTCTTATTCCTCCACTAAAAGAAGCTTCTCCAAAACTGTTTCTCAGAAAATGTATTTTCTGGAACACTAAAACTAGGCAAACTAACAAGGTAAGAAAAAAAAAAAAGGAGAGAAGAAGAAAATGGAGCATCAGATTCAGAAAACACGGCGCAGAGGAGATTCCCTTTTACAAACTATTTTAGTAGCTGGCATACTCTGCAAGACATGAACAGTGATCTCTCCTACGGGAGGCACAGTTTTAAATCTCATGGCTATCTCACACCTCCCACAGCTCACTTTTAGCACCTATTCTCATTATTTCCATTTGATGCCTTCCTACAAATTCATCACAGATTCATAAATAGTTTGGGGATGACTTAAACTGGGGGTGGGATTGGCATATTTAGTATTCATGCAACAGTTTTAGAGATTTTGATGAAAAAAACAACATTTTTGAAATTTATCAATAACTTTTGAGTGATACAGCATGTGCATGTAGCGCTATTATTAATTTTTATATATTGCTTATTTGTCTTACCTGCAAGTTAACTACTCACCTTAATGCTTTGTTCTGTTTTGAATTTTTAGATAGGTAGTTCCCTGTATTAAGAGTATTTTCACCTCAAGAATACTCAGTTTGTCTGGAGAGGTTTCACTATTCTAATTAATTCCTGTGAGGTGTGTACTATGAATATCAATTTCCCAAATAAAACATGGGTCAGTTAATGTCTGAAAGAGCAACAGAAAACACATCAATTGGCCATTTTAGGTTCTCCCAAAATGTATGCTAGATCCCTGTAAAAAGAATTGTTCACTCAAATTTAATTTTAAGGATTTACTTTTAAGAGTATTTTGAATAATTTGAAAAAAAAAAAAGTAATATAATTTTAAATCAGTTTGCTGATTATTTTTTCCCCTGCCAATACTGGCTGTCAAACACTATTGCCAAAAGCCTTGGTTTCACAGAGAAGATTTTATGGTTCAAGATCTCCCTGATGTTTAGAAAAAGAAATTCTTAAAGACTGTTTAATGCACACCTCTGTAAAGGCTCGAAAAACATATGAATGTTTCACTACTATTGTATGTACACATACCTACAAACATTCAACATATGTTCCTAATTTGGAAGATAATTTGCGTGCTTCCATAACTTCTGGGATTCCCATAGAACAAGAGTATTTTCCCATGATGTGTGTGTTCAGCAGCTGGCACAACACCTGACTAATCCCACAGAGAAGGCTGCAGCAAAGATGATTGATAAGACAGAATGTAATGATGGAAGTACAGAAATTGCAGACATTGTAGACTGAAGGATGCTCAAGTGTGGCCGATGTTATTCTTCCCTGACACTTAATTAACACTCACCTGTCGTATTTTCCTTGAAAGCGAAAGATTTTTACTCCCTAAACTTTACTGCAGTAATTTCAAATACTGACAGCCTGATAGTAGATAGCCTCACTGTGAAAGCAAGCATTTATAAATGAGTTTTTGAAGGCAGCACAGACTGGCTGGCACTCTAGATTAACATATTTTAGCATACACGCACAACTGGATTTGAAAATTAGAATATGTAAACTACATTTTATGTAGAAATTTCCTTAAGTTTTTGTCTGGGATGCTGGAATAACTAGAGTCCTTAATACTGGTGTTACTCTTGTTTATTGGCAGGGCTTTAGGAGCTGCTGGGTTACAGACAAGGTTACAATTGTTCCAGCACATGAATTGCCATTATAAAATCAAGCTGCTCTTTTTTTTTTCTTTCCTTCAAGACATGTATCACTATAGATACAAAATAAAAAATTCTTGAAACAGCAATTTCAAGCATTTAACTGCTCTTTTTTTAACTGGACGTCACTTCCTTTCTGAACTTGTTATGAATCTATACATGACAACTAGACTTTTTAGGGATGTAATTTCTCTTATTAGAGAAGAAAGAATTTCATTGTGGAAACCTGTATTTTTTTTTATTTTCAAACTGGGACTAAACTTTTATGGAAAAAATATTTTTAATTCAGACAAGCAAAAAAACCAACACAAAAAGGTATCTTGTAATTAAGCAAATAAGGATATTTAATTTTATCTTTGGTAGCTTAACTTTCAAACTGTAACCTGAGAGGGAGAGAGAAACATTTCTTTATTGCTATTGCACCTGAAAGTCCTCAAGTTAATTTTAAGTACTGAATGTGAATTCTTGGGGGAAAAAAATATTTAGGCTTTTCTTGCACTTCTCCCTAGTTCTGTAGCAACACAACAAGAAAAACAATTTGGGACATGACAAGGACACCTGTAAACAACACTTTTCATCAGAACAGATCAGAATGTTTTGCTTTCAGTGGGATCCTAAAAATGTTCAATTCTCAGACACTTTATTGCTGGAAGATGCACTCTGAGCTTTGAAAGGTCAGATGCTTTCTATATATATCAGAGCTATCAAAATATTATGCTGCACTGATGTGTGAGATTTAGATATCCATTAACACAGTGAGAAACACCCAGGAGTTGTTGTCCTTCCCAAATCATGAAGCCAGATGTGCATTATGAGGTGTAGTTCTGTTCTGCAGACTACTCTCCACGCGAACATTGCAAAGGTTTCCAGAACCAGAACATTTCCCCAGACAAAGAAACTAACCAGAATTCATAAAACACCATGTAATTGCCCTTACATACCACAAGCCCATCCACAGGTCAGCAGGCACCACATACACCAGGTTACCTGGGTCTGCTGCCTCTGCAGCCTTCCATCTCCCTTTGAGTCAGGGCAAGGAGGAAGCCCTGGCATTTCTGTGGGCAACGTGTGAATTTCTTGCCTTGTTCTTCTGTGGTTGTAAGGCCTGATGCTACACAGAACTCCATATGAGTGTAGAACCTTTTGGAAAAGATGACTTTGCAAGGCAGAACTGATTTCCCAGGTAGGGCTTGTTGGTTGGTTGGCTTGTTAGTTTTTAAGTAGAGCTTGTTTATAGATTAGAAATCACTTGAATGTCCCAAGTAGAAGGTATATTTTTACTTAGCGTCCCATTACATTTTACAGTGGTTGCAATAATTCAGAGCTAGGTATAAAAGAGCAACAACAACAGCATTTAAAATCATGCATTTCACGCTACCCTACCTACCAAGGTCAATAAAAATGTCTGGTTTTCATACTTTGTTGTACAAGGTAATACCAATGGCAAGGATGAATGCTTCCCTAAACCACAGTGTCAGAAGTTTAGAACGGAAAGTCTTTGAATTATGCTTGCATTTGACTTATATCTAGTTGTGATTTCAGTGAAAACTACTAGCAGGCACTATTTAGATGAAGAGGTGTTGGAAGACTGTGAGAGATCTCTAGGAAATCCATGGAGGGTAAAAGCAGTTTATTGTATCTTCTGCAGCAGGAAAGTAGGCAGTGACAGATGGTGCAGAATGCAAAGGTCACAGCAAAAGCTCCTCCTTTAAATTATACTTACGTGGCACAGCATATACATACCTCACTACAAATATCTAGTCTTAATTCTGAAATCAAAAAGGGTAGAGTACCCATCTACTCTGGCTGCTATATATGATTATGCTGTTGAAGACAGACAAGATGCCTCAAATGACACAAGAAAACAGCAGCCTGACTCTCCAACAAAATTTAATCTTGATTTTGAGGTAAAAAAAAGTTTGCAAATACTGTTTGAAATATCCATATACTTCCAATTATTTTTTGCTTGTATGTTTGCTTAAAACAAGCCTAGAAAAATATTATCATGTAACTTAAGCTCAGGCAACTCCTTAGTTTCAATAAAAAATATATATCTGGAAAAATCTTTTGTAATTCCATGTTTTTAGATATTTATTTCTAGGTCAATTTCCATAATTTCATCTTCTTACTAAAAGTTAGTGTGTGGTTATAATATATGATAGTCTTCAACGATAGTCTTCAAAATTATGATATAATGATACTCTATATCTAACTTCAATTTAATTACACTGCCCAAACAGTGAGCAACATATTTAGCTAAGATAAATATCTTTAAATAGGCTGTGAGGTGGAGTTGAACCCCTCCTTATTTAGAAATGTTTGGAAACGGTGTTCAAACAGACAAGTCTGGAGTAATGTCTCGCACCAATCTCACGTGAGTTCAACACAATTCAAATCAATGTTCTTACTATTCCTGAGGTTAATCTTGAAAGAATTGCCTGTAAACAAGAGTGAAGCTGAAAACTTTCCCCTAAAACCATGAAGGAGGAGGCTTCAGTTTCACAACTACCATTTTGTAAGCTTTGTTCCCTGTTTTATTCTCTGTTTCACTATTAAGGCATTCCTTTTCACACTGTAGGAATGAACCTAAGGTCAGGTAGTAATTGGTCCTAATTTTTAGCAGGCTGCCCCAAAGGCATTGTAGAGTAGTTCAGCTACACTACCAGGTACAAAGGTACCAGTTGTTCACAATAGTATTCATGACTGGAATATTGATGGGATACTGCCTATAGGCTGTAACTACTCCTCCTGCAATGTCATTATGGAGTATTTGCCACCACCAGCAGGCCATTCTCAAACAAACAAATTTTTTGGGCAACCACGACCATCAGCTGAGAAGTACAACTGCCACACACCAGGCAGACATGCATGTTTGTTTTCTTTGTCCTGAGAATGACAGCCTCTAAATACATTGGAGGTTTCCTCATTACCTGCAACTATCTATCTGAATCCATTGTGCTATAACATGTATTCTTTTACCTATCTTTCTACTACCTGGACTTGCATTGTTTCTCTGGAAGTATTCCTCATCCCTTGATTCCACAAGTTTCTCCATCGAAGTCTTATATTAGAAGAAACTACTCACATTCACTAACAGATGCTTTGTAGGACTTAAACTTCTACCTTCTTTGCTTTCCATATGAGTCACTCACTTGAATGTCATTCAACTATTCTTTAAATGATGTGCATGATTTTTTTTGCCACACTCGTTGTCTTTCATAATCTAAGAAAATTATGTCAATGGCCTCATCTTCAAGCTAAAAGAGTTCAAAGAGTCAATCCACTGGTTATGTAGGTAGTGGAAGGAGACTGAAATTGCTGCCAGCTGCACTTGATATTTTTGCCTCTACTGAATGTTATCTTCACCTTGCTTCTGAAATTTGATTTATCTACTCCTATTCCAAATGCTTTGCACTACTCTATTGTCATTCTTCCAGCTGCTGATATCAATTTCACAGGTGTCTGTGCATCTATTCTCCTAAACCACATACTCATTATTTCATACAACAAGCTACACTAGCTTTTCAGTGATTTCTAACCTTGATACATAACCCCCAGCAAGTACCACAATTGCAGGGAACAAGTTCAAGACATCAGTAAAGTCCCTTGGGCAGTAAAACTTTCAGGCCCTTAGCTAGGTCTATCCACAGTGCTGGGTGTTTTTGTCAACATGTTGCCTCCATTTTTTTTGCTGTTGACAAGATACCAAATAACACTTGATATGCATCACTGGTTCTGAAGTCACAGAATGTACATCAGGCAGAACATAACAGATGACATGGCATGCAGAGCAGTCAATAAGAAATCTGGCCAAGATTTTGTCAGGAACTGTCAACAAAAACATTGCACTGTAGTTTCTGCAGTCTGATTTTATCTTTTCTTCTTTCATATGGTGAGGATGATGGCTTTTTGACATCCTCCAATATCCTTGTCTTTCTGTATGGAGAAAGTAATCACCAAAAGGACCATATCTTTCCTGGATACCATAAGTGATCATTATCATCATTTTGCCATCACCTTTATAACATTATTTACAACTTCTGATTAAGTGCTGGGAAGATCACATTTAAAGCACTGCTCCTTAATCAATGTATTATTAAAATTTTTCTTTTCCAGTTCTCCCCTTGTCAATACACCGTCTATTCTACCATGATGGGCTCCTGTTTCTTTTCTTCTAGGAAGCAATTTCCTTCCTCTCATTTCCTTCATAAATGTTCACTCTCTGCTCTGGGAATGGATGAGAGTTTTCTCACTTCTGCGTGACAAAATAGAAATGATGTGCTGAGAAATTTTGGGAAAGCCCTTCTACCAAGAAAGACATTCCCATTCTTCAAAAGCAAATTTAAAACTAAATGCTGCAACTGCAGGCATTTAAGGTTATTTAAGCATTACCAAAGGGGGTTTTTTTATGGTGTTTTCTGCAAATGACATAATGCAGTTGTGTTCAGGTTTTCTACCTTAAACCAAATGGAGAATGACAGAATTGCAGTCTTTCACCACCTACTTGCATCACAGACAATAACGATCCACTGTAAACAACAGTATTTTACAACAAAATATCAATAACAACGTTACTGGAACAGTCTCTCAAATGTGTTTTATGTGTCCTCCAGTTTTAAAGCACTGTTTAAGATAGAAAACCCCAATATTCTCAACACAATCTTTTAACTCAATTCACAGTATTTAATTGTTTTCGGTCAAGTGTTCCACAGGGGCAGTCGTGCTAGAAAGTGCAGTATTTTCCAGTTAAAATCAATAGGAAAATGTTCACCACATTCAATGGGGAAAAGCCAAGTCTGAACAGAGTGTCATCAATCCACTACAAACAATCCAGAAAACATGTACAACCATTTAAACTGCAAATATGTTTTTACAAAATGCTTTCACCCAGAGTTAGGTAATAGGTTTTACATCTATTGGAAATAAGTTTTAAGTCTAAAAAAGTGACTCTTGAATATTTTTTGCCTTATTTTTACCATATAATACAGTCAGATTAATAAGCAATGCCAGTGCAATCTGGATGCTCAGCCAGCTGTCTCAGGCAGCTCACACCATGTTATTAAAGACTCTTTCTGGCACATGATTAATTATATTGCAACAGACATGTTCCCAAACTGTTTTTATTTTCTTCTTTTTTAAAGCGTGTGTTCTGCTTACTTCAAGGAAAGACCAAATAAGGTGTTAATGATCATCTTTTCTCCAGATAATTAAAGAACTTTCCTGAGAAATATCATGCTGTTGTTCAGGCTTTTATACAATGATTACCAGCAGATATCAAGTGTTTACACTGAATATGACACAAATTAACCTAGCGGGAAACTCATTACTGCTGTGTACTTAAATGGTTATGAATTAGCATATGTACCCATCTAAATTTGAAGGTGGGAATTATTTAGTGTGCTGAAACTGGAATGGTGTTGCTAATTCTCATAAAAGACACAGATCCCATTCTGAGCAACCATAAGCAACCTGTTAAAATCTAAACAGCTCTCATAAAATTCAGATAAATCAAGCAGCTTTTTCAATACCATGTTTCTCTCACAGCTTCCTTTCTCCTCTCTATCTTTCTGTTCACAATACCTATGGGCCTACTACCTCTGCTTAACCAAATGTATTCATTTTCCATATTCTTTGTCTTGTATTACTGATAACCTTCTTTACAGTAGATCTGTAACGAAATTTATTACCTTCTACTTCAAGACTGATGTAGAGGCCTACAGATTTTAAAATTATTCATACATATAAAATAATTTACCATAAGAAAAATGAATTTTAAAATATTTCAATCCCGTACTATAAATACTTTTGCTATCTATTTGTATTTTTAAAAGTTTGATAGACAGTGTACACAATTACAAAATACGAGGTGGATATCCCACAAAAACTGGCAGTACTTTGCTAGTTGGTAAGCTGATAGTATTTCAAGAATTTACTTCTCCAGGGTTGTATTGGCTGTATTCCTCCAGGTAATACAGGAAGTTTGAATACTACTCTGAATTTGCTATAGAGTGACAATACTAAAGAGAGAAGTAATAATTTGCACAAGCACCTAGCTCCATGGTTTACAAATCTGTGAAAAGGGCCATTAAGGAACACAAAAAAAATAATGCAAAAACAATATATTTCTTGATGAGAAATCTAAAACTCTGGGATGGAGAAAGCTTAAGTGATAATGTCTTATTAGTTATCACTATAACCTAATCTTTGTATCAAAATTTTGCTTTCTTTGATGGAGACATATGGCTAGTAAGAAATGTCGTAAGTGAGGATGCTAGATCACTGAAATTGAAAAAGTATTAAGAATTCAGTGTTAAACACCACAGAGCCCAGTACTGAACCCTGAGGAATACCACTCTTCACTGGTCTCCACTTGGACATGGAGACATTTACTGCAACCCTCTGAGTGCCACCATCCAGCCAAATCCTTATGTACCAAGTGGTCCAGCCATCAAATCCATGCCCCCCGAATTTAGAGACAAGGCTATTGTTCAGAACAGTATCAAATTTTTTGAAAAGTCCAGGTAGATGAAATCTGTTTCTTTTCCTTCATCCACCAACACTGCTAATCTGTCATAGAAGCCACCAAATTTGTCAGACATGGTTTGCCTTTAGTGAAGCCGTGTGTGCTGGCTTCACCTCATTTTCCATGGACCTTACAAAGCTTTTTCTTAGAAAAGATTGGGACCAGCAACTTGTGTAGATTTCATCTGCCCCAGCCTGATTCAGAGAATGGTGTTTTTGCTGTTAATGGGAGAGATAATGACATATGAGCTCATTCAAAACCAATCCAGCTTGCTGGAGACGCATGAGAGGTAATTCTGAGAAATAGATTAGTGCATTGGAAAGAGTGGAAAGAAATGCAGGGGGCAACAGGGATACCAAAAGCTTCATCAGGCTCCTGCAGTTTTCAACTGGACAACCCTCTTACCTAGCAGGTACCTTCTTTAAGAGTGCATGCAGCGTTTGCTGCATGTGGATGTCTGCCCACACCATGTCCTGGAGTTGAAAATAAACTCTTAGCTGCCTGATACAAAACTGAGACTGCTCCAAGTATCAGATCATGGAAAGAGAAAAGGTTTTCATTAGGAGTCTAACATCCATGAGATCAAATAGTATACATTATCAAAAATCTTAAAACTAGGTATGTCTAAACAGTCTTATCCAGTGACATTAATATCATTTTAAATCAGTAAAAAATCTGGGCTTCAGAATTTTTTTAGAACATGAGAATGTCAACTCCAGTCTCCTTTAAAAATGTATTAATAATTTTTCTAGTTTGGCACATAATTAGGAGACATATTCCCAAATGTTGAAGGCATCAACTGATTCAGTGGAAACTATGAAATAACTAGGGCTGCTTGTAGTCAAGGCATTAATTTAGATGCTTTCCTAATGATTTAAAGCTTACTTAAGGCAATACATTATACATTGCCAAGTCTACTGAAGAACACCTCAGTGGAAGTGCTTTTCTTCTGATCCAGGATGCTGCCCATAAGCAAAGTTTTCACTGTCAGTCTTGTGTATTAGTTTCCAGGCACACCTAGTACTGATCGATAATCTCTGTGTTTATATGGTGTACTTGTTCATCAAAAATCACTACCAGTATATCCAAAAAGTAATATAAAAGAACGGGCTTAACCTATGAAATTCATGCGAAACTTTCTGTTGAGCATGTTATCTGTTGACTGGGTTTCATAGAATCATAGAATATGCTGAGCTGGAGGACACCCATCAGAACCATTGAGTTCAACTCCTGGCCCTGCTCTAGACACCCCAGGAATCACACCACATGCCCAAAAGCATTGTCCAAACACTTCTTGAACTTGGTTGGGCTGGTGCTGTGACCATTTCCCCGGGGAGCCTGTTCCAGTGCCCAAACACCCTCTGGGTGAAAACTTTTTTCCTGGTTTGATTTTGTTGTCTTAACTTCATGGAGGCATCAGGTAATTGGGCTTCCATCCAGTTCTAGCTCACTTCTCAGTTAATCCTGCCTGGCATTCACAACATTTACATATGGATGAGAAGAACAGAGCAATCGCAAAAATCTGCAAACACAGAAAAGCTGTCATTTTTACCACAATAGCATTTGCCTCATGGTTAGAAACCTAAACCCCAAACTTCATATCACAGTTATGCAAGTATTTGCTCACACTTTAACACTGAATAATATTGCAGCAGGCATACTAGACCTCTACTGGTAATACTGCCAGCATGATATAAAAATAGTCTGTAGTCCATTTTAAGATCAACTCAATATGCCAACCCTTAACTTACAAGAAAATTACTAGCTGAAAAAAACCAAAATTAAACAGAGTTCTATTTTCAAATCTTTCACCTTTTATTCCCTTTGTGTTAATTGGAATTTGCAGATTTTTCACCACACCACAAAAATTAGACACTCCACTGAAAAACACACTTTTCAAAAAATAACCACGATGAAGGTATTTTCAAGCTTGTAGTGTTCTCCTGCACCTTTTTTTTTTTCACTTGCAATAGATCAGGTTATTTGTGGTTCTGTAGTTAATGCAGAGTATATATACAATGGTTCAGGCAGAAAGACAAAGGACTTCTATGACTAAATGTTGCAACACGCTTAAATCACCAAGTCATTACAACAAGATAGTGGAATTTAAGGTGTCAAATGAAAGATAATTATGTTAAATTAAGGTTTTTTGCATGCGTATTTTTAAAAGTAGTAGCAAAAAAAGTAAATGTGAGCAAGAATTCTACATTATTTTGCTTATCTCTTAATAATTAATATGAAAGGATAACTTTTCTCTTTGTCTCTTAGAAGCAGTGGTGAGGGTCTTGACAGCATTGTTTACAAGTCAGTAATACTGAACTTATTTTGAAATATTGCTTTAGTTCATTTAGTTCTACCAACTTAGTAAACACCACAAACGATTTACAAAGTTGTCATGGTGTAAACCTGGTAGGCCTCCAAGCCCTGTGCAGCCACTCTCTTGCTCCTTGCAGTGGGTTGGAGAAGGGAATCAGTAGGTAAAACTGAGAAATCTCCTGGGATAAGACAATGACAATTAAATATGTAAAGTAAAGCTTTACAATGTGTTATCAACACCATTTTACTCACAAATTCCAAACCTAGCCCCCTATGAGCTACTATGAAGAAAATTCCATCCCAGTAAAAACCTATACAGAAGTATGTGTAAAAGGCTGAAATGTTTGGAAAGTGCTTAAAATTAAACCTATCTAAATATAGTGACAAAGCACTGTGAATGACAAATTATTTTCCTCAGCTCCAAGCCAATCAGGTGGCTCAGATTACTTTTTGCATATCAGTGCATATCCATTTCAGATTCATACTAGTATGTAAATAATTTCTGTATTTTTTATATATTGGCCCAGTGCACATTACCCCATAGCAGAACATGAATCCATACAACTGCTTTGTTACCAGCACTTTTGACAAAACTATTTTTACTCTGTCTCTATGGATATATGTAGGTCTTTAATACCATACATGTGGATGCACCTTTGGGTTTCCTTTAGGTTTTGAATTAATCCTGAAAGTAAAGGACACAAGCAATAAAAAAAAAAAAAAAAAGAAAAAAGAAAAAAAGGGGGAAAAATACCCCAACAACAAAAAAAAAAAAAACCCCTCAAACACCTGAAAATGTCAGGACCTGTATGCTATCCTGGGAAGACCTTGTGAACCCTTTCATTCAGAGAGAAAACCTGACATAGGAAAATCAAACAGAAAATCAAATCAAATCAAATCAAATCAAATCAAATCAAATTAAAGGCTAAAACAGTATGCCACAAGGATTTTCTAAAAGACCTCATGAAAATCTTTGCCAAAAAATAGTGCATCCTTAAGATGGAAGAATTAGCTTTGGGAGGCTAGTGGGAAAAATAATCTTCTCTTCCCTTACTCCCCAATTCAGGGTAATCGACTTTCATTTATAGTTGTATATACTCATTTTCTATCCTATCACCCTGGAGTCTAGTCTGAATAACACAGTTTTCCCAGAGCTACACCATTAAGAGGCATAAAATCATGTGTGTGTGCCTGTGTGTGTTCATATCTGAACAAGGAAGCAAACTAATATCAAAATCTCATTCTTCAGAACATCTCACAAATTTCATTATATATCCTAGTTTTAGTTCTACCAGAATGGTTCCATACTTTGAATGGGATGCTACTGCACCTATTACATCAGGAAACAAAAAACAAACAAACAAACAAAAGCTCCTAAAAATGATGTTATAAGCAATGACATGCCTTCTGTCATGTTTTCTGTGTTTAACCTAAAGAATGTTTTTTTTAATGTTCTTCAGCAGAATACTTCCTGTACATTCATTTTAATATTGTACCATACCTGCCTAGCTACTGAATTATTTCATATTAGCTTAAGCTTGAGTTCTCTCCTTGTTTTCTTAACAGTTCTGAGCTGTCTCCTGCAGGCAGCTCTCACAGTCTGTATCAGAAGAAAAGATGAGAGTGATCCTGGGGGGTGCACTCCAGCCAGGGACATCAGCCAAGAATAAACAAATGTAGACCCTGATTAGTAACAACAGAATAAGGCAGGAATTTTGCAAAATAATTTTATATTCCCCTTTGAAGTATTACGGTTTTCCAAAAACCACATTCCCTTCCAAATGACTTCCAACAGTCTTGGCTAATAGCAGCTCTTTAAAGTGGACAATGAAGAAAATGTGATTGTTGGGAAAATACCTTTCTCACAAAATTGCTTTGCTTTGGAAATGAGGCTCAGACCCTAAGCATAAGTGTTGACCTGTAACCTACCAGACAAGACTGATCTTTGTGAGGCTGCAAGCTGCTACACCAGCACAGGACGAAGGGTACCCTGCCTGCCAGCTTCTCCAAGCATTTTAAATGTCAGTGAAGCCATTTGCTGCAGCTACCCCCCTTCACCTTCTCTCCCTCTACATGGATACAAGCTGATCCCATAGCTGGCCTTCTCTGCCCCCTGACTTCAAGGGTGCACAGAGATTGCACTGATCGCATGAGCTGCGCCTGCAGTCTGAAGGAAGATGTAGCTGGAGGGGAATATGTGCTCTGGCTGTGCTCTCATATTTGTTGCATAGGAGATGATGATTAATTTGATTAATAACCAAATTGTAAAGTTGGGAGTTCTCTAATAGATCTGTCTTTCCTTTCATTAGGATTATAGTTCAGTTAAGTGTTTCAGAACATAATGTTTCATCTCTCTGTTAATATTTTCCTTTTTTCATTTGTATTAACATTCTACAATCTCATGATTGTTTTTGACATTTATTCTTCTATTTCTTCCCTGTGGTCTTCTTCATTTCTCTTGTCAATTATCATTTTATACACATTATGAATCACTTCAGCGTCTGTCCATTCCAAAACATTAATCATACATATTTTTAATAAACATGCATTTTTAAAGAGATAGCTATAATGTTGGGGGTTTTTTCTAAGAACAGTGCATAAGATTTCCACCAGAAACTCCAACCTTACTCTCCTATAGCTACATAGGACTGATACAGACCTGAATCGTGGGGTATTTCAAGGCTCTTGTTTAGGTACTGCAGAACCTGCAATGCAGAAAATGCTGCAAAAGCAGCTATCACATGGGAAAGTTATCACATAGTTGTCACATATCACATCATCTCTGTTCATTGTACAGGAAAACAAGAACGGTCTTGCCCTATCTCTTTTTGCTTGTCCTACTTTCACTGAGCTATGATGATGGAATCTGTAGTTGGCTTACGTTTTTAGTTTACAAAATCACAAGAGAATGACGTCTAGTGTCTAATTAAACACTTATTTTTCTCAGACCTATAAAGTCATTTAAGTTCCTAACTGGGTAAAGGTTAGACACCTGCACTTCATTGTGATCTGAGACCACATTCTCTCAGTAATAAAGTCAAATCCATCCTGCCACTAAAACATGCTATTCTTTCCGGTATATTTGCTTGCTTCTTTGGGGGAGCCAAGAAGGTTGTTTCTGGTTTTGCTTTTTTTGGAGCACCTCTCCTATGCAGACAGAGAGAGAGAATTGCGACTCTTCAGCCTGGAGAAGAGAAGGCTTTAGGGAGATCTTATAGCAGCCTTCTAGTACCTAAAGGGGTCCTACAAGAGAGATGGAGAAGGACATGGCGTCAAACTGAAACAGGGTAGGTTTAGAGTAGATATTAGAAAGAATTTTTTACTTTTAGGCACTGAAACAATTTGCCTAGAAAAGCTGTGGATGCCCCACCCCTGGAAATATTCAAGGCCAGGTTTGATGGGGCTCTGAGCAACTTGGTCTAATGGAAGGCGTCCCTGCCCATGGCAGAGGTTATGGAACTAGCAGGTCTTTAAGGTCTCTTCAACTCAAACCATTCTCTATGATTTCCAAGGAACTATCATCTTGCATTTGTTCAGGTTGCTAGTTCTGCTTATATAAGCAGAACTTCTTACTGCCAAATGCATATCTATGGTAACTGGTTTAATGCAGAATCAGACTGCAAGTGTTAACTTGGTGTTATTAGTCAGTGGCAGATCTCCTACTGATTCCAGTGCTGCCAGTAATGCTATTGCTTTTATAAACTGCACGCAGAATCCTAATTATCATCAGTGTTGTTATCACTTGTAGATGTACTTTGCATATGTACAAGTTTAATGTTGAGAGGTTTTCCATTTCAGAGTTTTACCTGCTATTATATATATATTTGTTTCTCTAGGACTCTGTATCTGACATATATATATGTGTATATATATATATATGTATGTGATATCCATGGAAGCATCCTTTTCAATTTGAGCTGGACCTGGTATTATTCGTATTCCCCTTTTACTTGTAGAAGGTTTAGGATCTGTCTTTGCCATTCCTCTTGCCTTTGAGAGTGTTCCTCCATACCTTCCAACCATCAAATTAGTATCTCAGGTTCTGGTGTCTCAAGAGATCTTCATCTTATGCTGTCATTTATTGATTGTATTATTTATGATGTTACTGATGCTCAGCTATAGCATTTATTCTCATTATTCTTCCCAACTGCTTTCCCCCTAATGTAGTCAATAAGAGAAGCCTTGCCTTAATTTCAGCAATATATGAGCTCTGGACAGCTTGCTGCAGATGACCAATCAATTGTACTACTCAAAACAAATCACAGGGCTCTCACTGGAGGCATTACAGCAGAAATTCTTATTGCTCTGTTGCACCCTTGGATGCTATCTATTCAACGATGTCAGCTATCTTTCACTATCCATTACTGCACACTGTCTGTGTGAAGACTCTCAAAATTATTTTCATAGTGACTTAGTGCACATAACATTTCCCCTGTTTTTTCCCACAATGCCATATCTTAGTTCACTAATTTTCCAGTAAATCTGCCCACATCCCTGCTTTCTCCTGATAGAAAAATTAAAATGATTATGCAATTTGTGTTCAATCACCTCACTGGCAAACCTAAGTGCAGTAATTAGTAATTAATTGTTGAATTATGGCTGCTCAAACAGCACCAGTACTAACTGGCAAATATTTAAATGTAAAGACATTGTTTAGGGAGGAAAAGAAAAAATCTTCTCAAGAAAGAATTTGAGAAGCCTGCTGTATTCTCAAGAAAATTCTGCATACCATAAAACACTGTAAAATATTTTACCTTCATATTGGCCCAAAACTGTCCAGGATTAGGTAGAAATATCAACAAATTAATCCTTATTAAGGAAATAGAAACAATTGTATCCTCATCACTTAGAGTGCTCATAGGCATACTAAAAGCACATGACTTTATTCGATTCCTAGTATCATGGATTCTTTGTATCTGTAGATCTGAGAAGCTTTCAAAGTATTCTGAAAGGTCTTAGGTGTAATCAGCAAGAATTTTGTATATCTGGTTGAAAATCAGAAATATGTTACCCACTGTAATAATTGCATGGATAGTTGCGAATATATTGTTTATAAAAACGAAGAATCTACCCTTGTAAAAATGTATATTTCCGTCAGAATTTTTTTATATGTGTAAAAGGCTGAAGTCAAGGTTTTTTTGATATAAGTCTCAGGGAATTGCAGATTTGATTTTACACTGCCACGTACCACAGCCCCAAGCACATAGACTTTTTTTGATAGACTTGATTTGTACTGGGCTAGACCCAGTCCTGTGTGTCCCATCTGTTTCTGGAATGAAATTACCTAATCTTAAAGCCCTTCTATGTAAGACTTTGATATTACCTTCCAGAAGGTAATGATAAATAGAATTTACAAGACTTGTAGGCCACCTCAGTTTAGCTTGCTAAAGAACAGCACAGCGCTACCATTTTCACAGAAGATAAGCAAAGATGAGCCAGGGAGCATTCTCTTGTCAGTGAAGAGCCCATACTGATCATTAGACTAATTAAACTCATTTTCTGTGCCTACTTACAGAAGACATGGAAAACAGTTTCCTTCTCTGCTCCTTCTTTTCACAAACAAGTACTTCCCTTTTCTTGAATCAAGAGCACTTTATGTTACCAAGCTTTTACTTTAGAGCGTGTATGTGTATATGTATGCATGTATATGCATACAAACCTCTCTGTTTCAGAGGAATTTTAAAAGGGAAGGTATAGATAATTGCAGGAAGTATCCCGATATAGAAGATAGACAGCATGGAAAATTTTAATATATGCTTCAAGACTGTGGTAAAGAATTTGGGCTTCCTTTTCAGAGTTCCTGCATAGCTCCAGAACTAATAGGAATTATAAATGTGCAGCAGTTTGGGAAGCGTCTCTTCTATTTCCAACGGAGAGCGGTAGAGGTATGTTTGGAGCTGTATTCCAGTGTTAGGAGAAGCAAATTAAAGTCTTTGTTTTGGCAAAGCCCATTTAAGATGCATCACCTAAACCCCTATAGTTACCTGCCCTCACCACTATACAGGATATTTCTCTGGAGGAATATTTTAAGATTTTATTGAAGATATATTAAAGATAAACTGTAGTTAAAATGTTGAAAAAGATATTTTATATCCTCAGACTATGCCTTTTTTTTTCTTCAAGATTTCCCATAAATGCTCCAAAAATAAGTAAGAAAACAGAACTAGTATTCTGTAATTAAGATGTGGGAAAATATAAAAACACAGTGAAGACCAAATTCTTCAAAATATCAAACACATAAAATTTCTAGCAAATTAACCACTAACACTAACTTAAAAGCCATTTACTTCAGATATACTTTGGAAATATATAACCATGTTTAGTAATAGTGAAACATCATAAGCAATTTTTAACAGATACATTTTAAGTGCAGAGCTAAACACAGTCATCCTGAAGACCATTGTGGAGGGTTATAAATACAATAATTTCAAGTCATACTGCCTTGACTAGGTTAACATCAAAAACAGAACAGTTTGCTGGAAACTATAAAAAGTGAAATCAGTTCTAAGTTGTTTCTATCAATACTAATTACACGTCTGCAAGAAGGTGAAATTAGTTGACTCTATAGTCAATATTCTCAGAGTAGTCTGGGGTTAATGTCTTAATTATTGTGTCTTTTTTAACAGAACAAGTTAAAGTTTCACTTCTATGCTGTAGGCTTTCCCCTATACTGTCTACTCCTTCAATGTCTTTTCTAGTTAAAAAGGTTTTTCCTAGAAGCAAAATATCTGAGGCACATATAGTTAATCTGAATTAATTTCTAGTGGAGCTACAGTTCAAATCAGTCATACCTAAAGAAATTTATTCTAAATTGAGATATCCAGATATAAATAGGAAAACTGGAGGAGCCCTCTGAGTGTACTTTTCAGTTACAGCATACGCTTGTTTACTGCAGAAAGATTCGTGTTCATTGGAAATTTCAAAAAGGAAAACAAGTTGAGGAAATGTCTAAGTGCAGTTCTTTTAAAAGTCTCAGATCTTACAAAGCTAAACCAAGCTTTGGAAAAACAGGCAATTATAAAAATTATAGATATTATTTTCAAAAATGGATGGTTTTCTGATCTGAGTTCAGTTTCTTCAGGAGCAGTTATAAGAAGGTTACAAATTCATTGTACATTTACAAACAATTGAATGAACCCCAGTAATTCTGACTATTGCAAAAGGCAGACCCTTACAGAACTGCATAAACATCACTAGGAACAGGTTTTCTAGAAGAATGGCCCAGAAAATGAATGCAGAGATATATTAAAAAATACAGAATAAAATGATAAATCTTTTAGAAGATAGGCCACATTATAGTGATAATAAATTGGCCAAAAATCTTTTGCATTGTTCCACTGTTATTAATGAACATTGGCCTCATTTTTAAGGACAGAGATCATTATGTAGTTCTCCATGTAAATTATTAGCTCTGTATCCACTTGGTCCTGTAGATCTACCTCAAATCTAGGTAAACCTTTTCATGACTGATCAAATATCTGAAGACAATTTTATAACGTCTTGTTTTGCAAGGAAATACTTTTCTGTCTGATACATTACATTTCCTGTAAATGTAAAGCTGAAAATTTATGAGCAACTTTCAAAACCTGAAAGCTCAGTATCTTAAGTAACTCAGTTCCAGAAGAATGCTACTTTCTGTAAAGCAGACACAGTCAAAAAAACCCCAAACACCAAGACCAAACCCCCCCTCAAACAAACAAACAAACAAACAAACCCACCCAAAACCAACCAGTCCTAAGAAGAAGTGTCTTTAACAAGAAAAAACAAGTAACTCAGAATCCAATCTAAAGATGTAAATGTCTGCCTGTCTTTTCTTCATATACCTCAAAAAATTGTTTAGAAGTAGGTAAGGATATATTCCTTATCTTAATGATCCTTAAAAAAACTCCTGATTAAATACTAGTTAATATCTACTGCAATTAAAGAGGTTACATAAAGCTTTGAAAACGATAGCAGTAAACATTTACCAGTGGCTGCCAAAACCATACTGACAAAAGAAGA
This sequence comes from Platysteira castanea, assembly GCA_013397175.1. Classification (NCBI taxonomy): domain Eukaryota; kingdom Metazoa; phylum Chordata; class Aves; order Passeriformes; genus Platysteira; species Platysteira castanea. The sequence continues at coordinate 1,445,715 of VYXC01012873.1, forward strand.
GTTAAGAAGAAGAATAAAGCACAGGATACAAAAATCTCATTTCAGTTTTGAGCATAATAGATGAAATATTCACCTTAGCACCATCGTCAGTATACTGATCTTTGTGCAGGTCTAAGGCTAAATGGAGTAGGCAGATAGTTCATGTTTTCAGAAATTAAATACTACTTTCTAAAATTTCTTTTGACTCTCAGAATGGCAAAGACATATTGTGAAAGGTGTATGTTTTGATGTATAAGCAAAGAAAAAAGGGATGTGTTTGTATTACTGCTATGTGATACAGCACTTTGCTTTTGGAAACGCTTCAAAATTTCCTTGAGTTTCTAGATATTTTGCCCTCAGGTGATAGAACTGAGGGGAGAAATGGCCATAATCCTGACATATAACACTTTTCCTTCACTATTTTCTTAGGCCGTAAAAGAAAAAAAGTTTTTCGCAAAAGAGAAAACAGTGGTTATAAATGCAATGGGAATCTTCATGAGGAAAAAAAACCAAACCAAAATAAAATAAAAACAACTAACAACTCACTATGAAGAATAATTTTAATTTTTACAGCCTTGACAATATGCCATTAGCTCAGAAGACAAAACTACAAGCAAGTCGTACAAGGCTTTTATTGTCAGGGTATGAAGTGGAGCAGGGAAATATTAAATTTCAAACTGCATTCACATTCAAAACAAGATTTGGCAGAAAATGCTTTTTTAAATAGTGGTTATCCTTAACTGTCAAAATGCTGCTTACGTGCTGTCTGGAAAAATTATCATTCATATTCATTTGTCAGTACTTCTGCCAGTCTTCAGAGTCAGGCAATGTTAAAATTCAAGTCAAAGTTGGGTTTTTTGTCAATGATATTTATTGCTCCTAAATACTAATATGCAGAAAAACCTTTTCTGTTTCTTAATGCTGCTTGCACACGTTGCACCACTGTATTTCAGGCTAACCCTTTATAATTTCTGTGTGAAGAGCTAGGTTTGGGAGAGGAACAGGATCTTCTGTAAGGAAGGAGACACTAGATGTCTTTTTGATCTTTCAATTTAGTGATTTACATGATTTTTCTGACATGCTACAACATCAAAGAAAGCCATTCTACAAAAGCCTGACCATCACATTCCAGAGAGTTTGCTTTGCATAATGTATCTCCATTAGGGTTTCCATGTAAGTTGACAGTGTGACAGTTAATTCTCTTCATGCATTTCTATCACTTCACATAATAATATGTCAAACTTCCTATGCACACTGAAGTAAAATATGTGCAATATGTAACACAAAATCAAGACTTGCACAACCAGAGTATAAACAGGGGTAGTTGGTATCAGACTGAAATCTAGAAATTACAGTCTCCTAGGTATAATGGTTTCATTAAAATGTTCAAACAGTGTCTCCAAAGCTAATTTTCTTTCCAAAGTACCCATGCATAGAAAGTACAGCAATAAGACATCCCCCTGCTATGCCTTTCTGAATAGCAGATTAACTGCAGAACTAGAATGATGTCAATTTGTTTCAAAATATTGCAGCAAAGCTTTTGAATGGATGAGCAATTACTAACAGAGGGTGCAATTATAACCGAGTCACAGGGAATGCTTTAATATGGTTCTTCTCCCATGTACAGGGAATAACAAGAAAATGTAATGGAAGAGGAATAATGAGACAGCTGGCTTTGACAGCACCTTGGCAGCCGTCACTAAGTAAGTGCATTAGTTCACTGGAGTCCATTCTTCAAGGCATCTCCTAAAGAAGGATGAGGAAAAAGCATCTTGTCAGAGAGTAGCCGAAAGCTACCACCAACAGTGGTAGCATAAGATTTACTTAAAGCAAACTAAAATTTAGGTTTTTATACTAATTAACACCAAAAAGACAGTCATTTGGGCAGTTTTTACTAGACCATATTTGCATTTTTTTCTTCTCGTATCCCAGATACCCAACTTAGTTTTTAACTCTTTGGAGATTAAATAAAAATTTACTTGTGACCTCTCAATTCCACAAGCTCAATCAACAATTCACTCTTTTGTTTCTGAATGAAACTTTTACAAAGTGCTTTTTGCCATTTGTCACATTAAGGTGGCTTAACACTATTTCTGCACTTAAATAGGTCCTGCCTGGAGCCAGCTGGTCTGCCTAGGCAGGCTTGGGAGGAAGAAAATTAAGTTTCAGAAGCAATGGGCTAAATTCTCCTTTCAATTATCCATTGTAACCTTATTACATACAAAATCAATGATACAATGTGCTCCCATGTTCTGCTAGTAGAATCAATATAATTGTCCTTATGGTATTCAAATGCTACAAATACGGCAAATGTTTTTATTAAAAATAGATAACTGCGACAAACTCCCAAACATAAAGAAGCTTTATCTAGACTAACGCCAAAGTTCATTTTTTGAACAGTGTTCTTAAATTGCCACAAGCTGCAAGAAACAAAACACTGAGATCAAACTGTGCTATGCCCATTTCTGGTCTCCTCAGCACAAGAAGAGTATAACAAACGGTCACTAGGATGACCGAAGTACTGGAGCACCTCTTCTATGAGGCGTGGTTGAGAAACCTGGGACTGTTTAGTCAGGAGAAGAGACGGTGACCATGTTACTGTGTAGAGTATAACAAACGGTCACTAGGATGACCGAAGTACTGGAGCACCTCTTCTATGAGGCGTGGTTGAGAAACCTGGGACTGTTTAGTCAGGAGAAGAGACGGTGACCATGTTACTGTGTATAAATACCTGGAGTACAGGTGCAAAGGGGACAGAGTCAGGCTCTTTTTAATGGCAAATAACCAGAGACAATGGGCTCGAAGTGAAACACTAGAGGTTTCCTCTGAACACCAGGAAAGGCTTCTTACTGTGATATTAACCGATTACAGGTTCCCGAGGGATGTTACAGTGTTTCCACCCTTGCATATGTCCAAAAGCCATCTGGACATGTTCCTGGGCAACTGACTCTAGATAGCCCTGCTTGAGAAGGGGCGTTGGGGCAGGTGACCTGGCAACATCCCTTCCAACCTTGACCATTCTGTGATTTCGTGATTCTCTGAAATATTCACATACTTGGTATAAAACTTTGTGGGGGGAAAAAAAAAATGAACAAAAATATGCAAAAGCACAAGCTGTTTCTTCAGCACCCTGCTTCTACACCTACTAAGTAATACATTCTCTTCGGAATACTCCTGTCTAAATAACTCACTCAGGAGAAGGAAGGTATCAGCATACCATATCTGGTTGTATACTTTAGATTTGAGGGTTTTCTTGTATGTTTGTGGGGATTTTTAACAGGCTCGCAGTGATCTATTAACATGAAATTAATCCATTAAAATATGTTCCATCTTTATGATTTTTTTTTCCCTAAGGTACAGATAATTGAATTGGAATTGTTGATCAGTATCACTGTTCATAAAAGTGTTAATCCCTGTCCACTCAGCTATAATAAACTACAGTCATCAGGTTTCAGAGCTCCAACACAGCATTCAGCAGTTCTTTGTCTTGTAAGAAAAATCTAATAGACCTTGGCCATCCAAACACTGGGTTATCAAAGTTAAGGTTTCTTGGGAAGAAGTTACAGCATCAGGTGGACAGTGCTATTGGCATATATGTACATAATGGAAGTCGCCCTCTTTATGGCCGTCTGGAAGTATGCCTTTTGACTTTCTCACCTATATACGATTCTGGGCTCTTTATTACTAGTTGGTATTGTTACTGGTACTATCTGTGTGAGCAAGAAATATTAATTTACCATTAAACTCATAGTTCTTAGTACTATCATAATATCTAGGAGCACAAGAGAGACAGAATATGACTCTACTGTGCTACAGATTCTAGAACTGTAGGACTAAAATTGGGTGACTCCCCTAAAAAGGTTTAAAAATCTTTCTGTTTCTTTCTCCTTTCATGTTGTATTCTACTCTTCACTGCATAGAATAAGAAATATATTCTCAAAGTGTGCATAACAACTGAGGAAATCTAGAGGCAGAATTAAAGCACAAAGGCATTTTCTTTCATATCTCATGAGTAACCACTTACCTTTCCCCATTTTTATATTACATACATCCCAGAGCAATCCAAACAGGAAATTAGGTCTTCTGGCTTCCTCCACCATTTTTCAGAAGAGTCTGTGCATAAGAAGATAGCCTACTTCCTAGACTATATTAACACATGATAATTATATTTTCAAAGCAAAAAGGAGCACATGTCCTTTGTAGTCTTTGATGGTAACTTTAAATTGCACTCATTGCTTTACAGCAAGTATTTCACTCTAATGAAAAATAAAGTTATAATGCTGAATAATTGTTCACTGCCTTCCAACTTCAAAGTGCTTTGTAAATATGACCTAATTCATCAAAATTTTCAGTACTCAAGGGAATTGGGTACTCAACAAGCAGAGACAGGAAAAGCAAGGCAGACAGGGCTAATGGTCAAATTCTGTAATTTTTGCCCAAGCATGTCCTTGCTCAGGATTTTCCTTAAACAACAAAGGAATCTAAGAGGTAAATTTTTTGTAAATCACAAATTGTAGCTAAAAGTGCAGTGCAACTGTCATTGATTTGTTTGGTGTTTGGCAAAAATGTGCTCAGAAATCTCCATAGCTCTGCACAAAACCTTAGGATAAGGACGTTGTGCCAGGCGCCCAGAATCTGCATGTAGCAGGTATGAATTCCTTCCTCCACATCATAAAGCAAGTAAGCTTCTTACAGACTTCAGCTACGAGTTCTGGCTTGCTTTTGTCTTCCTTTAAGAAGATTTGGCTAGTTGGCTCACATTGTATATGGGCCCCTTATGGAATCCATTCAACTTTTCCCCCAGAAGCTTCCCATCCTGCAAACACAGAACACTTCTTCCTTGCAATCGCTGCAGCCTGCTAACACAAGACTACAGTGGATCTGTGGCTTTGAATTCAAGAACATCAGTCTAAAGGAAATAGTATTATTCCTGAAGGTATAACCACACCACAGAGGAAGTATAATTTCCATTAATTGTTCATCTCTATCTATAACATTATAAGATCAGTGAAAACATGAATGAAAATATCAAATGTTTCAACAGACGAATTCTGAACTCAACGATGAATCATATACGGTGTCAGCAGTATTTCTTAGTCTCTTTTTGCACAACAACAAATGCATGGTTTTAAGCTATTTTAATAGTGGAAGGATATAATAAACTAATATGAATAGATGTTTTATAATGAGACATATAAATGTTAAGCTATCTATATATATACATATTTACATATATAAAATATAAAAAATGTTGGATCACTATGAAACAAATCAGTAGGGAAAGAAGTATTGCTGACATTGATATCTATACATATCATATAAAACTGCTCAGATAAAGCATCTTCTTGTCATTAGACAGTTATGTAACTAATTGGAAAACATTAGCTAGGCTTTCTAAATTGTTAGGATTACTTAAGATCATGTTACAAAAATAAACTCTGCACAGTTTACATTTAAAACAGTCAAGAGACATCTTATTTGATGACAAAATCTTGTTTATCTGCTTTTGATACTTTTTTTTTCTAGTATTCCTGTTAGTTATGGACACCACTGAAATAAGGAAGGAAGGAGAGGAAGGAAGAAAGGAAAAAAGCAAGCAAAGCAAGGAAGCAAGAAAAGTAAAAAACCAGGGAAGTAAGAAAGTAAGAAAGCAAGTGCAAGCAAACAGGAAAGAAAGAGAGAGAAAGAAACAAAAGAAAGAGAGAAAGAAAGAGAGTGTTATGGGTTAACCCCAGCTTGAAGTTTTAGTTTGAGAATTCCAGCAGTCTATCCCAAGGTTGCTGCTGCTCTGTTTTTTTGCTGCTGCTGATAAGCATGGGGGGCCACCCCTCCTCCTCCTGTTTTTCAGGTTTTTTTGGAGAGAAATGGAGCTAAGGAAGTGATGCGGTTGCTATAGGCTGCGGTCACTTCCTCCAAAACTTACTAGAGCCAATCAATTGATTCATTTAAATATTGACAGCTTTATGGAACCACTCAAAAATGGTTAACGCCTTGTGAATGCACTTTAAAAGATAAAAAAGGTGGGAATAGCTCTCTGGCTCTTCCGGCCTGAACACAGGTAACCTGAGGCCTGGCTGCTGGGCCCTGCAGGCCAGGGCCGGGCCCAGCCTGGGGCCCGGGCCACTCGGCCAGCAGAGCTGGGCCCAGCCGTGGCTCCGTGCAACTCCCCCTCTGCTCTGGCCTTTGAGATGTAACTCCACACCAGCTCTGGCCGCCGCTGGCAGAAAAAATAAGCAACAACCTGTGGGAGAGGCCGAGCCAACTCGCGGCACAGCCTGGCAAGATTCTCAGCCACTCCTGCTCCCCTGATGAAGGCTGAAATCATTCAGAGACTTTATTCAGCCGCTGCCATCGGCATGAGAAAGATTAACCTCTTCAGTACCATAAGTTTTCCTCAGAGAGATGAAACCTGCAACGACCAATCCTTTCCCAGGAAAGGCAAAGACACATAAAGAGACATTGTGACTAGGCTAAAGCCTAGAGGGAAAAGATAGAGAAGATGCTTGGAAGCTGAAATTCTTTTGTGGGCTCTGGTGGATGGGACTCAGATACTGGAGTTTCCCTTGTAATTTCATAATAAGCTTGGGGGGAAAGAGCTTTCCAGCTGTTTGTGNGAAAGAAAGAAAGAAAGAAAGAAAGAAAGAAAGAAAGAAAGAAAGAAAGAAAGAAAGAAAGAAAGAAAGAAAGAAAGAAAGAAAGAAAGAAAGAAAGAAAGAAAGAAAGAAAGAAAGAAAGAAAGAAAGAAAGAAAGAAAGAAAGAAAGAAAGAAAGAAAGAAAGAAAGAAAGAAAGAAAGAAAGAAAGAAAGAAAGAAAGAAAGAAAGAAAGAAAGAAAGAAAGAAAGAAAGAAAGAAAGAAAGAAAGAAAGAAAGAAAGAAAGAAAGAAAGAAAGAAAGAAAAAAAGAAAAAAAGAAAAAAGAAAGAAAGAAAAAAAGAAAGAAAGAAAAAGAAAGAAAGAAAGGAAGGAAGGAAAAGAAAGAAAGAAGGAAAGAAGGGAGGAGAATATTACCTCCTTCATCTCTTTTCTATGCTGAATGCTGAGTGTCCTCACAAGAGCTGGAGATAATACAGCATCACCTAACTCAGAGGAATTGTCCCACAGTGTGCCAGGAGTAGCTAAGCCAATAAATAGCTGGAAGTACGAAGGAAAATGAACGGGAAAAAATGCATCCAGCTTTGAACAGGAATTATCTGAACTAAACCACCCCTTGTGTGGGATGTTCTCACCTCTTACATTGGATTAATGACTATGACCGTAAACAATGCCATTGTGTTTTATTCTAATCCAGCAGGAAAGCATGTATTGCTACTGCAAAGCACTTTTTAAATTAATGTTTGGCCACGAGATCCCTGACATTTTTTGCATATAACACCATATATTCTGGGCACTTTCACGAAAGCTTTTGCCATTTTATGCTAGTACAACACTTGAGCATTGCCATGAACATGTTCATTGGCTGAGAGGAAATGAAACTGTTCTTTCATTTACCAAAACTATGTGTGGGGCAGGAGATAAACCAGTGCAGAAGATGCTAGAATGAGTGCTAGAAGGCATTCAAAGTGCTTCTCCTTCCAGGGAACTAGATAAACATTATTACTGGGCTTATTACAATGTGATCTCTCTGTTAGTTTCGATGATGCCATATTTTACCCTGCTTGTAGTTCATTTTATGAGCTTAATGAGCTCAGATGTAAGTAGATCAATAGAACATACTGTGTAAGTAAATCAGTAGTAGTTAAAAGGTCAAAGTTTGGATCTAATCAGAAAAAAAGCCCACACCACTCTTTAAAATGTCCATATGGTAGTATATGTGTCTACTGTATCTGTCTGACTATCCTGCCAGCTTCCCTGAAGCAGGGAAGACCCACATGTCACCTGAATCATCCCATTAAACGGGCCATATTGTGCTGGGAAAGAAGGAGGTTTATAAAAGCTGTAGGATAATGTCACTGCTCTGCAGTTTCCACTTAGAATTCAGAATTTGCAAGAAACAAACGCCTGATCTGCTAATTCAGATCATTTTCATGCACACCACATTTGGTAGCAAGGATTCAACAGCAATCCTCAGCCAGCAGCACTTTGAAGTGCGACCACCAGCATAAGCGAGACAGTCTCCCCAGTTCTCTGTATCACCAAAATGTGATCATCTTCTTCTGGATCTGCTCCAGCTGGTAAGAGAGAGGAATGCAGTGAGGGCTCTGCGGTGCTCCACACTGCCTGGCTACATGGATTGCTCACTGGGGGGCTCAGGCAGCGGTGGGAGAGAGCTACTGCTATCACAGTAGATGGACATAGGAGATGGAGGCTTAGCGCCTGAGATGTGTGAGAGAGGAACCACCACTGAGTTCCTGCCATGCATGAAGCTGAGAAGCACACTCAGGGGTAAAATACCCCTTTCACAGGCAGTAACTTTCTTGAACAAAATTACTCTTAAATTAGCAGACACCTATTTATTAGTAATTGAGCTAGGAATGAGACAAGAAAGCTCCAAAGTTTATTCTATAAAATAGAATATAAAGTCATATCCACAAAAAAAAAAAAAAAAAAAAAAAAAAAAAAAAAAAAAAAAAAAAAAAACAAAAAAAAAAAAAAAAAAAAGGCAAAAAAACCCTAAACCAAAATAAAACCATCTCACATAATTTGTGCTATTATTTGGTGGTGGTTTGGGTTTGGCTGGAGGGAACATGTGCTTGGTTTTTATTTAATGTACAAATTTATCTCAGTTGTAATGTCATGATATTTTTTACAGAGGAAATCAATTGAAACAGCTTACTTATTTGGTTTTCTTGTTCCTGCTGAAATGGAAACCTGAGCATGCCAGTGCTGTGCTAATACGTGTAAACCATAAAATTACCCTGGCTGGGGACTACAGCTCAAACTAACTGAAACAGACAGCAGGCTGCTTTCATTACCCACCCTAAGTGAAACTAGAATACTGAGAAGCAAGAATAAAAAGTGAAAAGTAAATTAGGAACTGATTTTATAAATTCTTGTGAACAGCTTGCTATTCATATATAAACAACGATCATATACAAAATAACTTCCTAAACAAAGGCTTGCAGAAGCAGCAGATTTCAAAGAATGTAAATAAAAGAGAGATTTCTAAGTTGTATCTAATTACTGCAGTCTTGATCATGTTTATTTAAATATTGCTACTGTTTACCTTATTGTGTTTTTTCCCCTTTTTCAATGTTTTTCCTGATAAAATATATTTTTTACATTGAATATGAATTTTAGGGAAATTATTTATGAGTCTAATACACATTATGCCAAGAACATACTAAATTTTATTTAATTGCTCTTAATAAAATCAAACAAGGTCATCAGTAAGTATAGGAAAGAGGATAATAAGAGAAAAATCCATCCAAAATGATCCAATCAATTACTATTCATCAATCACACAGCTGGGAGCAAATTTGTACTATTTGGCTCAGGGTAACAGTTGCTTAAGCACTATTCACATGCTTAGTAGAACCCATGCTCACAAGCTTTGTTGAACCAGTGTTTAGAGACACAAAACTGAACCAGGTTATTAGTCTTCCCTATTCCTATTCCTACAGAATTCCTTCAAAAGATTAGCTAGTTGCCAAAAGCTATGCCTAATTATGGAATTTGATACTAAAACAAATCCAGCTTTGAAATACCTTGTCAGATCAAAACAATCACAGATTCATGATGCAAACCATTTATCATGTGGAAACGCCATCTGCTGATTCAAAAGAGTTCAAAGTAGGGCCTTTTTGGTGAATTAGCTTTACAGTAGCAAGCTTGAGACTTCTCAAATACTCTGTCCACTGCTGCCCAGCAAAACCAGCAAAAACCAGCATAAACTCTGTATATGTGTTCTGGCCAATTTGCCACAAATACAACTTTATGTCCATTCCTCAACCAGACGAAATTAGCACTCCTGGGTCACACAGTAGCACACAGATCAGGTATTAACAATAGTGGAATGAAAGCCTAATTACATTTACTGTAAAATGGTTATATTAATAGTTCTCACCACAGCCAGAGTACAGAGAGAATTAATTCAAATCCCTGTAAATCCCAGAGGCCCTTTATCTCATTCTATTGTGGAAAATTCAACAAAGTCGTAATACTCCACAACTTATTTTTTTTCTATTTTGAAATTGTCTTGATGATATATATTCATATTATTGTTCACACTACATAAGCAAAAGATAACAGCAGATACTAAACTACAAAGTCCTAAATTATATACCTCATTTTGATACAGTCGTTATCCAAACTACAACTCAAAATGTTTTCTTATCCAAATTATTTAATAGAGAGGGATTGTCGGTCAAATTTCAAAGCTTGCCTCAGCAGGAACAAAAATGACCTACTAGACACTCCCTGAATCATTGAAGACTTAGTCCATGAACTGATTGGAAAATTGTCGATAAGTTATTAATGTAAGCAAAAATGCCTTACTGGAAATTACTGGCAAGGAATAATGCAGACTTAATTTCCAAATTTGGAAGATAAATAAATTGACAGCACCAGTTATCTTGTTTTTTCTAGGCATCTTTGCAGGAGGGTGAGCTACCCAACCCAAGATCAGAGGCTGAAAGCTAATGACTTGATGCAACTGCCATTTTCCCATTTCCCTTTCATCCCATTACATGAAACTACCTGGTTGCTATTATGTTAAGTAGATTCATAATCTTGTAAGTGCAAGATGGTAGAATCTCTTCCAGAACTGCCTTCCCTTTCTGCATCATAATAAGAGCCACAACATCAAAGCTCCACCCCTCATTTCAAGTGTAGAGCTGCTTGAAGTCAAACCTCCATTTGTTTCCAAGGTAACAGAAACTCAACTCAAGCCTGTGTCTGGTTTACAAGTAAAAATTAACCAAGTGATGGATATATGTGCCTTGCTTTAACTGAATAATTGTCAAAAGCTGATGATTGTACCAAGTAGAATGGAAAAAAAAATTAAATATATTTAAAATAAAGAGAAAAATTTGGAATAAATAATATCAACAAAAGATTACAAATGCTAAGACATATTTACACTCACAGCCCTACCTCTGTAAAAAGCATACATAATTTAATGAATCAATTTAGAAATTGCATTTTTTTTTAATCTTTAGGATAAATATGGGTTCTGCTTTAACAGCTAGTGTGTAACAAATGTACTGGACTCACTGGCTAACTATTTCAAAATACCTCAATATGCATTTTGCAGTATTAAAGTTTGGAAAAGTATGTTACTAATTATTGTTCCACATTTAAAAGCCTTTTCAAGAATAGAGCATATTGCATCTTACAGACAGATCTGTGATTTCAACTTGAAGGGAAGCAAGAAGCTAATCAGGGTCAGAATAGACCTTGCTGCAGCCCTTGGGACACAAGCATTTTCTGTGGAACTGACAACTGCCAGTTGTCTAGGGAAATTGCAATGTATTCCCACACAGAAGTCAGAAGAAAAAATGTGATTGCAAATTTTTCATTACCATTTTGCCATAACTCTGATCTCCATCTTTAACCTTTCCCACCCAATGCTACCTCCTATTTTTCTTAACAGATTTTATTTAAAGCCTAACATAGGTACCAGCAAATCATACGCAGCATGGTAAATTTCCTAGTTAGCCTAATTCTGATATTCTTTGGTGGATCAATGGGTCACATATTCCAAATCCATTTCAGTGTCTTCTCCCACACAGATTCAGGCAATTTAAGTTTTTTTTCCCAAGAGGAAGCACAAAGAAATGCAAACCTCCAAGTTACATTTGATTCCGTCCTTGAACTTTTGCTTCCTGTTTTCACTATATTTTTTGTCCGAACCACTTCAGCTATAGAGGAGGAAAACAAGTAACTGAAAACAATTTTAATCAAATAAATCAGAATTATACTCTTAGCTTCACTCATCATTTGGGTAACTCCAGCAAACAACTTATTTACATATATAACCCACATGCCTGTTTGTGTGTGAAGACTGAGCTATACAAATCTACTCATATTTAAAGACATATAACAAGAAAAATAGTCTGAACATTCACAGACCAGATAAATAAGATATAAAGGCCAAGCTGCATTAAGTAGAATGGGTTTCTGAAAAGAAACATTAAAAAAATCCAATTATTCAACTACTTCTTTTACTTATTTAAGTATTCTTCTCTCAAATCTTCTTTATCTTTGGCTATTATTATAGGGCCCTTCCTCAGAATTAAAAGGACTATTAAAGAACTCATACTCAACAGTGTATCTAAAACTGATTGTTTTGACTTTTGACAAGAATCTTTGGTCAAAGAAAACACCCTGAAAATTGACCCTAGAGGACTCTGCTTGAAAACTTCAGCTGCAGCTCTAAGAAAATTAATTCTTGCAAATTTCTGCTTCATCCTAAGTAAAGGCTGGCTTAAAAAAGAATATAACAAACAAATTTAATCATAAAGCTCCAGCAGAGACAAATTTTGCCTGCTAGGACTGCTTAGCCAAACGACTTAGCCAAACATGTCTACTAAATATTTCTGTGCCATTTCATCTCTCCTTCCAACCCCAGATATGATGTGTCTCAATACCTGAAAATATTTTGTTAGACAAACCTTGCACATAAATAAATAAATAAATAGGAAATTTCTATTTCTCAACTTATTTATTTATTTATTTATTTATTTATTTATTTATTTATTTATGTGTCCTTGCCCTTTTTAACTCTACATGTATACTCAGTTTTCACAAAGCGCAAATTAACATCAGAATAAGAAGGCAGAATAAATAAACTATGTTTAAGCAGTTTATGTTAAACACTTAATTGTGCAGAAAAAAGCACACTCCTCATGGCATGGCATGATTTTTGATTATGTGAGGTGACGAAATCTGAACAGGTCTTTATCAGCTCATTTGGAAGCCCCATCCCAGCTTGACTTCAAACAGACTCATCTGAAAGGATGTTGTGCATGACTGCATGTCTTTGTTCCTTCCTAAATTATCAAGGCATAAGCTGTTTCTGTAGACTTTTGGTACTTGCAAACCAAAGGCAAAGTAAAATTAAAATAGTAGTTCCAAGTATTGTCACACTCGTGGAGCTTGCTGGCTCCCTGAGGGGCCCCATGGCACTGGACTGTGATAGCACAAAATTCCTTTTCAGTCAAAATCCAGGATGAGAAGCAAGGAAGTTCAACTCAGTCCACCAAGGATCCTGGAACGATAGAGGCACCAAGACTCCCAGCAGCACTGTTGATTCCTGATTGCCTGCAGGTCCCTGTGTAAGAAACTAAGCCCTTTGCTATCCATAAGAGGACACTCCATTACCTTCTTGCTGCTTTCATTCACAGAAGTCAATAAGGCTTTTTTACAAGGTGATTTTATATATATATATATATATATAAATGCAGACATAGGGAAAAATAAATATAACATTTGTGTTTTAAAATATTTTACAAATAATGTTCCCCTTCTGTGTTATTTACTACATTTCCTCCCTGTCCCATCTTTAGATAAACAGGAGGTGGAGCAAAAAAAGGAGGGAATGTTGGCCTACTGATCAAAAAAATCACTGTCTGTTAGCACAGGTGTCTCACGCTTATTGGTTTTTTTTTTTCCTGGTTAGGCAGTAAAAAACAGTAATTTTACAACTGGGGTTTTCAAATATAATTTTGTTTACTTGTTCTTCCTGAGATTATTTATCTGTCTGCTTTCTATTTTGAATGCATTTTATTTCTATATCTTCCACAGCTGATTTTATTTCTATATCTTCCACAGCTCTACAGGTATTTCCCACTTCCAGGCAAAGGCTGCTTAAATGCCTTTTGTAAGCCTGTCTGATACACAGCTTCAGTTGTCAATAAAGAATGCATATCAGAACGTGATTAGGTAATTTTTCAAACAGTTCTAAGTGAAAGCTCTGAATTTCTAACTTACAAAACAGTATCTCTCTAACAGAAAATAAGAATTTCTGTGGGTTTTGGAACTGATGAGCACAGTTTCAGAGGAAAGTTTGAGTTCAACTTTCCAGGCTGGAAGGAGAACTGAAGCATTTTAGTCAAAGGATCCTGTCAGAAATTAGAGAATTTGAATTTTGGTATAGAATAAGCTTTCTGTCAAGTTAAAAACAAATCTTCTATTTAACTGACTGATTACACTTGTTTTAAAAGTGCCATTCCAAATATTAGCAGGGTATATTAAAAATGTTCAAGCCAAGAATTTCTCTCTGAGAAATTCAGCAGAAAGCCATTTCATCATAACCACTGGGTTACTTTCTTTGAAATAAGCACAGGATTAATTATGTAAATATACTTGTGTAAAAATGATAAGGGATCAGAGCTAAGCTTGAGACCCTTAAAATATACGTATTGCTACTTTTGTTCTGTAAACATTAAAACATTTTGGGCTGGCATTAGTATATTCTCCATTCTATATGAACTTTCAAACTGCAGTTTTTCTTAAAAATAGCATTTAGAGTGTGCAGAAGGTTAATGTCACTCGTGTTTATACTGTACAACCAAAGTTTCAACCATGCTTGCCTTAAAAAACAAGTGGGGCACACATACACTGCTTTCAGTACTCAAATTGTCTCTACCCAGCACTATGGTGTCCACAAGATGTGTATACACCTCAAATGGGAAATAAAGGTGAACTAAGCAAATATTTGTGTTTTGACATATGGACTTCCTTGTGGGAAGAACTTTCATTAGACCAGATTGCTCTCAGGTCAATTAATATCAATATATCATTTTACTAGATTTATACTGAGAGATAGAGAGATGGAATTATATTGATATTGTACAGCCATTTCAGTACTCAGTATATCCCTAGGACTGTGGCCTGATGCCCTAATTTAAGAAAGCACCAAGAGGGACTTGCTTCACACTCCCCTGTAAGGTCATATATATTTCAATGTAAAATTAAAAGATTTTTACATTAATTTTGCAGCAGAGGTAAGCTTAATTCAGTCACATAGTATATAAATTGCTCACAAATACTAACCTGAAGCTATGATTTGGCAAGGATGAGGAGGTAGGTGGAAGGACGGGAAGTTGGAAGAAGAGAACAAAGATCTGTTCGCTGGGAATGAGGAGAATATTTCATGCAAGAGGAGTTTTCCACACTTCCATAAACAAGATATTCAGCAAAAGGCATCCTCAACTACCCGAGCAGATTTTGTGCTACGGAGACAAAAGACAAAGACTCTCCATAACCCTTGCACCATCTCCCATGTCCCCTGGTCCTTACTCAGAGTCTTGTCAAAAACCTATTTCCCAAAAATCTGACTTCCAAAGTTAAAAAATAAAAAGTTTATATAGGGCAACTTGATTCTTTGCCCTGGGCTATGAGGAGCTTGAAGTGACTTGAGCTTGAAACCAAGCATGGAGTATCTGTAGCACATCTCATTGCTCCACCTGAAAACTGAAACACATTTTCAGTTCTCTTAACCCAAGCGGAAAAGTGGGCTTTAAAGGGATCAGGATCAGATAAAGTAGGTGGTCATGCTTCTAGATGTGAAAAAACCTGAACAAATACCTGGACACAAAAGGAATTTCATGCAATAACCATTTTAGAGTGTAATAGATTTATATTTCATGACTTCTGGGTTTCTTTAGTTATGTGTACCCTTTGTAGTTACAAATGAAGATTTATAGGAAAATTATTTCTGAATAAAAAGGTCATTTCACAATCAGATGGGTGAGATAATATAATATCTAATTTTTCTTTGTCTTCAGTACTACAAAGGCATAAAGATCAGCTTTTATTTTAAAAAGAGTAAATGTTCATTTCCAAGGGTTTGAACCAAATTAGTCTACTCAAATTTGACATAAAAGTTACTTTTTTAAGCTGTCAGATAAGTGAATTTTTAATTTTAAAAAAAATTACATGTGGTTTTGACATTCTCTTACAACAAATGAAGCCTCTGTTAGCTTATATTTAATTTGCATTTTAAAGTCTACAGAATAGCCATATTCAAAAGAGAATTACTGATTTGTTAAAAAAAATCATCTCATAAGCCTGTCTTAATCAAAACTCAAAATCTGGCAACAAAACATCACTGTGGAGTGTTTGCTTTATAAACTTCTGGGAAAAGGTTTTCAATGTTAATATTTCAAAATGAGTAATTTTGTAGAGTTTCTCTATCATTAATAAGCTTGCCATTTTTAATTTAAAACATGAAAGAAACATTTGTATTCCTAATAATTAGATGGAATATTGTAAGCAATTCAGGAAAATAAATTATATATTTTTTTAATGGCAAGTTCTCTGAAATCATGAACATCACAGTCAAGGATGACCATGCAGGATCTGCCCCATTATGTGGGAAAAACAAGCTAAATGCTTCTGATTTGACCATGAGATGCCCTAAAGTATTCACAGCGCATGTTCCAATTTTTAGTTTTATCTTTCTGCCTTATCTCCTACTCTTTTGCAATTTTGGTGCCTGATAACTGTTTATATCCCTTGGCAGGCGCTATTGTGACAACTTCTATTGCCAGAAAGTGTTATGATTCCTCTGGCCAAAAGCTGTCTGCTTATCTACCTAGATTTTCATTCTGAACCCATCTCCATACTATTTCTGTGCCCACTACAACCCCACGGCTGGCAGCATGAGTGTCACCCAGCAAGGGGAAGGCGGAAGTACTGACTCTATTTCCAGATGCTTCCCTTGCTGCCACCCTGGCAGATGGAGTGAGCAGGGCTTGCCTGCCAAACATGGCATAACTCTACTCTTAGCTCAAGCAAAATCTTGGCTATGCTGAAACCTGTGGCATGTTGCCCATCCCCTTCAGCAGAGCCCGGCTTCTGGCACTGCGATGGTGATGGGGAAGGACACGACGGTTTGATTAATCAAGGAGGGTGCTGGGTCAAGGAAGCAGAGGTGCCACCGTGCACGTGGGTGAGGAGAGGCTCTGGAGGAAGCCAGGAAGCAACAAGTCTTAGGTCTTTGGTCTCCCTTGATGTGGTATATAAAGATGGATGATCCTCACAACATTACTGAGATTATTTATTGACCAGAGTAGGCAAAACGGCACCGTCACTATTCTATTTTTCTTTATTATCTTATGCAATTTATTCTTATGCCTAACCTGAGCCCTGTAACACTTCATCACTGTACTCTTCGGTCCTCTTTACCCCAGCATCTTTCTTATTTCATGTCATTCTCATTCATCTTGTCATATTTGAAACTCAGAGGGTAAGATTTCTTAGAACAAAGATGCATCTCACTGAAATTCCTGAAAAGCATTTCCGGCACATCCTTTGAATGCAAAATAATGAAATCAATGCATGTTTGTTGTTCTCTTCCTATAGAAAGCGATGACAGAAGTAGGTTCCCCAGAATGTAGTAGTCTCAAGACGTTCTTTCATTTTTTTATCTTTGGACCCTCTACATTATGCAGCATTCCCTTGATTTTGAGATTGCAGATTTTGAAGAGAGCAGTTGAGACAAACAATTTCAGGGATTTATTCATCAAAAATTACTTTCCTTCCTCCGTTGTCACATCAGAAACCATAATACATACCATCATCAGTGCTTCCTTGGTGGGACACTAAGGAGCTGCTTGCCACCTGCCACCTAGCTCATGTCCCTTGCAAGAGACCTGCCTTAATATCAGCCCTCAACTCTTTGGTTTCTATTTCTTTTTTTTTTAGTTTTAATGTGACACGTCTCTCAACAAAAGCTTTAAACCACCAAACTCCCCACTTTGTCGAATTTCCTTCCTTTTGGTGATGATATCTCACAAAATCAGAAAAAAGAGGGATTCACCCTCACAAAATGTATGATGGAAAGGGTTCTGACCAATAGACCTGTCCGAAAGCAGGAGTAACTATACCCACACCTTGACTAACCTCCAGAGGCCATGGAGAACTGGACATTAATTTTTTTCTGTATCAACTTCTCACTTACTTGAAGACTAAATACCATCCTTGCTAACTTACTCGTGCTAACTCAGCTCATCTCCTGTGATTATTTTTCTACCAAGCTTGACATTTCTGGGCATTTTGATGTCCTTTCCTTCATTTATTTTAAATGTAATTTGTTCTGCACCATTGTATCATATGTTTGATACTTCACTGCAGATTCCCTAGGGCAGATGTCAGCAATCCAACTAGAACAGTTTGCTGAACTGCAGGTTTATGTCTTAAACCTAGGATTACATTTAATGCCAGTCACCCTACTGATCTAATCTTAGCAGAATTTGCCAGTGTAGATCACTTCCTGCTTATCTGGACCTCCTGCAGGGCAAAGAACTGCACTCTTCCCCAACTGTGTTCCTCAGGAAGAAGGCCTCTCAGCTCCTGGCCCCAAAGCTGCAGTGTGCCATCTAAAATCTACCCCTCTTCCATACTCTAGGTGGTGACTTCCTTCCAAGAAGACTTTCACTTATTCCTACAATTGCCCTGGGACTTTAGAAATACAGAGACGCTTCAGACAGGACTGACAAACTTTACATGCATAGCAATAACATTTAAACACATATTAATTCACACACAGGTATTTTGCAACCTTCAAAAAATATTAGTACTTTAAAATAAATTAATAGAAAAGTAGCAGCCTCTGATGTTTTCCATGCCTTTACATGACTACCTTAGCATTAAAGGACAGGGTAAAATCTGATATCTATCAGTGTAGAGAGTAAATTCTGCAAAAGAGGGAAATGAAATGTCATGAAGTAGCACAAGTAAAGATTCTATAGACAGAAGGGATTTTGGTAAAGTTTCATCTTATTCCCTTCAATATAACCCCCTAAAGTATTACTGAATTGCAAGTTTAAAGATAAACTTGGTCATGTGAGTTTTCACTATGTCTAATAAATTCTTCTCCTACTTAGTATTATATTAACAAGTAATACTAAGTATTATTGATTCTAATTCTCAGTAAATTTACAAGTAAACATGAAATAAAATGACACATTTAAAATAATAAAAATAATTTGCAAAAATATTCTGAGAATTCTGCAATATTCTACATCAACTATTGCTTAAAGTTGCTGATTTCAGGTGAAATTATTTAGAAATGGAAAACTGAATGGAAAAAAAGCAGCAAAACTTTATTTAAAAAACCGCAAAATTATAAATTCTATATAATTAAATATTAATATTTAATATTAAAAACATATTTTTCTGTAAATCTCAGCCTTAAGGCTATGGGTTATCTTTACCCTCTTATACCCTCCCATATGTTACTTTGCCAGGCTTTTCATGCAGAAACAGTAAATATCTTCCCTCCCACACTCTCAGTTGCAATATCATTTCTTCAGGGGAGATCACCTGGTGGTTGATATGCCTCAATGTCAACATTTACACCAAGAACTTATTAGATAGATTGTGAAATAAATTGTAGAAGAAAATGGGTTTTATTCCTCATAAAAACTTCTAGACTTTAATTATTCCTTCCACTCCAAATAGCATGATAAATCAAAATTAGAGATTTTCATTAATTCAAATAAAATAAAAAATAATGAAGTTAGACAAAAGGCCTTACTAATTTTTCCTGACTTAGAAATTCTAGATATTTTTCTCTTAATTTTAGATTTCTGATGTGATTTTTTAAAATTTAGTGTGAAAAGTATTAACATTTCAATTTAATATATTTTGATCATTAGAGTCATGCTAAATTATAGTAATCATCTATACCAAAAGTATCAGAACTAGCATATTCTCTGAAATCCCTATTTCCCTACAAATGTTTTAAATATAAGAACAATATAAAATTAAAATCCCAAAGAAACTTATTCCATAAAAAATATCTTACTATCCATAGTAAAAAATTAAGTTCCATAATTAAATTATTTTCCCTGTGAATATAACAGGTAAAATAAGAGAAGGAACAACAGAAGACAGAAAAGTGAAGGAAATCAGAATCTAGGGACTGCTGGGAAAAGACAGCACCTGACATACTTTAATAAACTGTATTCTGCTCCCATTGTGTCAGGTTATCACTAAATACCAAAAGTCTTTTTTTTGTACATTCTGGGAACCTTTCCCATATCATGCTGAGGCATTTACGTTTTACACCAATTAACATGTNTAAATTCACAAGTAAACATGAAATAAAATGACACATTTAAAATAATAAAAATAATTTGCAAAAATATTCTGAGAATTCTGCAATATTCTACATCAACTATTGCTTAAAGTTGCTGATTTCAGGTGAAATTATTTAGAAATGGAAAACTGAATGGAAAAAAAGCAGCAAAACTTTATTTAAAAAATCGCAAAATTATAAATTCTATATAATTAAATATTAATATTTAATATTAAAAACATATTTTTCTGTAAATCTCAGCCTTAAGGCTATGGGTTATCTTTACCGTCTTATACCCTCCCATATGTTACTTTGCCAGGCTTTTCATGCAGAAACAGTAAATATCTTCCCTCCCACACTCTCAGTTGCAATATCATTTCTTCAGGGGAGATCACCTGGTGGTTGATATGCCTCAATGTCAACATTTACACCAAGAACTTATTAGATAGATTGTGAAATAAATTGTAGAAGAAAATGGGTTTTATTCCTCATAAAAACTTCTAGACTTTAATTATTCCTTCCACTCCAAATAGCATGATAAATCAAAATTAGAGATTTTCATTAATTCAAATAAAATAAAAAATAATGAAGTTAGACAAAAGGCCTTACTAATTTTTCCTGACTTAGAAATTCTAGATATTTTTCTCTTAATTTTAGATTTCTGATGTGATTTTTTTAAATTTAGTGTGAAAAGTATCAACATTTCAATTTAATATATTTTGATCATTCGAGTCATGCTAAATTATAGTAATCATCTATACCAAAAGTATCAGAACTAGCATATTCTCTGAAATCCCTATTTCCCTACAAATGTTTTAAATATAAGAACAATATAAAATTAAAATCCCAAAGAAACTTATTCCATAAAAAATATCTTACTATCCATAGTAAAAAATTAAGTTCCATAATTAAATTATTTTCCCTGTGAATATAACAGGTAAAATAAGAGAAGGAACAACAGAAGACAGAAAAGTGAAGGAAATCAGAATCTAGGGACTGCTGGGAAAAGACAGCACCTGACATACTTTAATAAACTGTATTCTGCTCCCATTGTGTCAGGTTATCACTAAATACCAAAAGTCTTTTTTTTGTACATTCTGGGAACCTTTCCCATATCATGCTGAGGCATTTACGTTTTACACCAATTAACATGTGACTGCTTTGCTAGATGGCTAATGGCATACATGTTTAATAATTTGAAAGCTCAAAATCATTTAAGAGTGTCAAATGAGGTATCTTCACCTCTGCCGCCAAAAAGGCTGCCAGAGGTGTGTCAGAGACAACATAGTTTCCAAATGAGTTGACTAGGAAACAATGGTGTCTCACTCTAGGAGGATGAGAAGATTCCCGGGAGAGAATCTGCCTCGTTCGGTCATATCCACCACATCTCACAGAAATGTTGCCAGATGGGTACCCCGTGCAGAAGACAACACGGAAAGAGTGTAATACATCACACACAGCTCCCATGTCCTTATCCAAGAAGAGACACTTGTAGTAGTTGCCAATATTAGTAGAACAAACAGACTAAAATTAATCATCTGTTGGTTGAACTCAGTAGGACCCAACATGCGCTGGAGTCAGAGGAAAGGCAAGAAAGCTGCACTTTTTGTGTGCCTCAAAACTGTCTTTAACAGTCTCATAACCAATATAATTTGAGAACTCTAAAATATTGTTCAGCTATGCCAAGCTGGAACCACCACTTCTGAGTGTTTATATAAGACAAGGCCCACCACAGTACTTCTCTTTTCTTTTTTCCTCAAGGATGTAGGTAAAGGAGAAGAACCTGTCTACTCTTTACTATGTTTAATCAGTGTCCATTGTCCCTTGGTGGGAGGCTCTCACAGCTCCCAGTAACACGAGGGGTCTGTCAGAAAGATGAAGGAAACCCAGGACTGGTTTCATAGCAATCTTCTTGTCTGATCTTGAAGAGTCAAGCTCTGTACCTAGTGACTCACTTTACCATCTGCTCAACATCATAGGAGTACTGTGAGGATAAATACATTATGAGTAGGAGGCACCGAGTAACTGCAGTGATGAAGGCAATATAGTATGTTGGCTACCAAAATGAAGGTGTAATTGTAGCTTATACTATGTTCCTCTGCAATAGTAGTAAAGAAAAGCCAACATAGGCTGTAGTAGGTGGTAGGTGCCACAAAAAAAAAAAAAA
>VYXC01012873.1:1467834-1512360 GCA_013397175.1 Platysteira castanea
AAAAAAAAAAAAAGAAAGAAAAAACCTGAGAAGCTGCATAAAGATATTGGTTCTATTTAGTTGTTTATCTTTTCACCTAAGAAGAAGAGACTGAGGTTCAGTTTTCCACACCATCAGCTGTTTATTTACATAAACTGGAAGAGCATCAACAACACAGACATAGAATAATTCACACTCAGTCCAAAAAGTACCCAGTAGGTGCTCACTTGGGCTGGGCTGTACTTGACTTCAAGGTCTTCCCAGGAAAAAATTGAAATAAGACATTGAATCCATGACTTCTGTGTTCCATGGCAACTGCTTTTTTTTTCAGTTTCAGTAATTTTAAGAAGTAATTTTTATTTTTCCCTGCACAAAATATTTTTTATTGAAATCCTTGCTGCATGCATCCTGATGGGCTTTTATTTCTTCTCTTGTGAAGAGGACAGCAAGGGCAGCTTTAAATCTGAGAGACAAGTAACCCTTTACACCCTCATAAAAATTTTAGCTTCTTATACACACCATCAGAGCAGTTTTATATTTCATTCTGTTACTGAGAACATCTTGCTTGCCAAGCTGTCTTGGTGTGGTGAACATCACACTCTTAATATTTGCTATTATTTTTTAATTCCATGGTTGACCTTATACACCAAAAATATGGAAGAACCAACTGTTAAATTCTGCTGATGGCTTTCAAGATATGCCATCTGTGATCAAAAACTTACATTAATCAATGTATCGATAATTTTATTTACAAAACCAATTAGAATAGCTGCCTCTATACCCATGTCTTAATTGTTATTTGAAAGTTCTGAGTTCCTAAAATTATGTGCTCTACAAATTAAAAAAAAAAAAAACCTGTTTTATTTCAAATGTTAATCTCCTTATTTGCTTATTAACAACGACTGTGAGATTATTGCTGGAAATTAATCAACAACTTAAATGTGTATTTATTTTATTTCTTGTACATGGACTTCTTTAGAGGCTTGCCAAACAGTAATTGAACATATGAATAATAATAAATTTTATTTTTTACAACTCACAGACAAGTCACTGTAAAGAATGGCAGGTAAGCCTTGCTCCTTACCAAGGCTGAGAATTAACTGCCTAAATAAAAAGCTGTAAATCCAACTTGGCCACGGTCAAAGGAATTATTCCAATGTCTCCACACTTAATATGTCAGGCTGCCACCATGGGAACCCTACCTTGGCCAAGTATATTTGAATTAAACCATGATTTACTTTCTACCTTTTCCTTTTTTCCACCAAGCGGTATCTGTATTGGTTTTACAAAAAAACAGTTTTAAAGGAGACAATATAAATAGAATAACGGTTTCTGGCAATTTTCACAAATATAAATGCAGATATTCTTCTTGTGGGTTTAAGCTTATAAATTATATTCCTTTCTTCAGGCTATTGTCTAGTATAATATTCCTTTAATGTTCTGTATTTGGAGAAACTTCATAATTTTCAGGAGGGATTATGTAAAAAATTAATTTCTTCTCTGAACCGTAAAGATGAAAAGAACCTTTTTCTCTCAAAATTTGAAACACACACTTCTATTTGAAAAACAGATCAGCCAATAGTGTCAAAACCCACTCTGTCCTGCTGTGCAAATCTATGACATAGCAGTGTGAAACCTGTCACTCCAATGCTTATTCGTACTTCCAGGCACTCAGCAGGTGGTAAAGGCCTTAAAGCATCTCAGTAAACAAAAAGGGTATTTGAATTGCCATTTCATGTCATTGCTTACTTGGGAAAATTTCCATTTAATCTTTAAAAGCTGATAGCAGTTTAAAAATATCTTTTTCTCTCTTTCTTTCCCCCTCCAGATTACATATCAGTAATTATAACTAACACACTCTTCTCCCAGTTTGCATTCTGAATTGCAAGTATCTGTCTATACCCTTGATGGGAGCAGTAATCTTTATGAGTACATCTACATCATTTCATGTGTACTTGAAATATCCCTTCTACTCCACACAGAGCTGCAGCAAAAAGTACTCAAACAAAATACAAAAGAAAAAAAAATGTCTAAATATGAGAGATCACGTAAAAAGTGCTCTGACAGACTAACAATCTGGAACATGTTGCCCAGAGAAGCTGTGGATGCCCCAGTCCTGGAAGTGTTCAAGGCCAGGTTGGATAGGGGTTTTGAGCAACCTGATCTAGTGGAAGGTTCCCTGCCTACGCCAAGGGGATTAGGCTAAATGGTCTTTTTGATCCCTACCAACTCAAACCATTCTGTGATTCTGTGTTTCTATGAAAATTATGTATACCTCAGCTAACAGCTAATCTTTTTTGCTCACAAAGCTTAGTCTTTTTCTTATAATCTTTATAAACATCAATCCTACCTGCTAGGATACAAATACAAGAAGGATGGAATAGTTTGAAACATGTCAGGAGCTTGTGCACTGCAATGCACGCATCTTTGAAAGAGCAACGCTAATGGCACAATATGAGTAGCAGCAGGCTGATGGACAGCAATGCAGTAGCAGCCTTCCATGGCGTGCCGTGACAGTTTTCTGGGAAGTCATCAGCTCTTGGGCCAGCTAAACACTTAGGAGATGAGCAACAAGGGTGGCTAGCTAACTAACCTGACATCTGGGTCTCCCTCCCAGCACTATACCAGGCAAAACAGGACTTTGACTACACTGTTCAAACACAGCAAATGAAAACACTTCCAAAATAGATGGCATATGGCAGTTTTTCCACATGTGTTTACATAGACTGTTTTAGTTCAGAACCTGGGGTGTGCTAATGTGGATTTAATGAAAGGGTGAGTATAGAGGTGGTTAGTGTTGTCTATCAATGGTTATCAGCAGTAAAGCTAATAGACTCACTGTTCCAATTAATTTTTTGGCTTCCCACCCTGGTGTAACAGACCTGAGGCAGATCAGTGAAGTAAAACACTGAAAACTGCTCCTTTAGAGATACAAAAATGTGCAGATATTCCTCCCTAGAGTACTGCACTTGTCTGTTAACTACCGTGCATGCACTATGCTACTTAAGATAGATAGGTTTCGCAAGAACCAGACTTTTCGTCTCAAAAAATAAAAATAAAATTCATCTTTAGATTTACCAAAACATTTAAGAAACTTTTCTCAAAGAACTTATGCTCAAGCTTCATTAACTGCCTGAAACATTTCAGAAAGACGACAGCTGGAGTTACTGTTATTACAACTGTGATGTAAAAATGTTTAAGAAGTGGAATCTTCTTTATGGATAAATGTCTTACATTTGATTATCCTAGTAATTATTCAGAACAATTTTGGCTTTTACAGCTCAGACCAGCACACAATTCACAACCACACAGCAAAGTACAGCAAAACATGACTACTTACTGGCACTGCGTTTCCCTATTTTATTGTGAAAAAGCACTTTACTATAATTTATAGTAAACTATAAAGCAGATATGTTATATTAAGTACTTAAGAATATACACGTTACTCATAGTCAAAGGCCAAGCTATAGATTAATCTTTTGGACAGTGTCTAGAAAATGTTAATAAAAGCTTTGTATCCGTAAACTCAAATAATGCATTCCTTATTTTATGTTGCAAAAAGTATAAACATAGTCTGTACTTTAGAGACTTAACATTTTATTAGTGCTATATCTCTGCCCTTAAAATAAGATCTTTTATAAGGACATCTGAGAAGCTTTTTGGTTGTTGAAAACAAATAATCATTAGCAGAAAATTTTAGATTTTTAAAATTTTGTTTTATTAAATAATCCTGCTGCATATCTCTTTATGTTTTCAGATTTTATATAATATTATGGATTAGATATTGTTGAGGTAGGGGCAAAAGTATTTATGAAAGTGTATACTAGCAGAGGGATGCATCAAAATGGTGTAATGCATGATATCTCCTCAACTTCGATCATCCATCAAGACAGTGTCTCCTATTGGAATATCAAGAACACTCTGAATTCCTCAGTTTTGGTTCAATAATCCCATTTGACACCAGATCAGTTATCTTTATGAAGATAGAGCTGCTAGTGGCCTGGATTTTAATCTCATCTGTAAAGCAGGTACAGTTTGCACTTCAACAATTTAGTTTTATGTGTGCAAAATCCAAACCACTTCTCTTAGAATGGCATTAAAAACAATCTGTTTAAGTCTCATTCCTACTTGAAATATCAGAATTCTAGGGGATGCTGCTTATCTGTTTTGACCACGTAATCTACCCTATGCTCACAAATTCAAATCAGAGAGATATGGCAGAATATAAATTCAAATTATAAAAGTCCTATGACTACTGGGTGTTGATTGACAAGAAGCTCAACAGGAGCTGGCAATGCGCACCTGCAGCCCAGAAAGTTGATCATATACTGGGCTGCATCAAAAGCAGCATGGCCAGCACTAATCTGCTCCTGGGAGACCCCACCCAGAGTACTGCATCCAGCTCTGGAGCCTTCAGCACAGGAAGGACAAACATCTGTTGGAGCAAGTCCAGAGGAGGCCACCAAGATGATCAGAGGGCTGGAGCACCTCTCCTGTGAGGACAGGAGGAGGAGTTGGGGTTGTTCAGCCTGGAGTAGAGAAGGCCTGGGGAGACCTTAGAGCAGCCTTCCAGTACCTAAAGGGAGCCAACTGGAAATCTAGAGAGGGGCATATTACAAGGACATGTAGTGATAGGACAAGGGGGAATGGCTTTAAACTGAAAACCAGTATGTTTAGTGTAGGTATAAGGAAGAAATTCTTCACTGTAAGGGTAGTGAGGCACTGAAACAGGCTGCCAGGACAAGTTGTGGATGCCTCATCCCTGAAAATATTCAAGGCCTGGTTGTATGAGGCTTTGACAACCTGATCTAGTGGTTAAAGGTTCCTTCAAACCCAAACCATTTCATGATTCTATAATTCTATGATACGACTCCATGTCAGTCAACAAATTACAAGTCTAAGCACTAGTTTTTTAAAATTAACAGCATCGAAGTGATCAGTGACTAGGAAAATGCTGCATCCATGTAAGTTTGATTGCCCAGCAGCTTTAGTTTTATCTCAGGAGTTTTATACTGTAGCATGTAAAAGCCCAGAATTAATTAACCACATCACCTCACTACATCAGCCTACTACTAACTATGAAATTAAGAACATGCAAGGTTCTTCCTGTATGTGTTTTTAATATATCACAGCATGTATATGTACATGTTATTTACCTTCAATGCATCAATAATCACTACAAAATCCATTTTTCTTACTTCAAAAATACCATCAAACTTGCTTTCAAATCCTAAAGAATTCATGATGCACTGTTAAACTTGGTGGGGGCAGGATTGTTCTGATACATAGCTTTCTACCAAGAGACCTATGTATGTTTTGCATTCATGGGTATATTAACATCTATCATATAATCCTATGTTGAACAGAGATGGGAATCTTGAGTTTCAGCAGAATACGCACAAAATTGCAGAGCAAAGATTTTACAAATAAAGGAAACAATTGATATCACAGGCAGAATAATAGTTTGTATCAGGAAGGAGGGAGCAAAGAACCACAATATTTTAGTCTTATATGTTTTGGCCACAAGGGGTATACATTACAAAAGCAAGCTTCACCCTCTGGTGCTTACACACACATGAACCCGCACCATTTGTGCATTTTCCTTACAAATAAAACATGTAGGAACAAAAAAAAAGGGAGCAATTGTACATTAATATGACCAAGAGTTTCAGATTTTATCTGAAACCAGAAATGCTCAGCTCATTTAATTTTCAGTAGAAAATCCATGAGCATTACTTTTCATTATATACATTTAATAATAGTGGATAAAAATATTTATGCTAGTCTTCTGGAAAGTAGTGCCTTCAAGATCATTGTTAATTTTGAAAGATTCACAATATATTGGGTTATTTTAAGTGAAGAGTTCATGGCTGAGGGCAATTGCAACAAATGGCATTCAATTTATCATATACGCTATTGATATATAGTATTATTTATCTCAATACATACAATGTATAATTTGCTTTACTAATAAATGTGTATCTAGGATTTTTTAAAAATGTTTTTTACATTTCAGGAAGCAAACTAAGAATAAGCACTTTCTGCCAGTCCTGTAACATTGTGGTGCCAGTAAAACAGAGGCACAAGGCACACACACACACAGGGGTGCAAAAACAGCAGTACAGCAATGTGTATAAATCTGCTACAGATGCTCAAAAGCAAGCAAGAAGGATAAAACAAACGGTTCTGCTTCATGTCTGAATTTCTTGCATGACCCATAATGTCTGAAGTCTCAACCAAATGTCAGCCAGTGCAAATGAACCTGTTGATTATGAATCAGAATCAAAGCCTTAACATCTCCAAGTTATTCCTTACATTGTGCTAGAGACCAAATTCAGAGACAGACAAACTTTTAGCACATTGTGTGGTCCTGAAAAAAAGGCTGGTAGCAAAATTTACTGATGGTGTAATAACATTTTCTGAGTCTGATGCAAATGTCTGGTTTGACACCAAAAACACTCTAAAACAATGAAATTTACAAAATTAAATTTCTGCATATAATGCTTCAGTGTCTAGATTAGCTATGACCTTTCTTCATCTGATGCCTTTCTAAACGTGATGGACATTGATCTCCAGCTCAGTATTGGAGGGAAGGCATTTAGGATTTGAAAATATAAATTAGGCTAATTCATATGTGGTACTCAAGTAAGGTGTGCAATTTAATTTTGATAATTCTGTCAAAACATTATTCAGTTGTAACTGTACCTTCCTAAATGTGGGATGATAATTTCCTTTACAGGAAATAACTCAGAAAGGTTTCTAAGGAAACCAGGCAAGCACACCAAACTAATATCAGGTTTTATATGACAGTGAATATCACACAAGGAGAGTTGGAAGAGAATTTTCAAGGGAAAATTCTGTAAATGTGAATGAAGATAAATTGAGTTTTAAACACTGGCAATGTTTGAAAATCTCTGCTTCTGACTCCAGATATACATTACTGTGTTAAGCAAAAAGAGGTATCCAACACATGAGCAGGAACATGAACACAAAGCATGTGGCATATTGATAAAATTCAAATTCAAATTCAAATGAAGAAAGGTGAGGAAAGGAAAATGCAGTTTATTTTAATGGCAAACACTTTCAGAATGGGAACAGTGAGTGAAGTGGGAGAAATCTCACCACTACAGTAAAAGGCGTTTTGGTGGTTTGATTCTGGTCAACTGAAATTATGGCAAACAGAGACAGAAACTGCATGTAAGTAAATTAGATGAGAATCTTTCTTTCATGTGCAAAGCACGTCCAGCTTGAATACTGTTAAAAATCAAACTTCCAGACACATGAAGGGGAGAGGGCATGTCTGGATTTTTGATTTTTCAGGGGTGCCTGAGTACTTCTAACTCAGCTTTGAATGTCTTAATTAAATATTCTTCTGTAGAGGCTGCTCCTTGCTTTCCTCCCCAGCAGAGCTAAACTGCTTCTTTAATGTGTAAGGGACCAGAGGGAGGGAGGTGGTCCAAACAGTGCCAGGCACTGACCAGGATTTAAGGTGTCCTGCTGTTTAGGGTGCAGGTGCAAAATATTAAAAAACAAACAAAAAACAAACCCAAAAAAGGCTAGATGCATGTCACATGAGTTTTTCCCCCAGAGAAAGGCAGGGAGAAGGGGCTGGTGCAGTCATGCTTGCTGGGAACTGTGAGCAAAGCAGGTGACTGTGCACAGCTCTGCTCTGGCAGGTGCTAACTGTGAATAACAAAGAGGCTCTGTGTTCCAAACTGAGAATACGTTACAAATGAATAAGAGAACATCTGATGTAAATGTTTGTGATGACATGAATGGGAGCTTTTCAGGCAGAATGAATACCTTGCATTAGATCCTCTCATATTGTTGGGAAAAGTCACATTTCTGGTGGATGCAAACTTTTCCTGAGGCCACTATAGTTAACATCCAGGTTAGATGCCAGGTGGGAGATCATGGGCAATGAAAAGCAACTCCCTTTTCACCCATATACATGTCCTCTGGATTACTCTATTACAAAGAGATAATTGCAAAATATTGAACAAAATATTTCATTTATAAACTATTTTATAAGGTACCATGAATGCAAATGGAACAAAATAATAAGGTTGTTTCTCTACATCTCCTGAAAATATTCACTTATTGATCACATAAACAGCTTTTTAACCTTCTTTATCCAGAGGTGTGTTTGATTAGCAACCTGCTATTTTTAAGATCCATTCTGGAGCTGATTTGGAAGTAAAATTATTTTACAAATGAAAGTAGCAGGATATATTTACTTACACTCAGCAGACTTTTATCTAGGAATTCATCTACACAGGTAGCAGAACCCTAAGTGCTTTGGGTACAGCCACCTGCAGGGTGGTTAAATTTGCCCTTATAATCAGGCAGAACATGTACCCTTCACCTAAACTTCACAGAGAATGAATCCTTCACCGGTCTCTGCACATTAAAAGCAGGAAAAAGAACATTTTGCTGTCAGAGATGAAAACTTCTGGTGAGAAGGTGGCTTTTGCTTTTTTATTCCAGAAAAAAGTAAATGAATGAAAACAAAATGAAGAGCACACATTTATCAACACGTTTATCAACCCATCAGCAGAAGAAGACATGTTTCTATGGATTCAGCTGAAGAACCAACTTAATTATCTGTTTTCTTGTTAACAAATAAAGCCCTCAAGATCTATGTCTGAACTTAAAGTAAAAGGTACATCTTTATTTAAAGACAATTTAATATATACTTATGCTTTTTAAAGTGATTATTTTTCTCCCATTTGCAAGTATATATACACGCAGGCATTTAATTAACATGTAAACTGGGGATTTAATATCAAATGGTCCCAGGAGAGAAGAAATTAATGCAAATCATAAACAAAGCACTATACTTCCTTCCTAAAAAACAGCCTTTGGGCAAAAGCAGTTAACAGTTTAACTAGCAAAGGCAGATGCTAAAGGGTCACTGTCTCCCCTCTTGCCATCATTTGTTGAATAGTTCTGTAGGTATAAGGAGCAAGCCACTGAGCCAGATCCTGCTGTTCAAGAAATATGTTTCACAGCCAGATAATTGCTTTCCTCAAACTATTGTCCTAAAAGGAGGGGAAAGACAGACAAAAACCTAACAGTAATGTGGTGTACTATTTCAAGAGGATCTGGAGAAAACAATTTGAGTAGCTTAGTTTCATTGCAACTGTCCGTTACTACACATTTTCTGCAATAAAAAAAGTAAACTTCCAAAATAAGATTCCATCAGTGTTAGACCATAACACTCTAGATTATGGTATACAATAAAGATCACTAATGCTGCTTCGCCATGAAAGAATGCTATCAAAGAAAATCAAAATACTGTATGTACATGTTTGAGAAAAATATCTGCATACTATACATAGACAAATTTATGTAAGTCTTCACTTAACTGGTTTTTTGGGTTGTTTGTTTTTGTTTTTTTTTTTTTTTTTTTTTTTGACGTTTTGCTTTACATCATTAGACATAGAGGATTCTTGTAATATTTCACCACAGAACACTGCAAAACATTTTCATAAGACTCTGATGCTGATGTTAAAGACAAACTGGGATAAGCACCCAAAAAAATGTTCACTTCTTTGAAAGGCGTTCATAAAACAGGCTAAACTAACATTTTTTCCTCCACCATTCAGAAGTTTACTGTATCTCATTAGGCTAAGGGGCAGCATCACTTACAAAAATGAGTTGCTAATGGTCATTACATCCTGTAGAACCCCATTTATAAGAGTGCCACACAATTTGAAGGAGGACTTTGAAAGAAAACAGACCTCCAACAGACTCTTCTATTAGTAAAGACACAAATGAGCAAGTTATTAATTTCACAGACATATATTTTCACATTGGTGAACAATTTACCTAAACCATTATTTTAATCTCTGACACTGAATATGAACATTGAATCTGCCTATCCATTTGATGTTATTTAAAGTTATAGCTCAAGTCCTGTACATGGAAAAATCAATTATTTAATCTCAATGAAGAAAAAATTGGAATTTGTACCTCTTTGAAGAATAGAAATAATTTCTATGTAACCAATATTCAATGGCTGTTTCTAAATTATGAATTTATATATGCAAGAACATGTCAAAAGAAGCAGTTGAAGCCTATTCTATTCTATTCTATTCTATTCTATTCTATTCGTTGGGAAAAAATGCATTTGTCTGGCTACAGCATGGTCAAATGGTCTTTCTGTGTCCAGAAGAACAGATGAATACTGACTTTATATAGGAGTCATATTGTCACACTTCCATTTTTTATATTGTTTACGCAGGAAATTACTTTCTTACGGGTGTCATTTAGCAAATGATGTACTATAATTTTCCCTGATCGCTACTTGCAATTATATCAAGTAAGTTAGAGCCTGACATAGAGGCAGGGTGCCCAGGATAGAGCTCTATGTCTACTCCATCTTCAGTGGCACAAGCATGAAGGATTCAGAACAACATCTGGTCTTTTGATTGTACTTTTGGTATACGCAGGTGGGGAAAAGCCAATTTCTTAAATGATAGTTATTTAGATTCAAAAAAGTAGTAAAGACCTTTTATCAGCTTTTTTAGATGTAAATTGAAGAACAAATAGTAATGCAAATATCACACAAAATCAGTAATCCCAGAAGTGGTCAAGGTCTTTACCATGCAGAGCATCTGTACATCTCCTTCACACATTATAAATTTCTCCCACTGTTGGGTATCTTTTGAAAAATTGCCCAAGTACTTATCTGGAGACTCAGATCTGCAGTGCATTGAAAGCAGTAAAATAGATTCTTGTATGATTTTGGAGACAGATATTCTAGACAGAAGCCAAACTTTTAGCTCTTTTTTTCAACTTCAGAGCAACTATTCCAGTTTACAACAGAAAAGAAATTGGCCTATTAAAGAAAAAGATAAAACCTGAAAAATGAAAAAACTCCCAACCCCTCTTTGCTCTAATTTAGAGATGGCTAAATCAATTTAAACTAAAATTCATTTTTCAGTCTCTCACAGAATGAAATTCCTTTCTAACAATTTTGTTGCTACAATAAAGCCTTGACAAATCGGAACTTTCAGTAGAGGCTGTGATAGACCATTAACTATAGAGGATGCACCATAAAATAGCAGGGAACCTGTCAGTGGGAATACAATTTTCAGGGGATTTACTTTTGTAGTTATATAAGAATATTAAATAAAAGTAATGTAATACAGGAAACCCTACTGCATTAATTTTATTTGACAGGTTTTACTGTACCTGTTTTCCTTCAAAGCCCCTTTTCTCATTTCTTCATCAATATTCTTCTCAATAGATAAAAACTCTTCAAACATAGTGAGCTGGCTCATTATACAAGAATGAACCCAAAAGAAGCATGCTTAAATGTATCCCATCAAAAAGCATTCTGGTCAATCCCATGTGTCTTCTAAAGCTAGCGCTGTCTTGCTGCTGGGACATACCTGATGGAACATTTCCAACAGACAACTGGTATTGGGAACAACACAGTAGGGGTGAAAATGGAAGTTGCCTCCAAAACTCCATCAGCTTCTCTGAAGGGAAAAGGTAACTAACAGGTTTCTAACATCAGTATCCCATCAATGTGCAGTAAATGTTTTGCCTACTTTTTACTTTGCAGCTTGTATAAACTTTATAAACTGTGCTGCTAAGGAGCTGTGGTTTTCCAGTTTTCCTCTAATTCAAAACTAATACACTCCCTGGAGTGAGTAGGTTTTACATTTATGTTGTGTTTTCTTTCTTATTTGTTTCTGTGCAGGCGTAGACCTGAACTAAAACACAAGGCAGACATAATCACACACATGGAGTGCATGAAGCAGACTATCTGTTCCGAATTAAAGCACAAAGCAAATCATAAAGATATTAAGTTAAATTAAAGAAATTTATAACTTGGTCTCTTGTTAAATTTTATCTTGTCTGCTTCACATTTTTGCAGCTTGTGGGTGGAAGAAAAAAAAAATTGATTGGAATTGAAAGCATACCTGAGTCATCACAGATCTCCAGAGGAAATGAGTTTGCAGGTAAGAAAAGCTGTTAGGTCTGTCTGGTAAAGAAGGGTGTCTGTAGGAGGCTGAACCCAGGAACCAGGCAGAAACTTGGGTTCTAATCAAAACAGACGCAAGTCCCAAATGGTGAGGTGTGGTCTCAACTGAATTCTGCCCACCAAAAGCACAGCTATCATTTACCTATCCAAAGTCCTAACCTTGACAGCCAAATTTTAAGTAAAGGACTACTTAACAGCTTTGAAGCCTAAATGGGCTTTGAGCAATTTTGTTAATTTAAGCAGTTTTTTTTCTTTTCTGCATCTAATTTCCTTTATGTCTTAATCAGTAGCCAACTTTCTTCTATGTAAAAGGACTAGAAAAACTATAAATCAAAACGTGATGCCACCAGCTTTAAAATATATGTATGTTATACATTACTCTTGAATATGATTGATGGAAATCAATCTCTGAAATTCTATTTGTACAGTTTTCTCACTAATTCCAAATCAAAACTGAAAAATGCAGATGTCAGGGTAAAGCATCTCTTGGCCCACTGTCATTTTGATGCAGAAATTTTGCCTTTCTGCTTACATCGTAGTCTAGAACTAACAGAGGGACTAAGAAATACCTGTATATAAAATTCCTTATCTTGGTGATTGCACCCCAAGACTCTGCTTCCTGAATGAAAAGCAGTTTCATTTCTGAAGAAAAGAGGTCATATGCCATGAAACTCTGGGCATTACTTTTGGGTTTAGAATTCCCTTTCCACAGACACAGGCTGCCCTTACACGCCAAAGATAAAGAGTTTTGGTCATGCCTCAGTCAAACTTTCCTCTTGTCTGACTTTAGCACACCAGAATTCAGGACTGTGATTGCTGCTAGCTTTCATCTACACCAACATGGTCAGCTCCACCCTTAGCTTCAGCTGTCTGATTCATTATACAGTCTTTTAACTCTTTTCATGTTTTGGGACAAGACCTGCTAGTTGCCTTTGCTTTCTGGGTCTTCACCAAGTAAACCTCTATCATTGTACGGTATGATGCAGAATCTGACCCTTTGATATTTTATTTTTATTTCAACATAAAATGTGGAACAGGATGGACACACTCTTCAACTCAGTAGTACATGGAGGAATAAAGCATTTTGTACAGACTCAGTAAGTACAACTGCCTTCTATGAGGGAAAACACGCGATGGATTAGGCGGTACTTATGCAGAGTAGAGGACTTGAGTCTTCTTAAGTATCCTGAATAAGGCCACTGTTGAGCCAAATAGAGAGAAAATTATAATTACATCCTGAACACTCCCAGTAATAAGCAAAACTCTTGTTTACAGACCAGTTCAGAAATGTAAAATACTGACTTACTCATGAGACGCAGCTGAGTTTAAAATGAGTTATAAATGTGATATTGCCAATTAGCTTTCCTAAGTAACAACATTTCTCCATTTCTTAATTCTCTACCAAAGCAGTTGTAACATGGACTACCTGTACAGAAGTAATGCATACATAATGATATGAGCTCTACTACTGACTGGTTTAAAAATTGATTGCTTTTCTTTCTTTCCCTGCTTCATTTCTTTTGTTGGCTTGAACATCATTCATATACAGATTTAACAAATGTTTATGACATATGGTTTTAAATGATAAATTACTTTGGCCTAGATAACAAGATAAATGTGGCAACTGGGTTTTTTAAAGCTGACAAAACGAAATATTTTCCATATTTCCATGAAAGAAATTGAAGAAAACCAATCAACCAATCAAACAAAATCACTGCAAGTATATTTTAATTAACTCAATAATTAGAATGGGTTGGATTTTGTTTGGGCTTTTTTTTCTGTCTATGAGTCCTTGTATCTTGGGTCTTGATGGATTCTGTATTACAGATTATGTTTACAAGAAGTTTCAATGAAATTGAAAAAATCAGAATGAATAATCTTCCATTCAGGCACAATCTTGAGAAAAGGAATGCCAAACAATGAGTGAATTCATTTAAATATTGAATGAAACAGTTCCCTTAAAAGAAAAAAGAAATCCTGTTAGTTCTCCTTTTATTTTCAGAAACCATTACAAAATGTAGAGTCCTTTAATAAAGATAATCATAATACAGTAATTATATAACTCAACACTGGATTTAAGGAAATCTAACAACTTCTCATAATTTGAAAGTGGAATGAATATACTCTCAAAGAATACAAATGGTTTAATATTTCTCTCCGTTCTTCAGTTAATTCAGCCCAGCTTCTGCATACAGATAACCCTTGCTGTCTTGACATTGCCCTCTTGCCCAGTGCCTCATGGTGAGAAAGCTCCTTCCCATTTTCACACACAATGAGGCTGCTTATGGCTGTAAATATCTCAGCCAGGTGTTATTCAGCTGAAAAGGATATCTCCATGGTATTTTTCCTGATGCCACATGGATACTTATCCATGCTGCTTTCATCTGTGACTAACTGCTTGCAACTTCAGCGAGGCACTGGAAGCAGCCTCGCTGGGAACATTTGGTGTCCTGACTCATGGGTGCTGGAATGAGAGAATAGCAGAAAGCTGATACATCCGGAAGAGCCTGAGGCTGAATTCTGAAATTCAATTTCCATTCCTTTGGACTACTAGAGAGCTAAATTGAGCAATGCAAAAATCACTAAAGATTCAAAAAAAGACATCTAGAATTTTTTTTTTCCCAAAGTAATCTAAGCAGTCAAGAGAAGCTGTTAGTAGGAATGCTCATACAAAAGGACTGATAATGGTATTTAGATTTTTTTAACCTTCTTTTTCCCCTATGCAGACTATAGAAAAGACTAAGTTAAACCTTCAAGCCTTGGGATCTCTTTTGTCCATATCTATTGCAGCAGAAATTTATCCCAGTACCATAAAATTGATGGGTAAGTATAGAGTAGCTACAATGAAACTAAAGTATTTTTCAACAAAGCATGAAATTTTCTCTATTTGAACAAAGTCCCATGCCTAAAGAGTATTTTATATTGGTTATCAAAGATGAGCTCAACCTTCTAAAAACAGGCTTCTTCTTAATAGTACAATAGAGAGGGGATAAAAAACCCACAAATGTTCCCAGAGCCACACATACTGCTTTGGAAATGTCAGCTTATCCAGGATATTTTAGCAGAGAACCATATTTGAAGAAAATATATTTTTCGGATTTTTAAGGATAAGTTATTTAGGTGTTCATTTACTGTCCCCTCTGTTCTGATGTTTATATGTCCCTGATAAAAATATGAGTTACGTATTTTTCTTTTACAGCTCCCTCTAAATATAGAGTTAAATTCTTACTTTATTTTAGCTTTATTCTCAAGTTTCCTACATTTTCCTTAACTTTTAGCCTAGCATAACATCAGCAATTCCAATGCTGTTGGACCGGAACTACACATATGTACAGGATAGAAGAATCCAACACCTTTTAACAGAAGTCACACCAGGTTTGCCACTTCCTTCAGAATCTGAAGTTAGGCTTTTGCCTCATCTAATGAAATTAGCCAAACATTTCCTAATTCCAGTCTAATTGAAT
This sequence comes from Platysteira castanea, assembly GCA_013397175.1. Lineage (NCBI taxonomy): Eukaryota > Metazoa > Chordata > Aves > Passeriformes > Platysteira > Platysteira castanea. Next base: position 1,483,276 of record VYXC01012873.1, read on the forward strand.
ACTTCTGGATCAAAATCTGTGTGACCCTATTATTCTGCCCCAATAAATATTTCCCAGCAAGGTTTGTCTCTGGAAAATATTCTCTAAAAACAAAGCTTGAAATGAATCCAGAATGATCTCATTTCAAATGATCTTTCAGATTTCAGCCACTAACTTTAGCTCCTAGCTACAGATTTGTTCACATTTTTCACTAACCTACAAATTATTTGATTCACACTTCAAGTTTATTCCATCTCCTGATTGAAGGCAAGCAAAAATAAGAGCTTTTGAAGGTTCCACTTGGCCATTTTCCTGGGAAGCAGGTTTGTAGCACTAGCTAACCCATTTTTCAACAGCATGAATTCTCACTGCCCTGATTATTATGTGCTCATTTGCACTAATTCAAAGTCAGTTCACAAAGCTAACACAATCTAATTTGGTAACAATAACTATCCACCTATAAACTGAAACAAATTATTAGACAATGTTCAGCTGTGTAGAGAGTCAGACTTGGAAGTAGCTTTCTAAAACAAATATTTTTAGTTACTTTAGAAAAATCTTTCTGAATGGCAAGGCTACCCTTGCCAAAACGTGGTGTCTTGCGTTCTCTGGCAAAAAAAAAAAGATCTTTCTGTGGCCCTGTTTTGCTCCCAAAGATAAAAACTCTAATATTCTTATTGATTGAAAATGAGGAAAATCCCATTCTAAATTAAATTCTATCTTTCTAATGTAGTTCTATCTGAACGCAGTCAAAGTTCATCCAATGAAATATAAAAACAATATCCTGGAAAAATGTGAGTAGCTACAAAAAGAATGAACTATTACATTTCCAAAACTGTTTGACACAAACAGCTTTTAAAAACCAAGCAAACTTCAATATCACAGCTTCACACAAGCAACTTGATGTGATTCCTTTTACCTGCCTTCAATGAGACAATGTCCAAAGAAGTCAGATTCTTAGAGTCAATAGTCTGTGTTGTACTTCCTCAGCAGCACCATGGGCCTTTGTTCAGAAATGTTACTAGTGATACTCTGCTAGCACAGGCACTCCAGCTAATCTCAGATGCCACTGTCCTACACAGTAAGAAAAGGGATATTCTAGATGATACATGCTTATGCTATGTATAGCTTTCCTTTTCTAATGCCTACCCTCAGCCACAAAAGCTGCTCCCGTGCAGTTGCCAGCGATTCAGTGTATTGTACTTCCTTTAACTAACTCCACCAAGCAAGCTGAAAGTGGAATGATCTGAAGTGTTCAACTGCCAAACTTTCAATTATCATTATGGCTTAAAAAAAAAGCCAGTGCTATTTCGAGTGCAGTTACAATAGCACGCCACCTGTGAATAGCTGGTTGGAACGCCACACCGACAAAGCCTCATTGGCTTGTATCAACTAAATTTTCACCCTCTAGCAATAACCTAAACTATTCAAACATGAAACTCACTTGTCCTTCACTGCTCTCTAAGCTACATCTGTGCACCAGCTATTTTTTCAAGCATTTTTTTCAGACACTTTCTCGAGAATGTAAAACAATTAGGGTCACACAGATTCATACAGACAGATCTATTAACTGACAGTGTGCTCAGGTGAAAGTGATTATCATGATCTACACCATTTTGATGGGCCATTTCCATGATCATATTTCCCTGTCAGATTTATTTAACTCTACCAGCAGAGCACCCCATTACCACCATTAGCCTCTGTCTAGAGCACTGAATATATTTGAAGTAAATCAAGATGCTGATGAGTATTTTACTGACATTTGATGGGTGGCGATGCTTTCGAAGTTCTAACTCAGTGATACTTTAAATTCAGGATTCTATCTCACAAAGACATATGCACTGTCTTGGTTTGTCTTTCCAGGAAGTACTCACTGTGCATAAAATTAAACACATATCACAGCTCTCGTAGATCTCTCCAGCTGAACACTTATCAGGTTGATATATTTTACTCTAGTACAGGTCCATCTCCTCTTATGCTTCCCTTGGTTAACATGATTTCCCTAGTTTTCCTGAAAATGTTTCCCAGCAATAAAACCACACAATTTCCCTGGCCAGTATCATCTACTGCCACTTCAGCTGTAGCTTTGGTTTGTCTTTAGGAGTAGCAGCTGAAGGAGCTGGGATTGTTAAGCCAGAAAAAAAGGAGGCTCAGGGGAGACCTTATTGCTCTCCACAACCACCTGAAAGGTTATAGCCAGACGGGTGTCAGAGTCTTCTTCCAGGTAATGAGTGACAGGACAAGAGGAAATGGTCCCAAGTTGCACCAGGGGAGGTTTAGATCAGACATTAGGGAAAATTACTCCATGGAAAGATTTGTCAAGCTTTGGAACAGACTGCTCACAGAAGCGGTGGAATCATTATCCAAAGAAGTTTTCAAAAAATATGTGTTTATGGCACCTGACGGTTTAGTGGTGAACATGGTGGTAGTGCTGGGTTGATGGTTGGACTTGATGATCCTCGGAGTTCTTTTCCAACCTTAATTATTCTATGGTTCTAATATATCCAGTTGTCCACACACATATTTCCTAGACTTTGACAACATATTTAAGTCTTTTTGAAGCCCATTAATAACCCATAAAAAGTACTTTTATAGATAAGAAGCTAAATTCCTTCACAAATCCCATGAGCTTAAGTAGCAATCTTATGGTGATTCTGTGCCTTGACTTCAGTTTTTGATATTGCTTCAAATATGTTTTGAAGTATACCTGAAGTTACCCTGAAATTGAATTATAAATTCTATCACTCCTTTTGTCTTTTTATACTGCAGTAATATAATATCATGATTTAGGGACAGAAAAAATCCATTTAGACACTCTAGAGTGTATTGATTTTTTTTTTTTTTTTAATTATTTTTTTTCTTTTTTGGATTGTAACTGACATAGTGGGCTGGCATATCCTTTCCTAATCTGTTCACAAAACACATGCAACTTCTGTTCTCAGCTCAAGGCCAATCAAAGGTAAAATAAGGAAATAACATCTCAGAAGTACAGCTGAAACCTGCAGGCCTTAAATCTGCCCTGTGTCAGTCCACCTGTCTTGTGAAGTAGCATTACTGACAGCAAAGGGACCACAGGAGTTAAAAAAGAAGGAGTAGTAGCATAGCAATTTCTGCCTTCTTTCCTTGTCATGTTTAGCTAACAGTAGATGACTGACTGCTTTTGAGAACACAGCAAACTGGAAATAAGGCAAACTCGAGTTCAGGTGCTTGTTTGCATCTGAGAGGTCATCTTAAGGGGGTCTTAGTATTATTGTTGGTTGAGAAACTAAACTGACACTTTAACAAATTATCTGTTTTAAACTGTTGGAATTGTTATATTTCAGAGTTAGTGAACAAGAAGCTATAAACATTCTTGTAACACAAGTTAACGATTTCATATGCTGTTTTCATAGACTTCAAATAGCAGTATTTGTTTATGGTTGTTTCAGATTTAAGCTTATCTTCAAAACCAGACTATGGAATTCTCTTTTATTTATTTAATTCTTACACAGAAAACTTACTTGAAACACAGTATTTCTGAACAATCTGCATTCTGCAGTATTTTCCCAGAATCAGAAAAAAATTCCATGGCTAATTCTGTTTCTCTTCTGAACTAAAGGGCAGAGGTCCTGTTTCTGTTGAGAGCTCAGTGTATAAATAAAAGGATAACATTCAAACTTTGAGATTTAAGCATAGAATGTTCAAGTTTTTCTTCAGTTCTGATATCACTCAGTTTTTCTATTCAAGACTCACTCTAGCTCCTCTAAAATGTGAAGTCCATCCTTTGTGCTCTGTGGATCATTATAATATTCAGTGCTGCTGTTACTAATTATTTCAATGAATTGTACAGTGTTGCTCTGAAAGTTTCATAATGCAAACTAATATTTTTCACCTACTTTTTATGTTTCTTCTTCCCTTTCTAAAAGTCCTATAACCACATCACAATGTTTAAAGTGTGTCATTTGCTTTATATAGACAGAGGTTCACCTAGTTTAGAGTGAAATTTGCTTGATCTTGGTAAAATTACTATAGCTACTATAAAATTACATCTGACTTTCAAGCTGCATCTTGGAGATGTGAAGACTTATTTTAATTTTTTTTCAGCCTCACAACAGGTAAAGATTTCCTATATTTCTCCTAGATTTCCTTCTTCCTTTTCCTTCTCTCTGTCCTTCTTCTCCATCACACCTGACTATGGCAAAGGTGCACCTGGAAGCACAATAGGTAAACCACTTGAATAAGCACACAGAATGACAGAAATGTGCCAACATGGACACAGACCTCTCTCTTGGTTCATTAGCTGTTTCCTTAGCCCTGCAATACCACCCCTGTAAACCAACGCTATGTGTGTTAAACCCAGTTTATGTTTTTTAAATAGTTTCTCCTTTCCTTCCTCTTCTAGCATGTCAACTCTTTTAATTCTTTACTCTTTTTCACTTGAAATATGTAGCAGAAGTGACCACTTTTCCAGTAGTCTCTACTGTAATTCCCCATTATGCCACAATTATGCCTAATTACTTTCTTCTACTGTATGCTGAACATCCATTTGATGGGACAAAAGATGATGTAAGGCTCAGTCAGAGACAGATGCTTATTCACACAGAAGTCAGATAGACAAATAGACAAATGTTAGAAAAATACATTAGATAGGAAAAAAAGCAATTTTTTTTTTGTCTAATATTTAACGAATAACACAGAAACTACCTGGAGAAATCTTATTTATAAACACTGCAACTGCAAGGTTTAGAATTTGAAATCTCTTGTCACCTCAGTATAATACATAACAAATTCTTCTGCCTCTCGGAGAGCTCTGCACAGTTCTCAGCCTGGTCTTCCTGATCCTTACATTTGTGCTGCTAATCAGGCATGTTTCTTATGTTTATCGTTCATTCTCCTTAGCAACCAGGGTACAAGCAAAGGAAGGAAATCTAATATGGATATGTTCAATGAAGATTCCCTAAAAAAGATTAATGCTTCGTAGTATCAACTGCATTGAAATAAGGCTAACTCTCGGCATTGCATTTTTCTTTCTGAGTGTCATGTCCTTAAGTCGTGCTCTTTAGAGGCAATTTGGAGATAATTCTCACAGCAGAAAGAAAGAGGCAAGTACTCATTCTCTTTGTTTCTGAGGACCACAAGAAAATATAAATTTTACAAAAGCAAGAAAAATCAAGTAAAAAAAAATGTATTTGTAGCAAATTTTCACAATCTTTAAATATTTTGCCTCACCTTGAGCTTTTGCTAGACAAATAATTTTTATTTCAGAAGGTTACATAAACTGCTAGTCTCCATTCCTTTCTTGGTTTGGGTTTCAATCAGAATGGTTCCAAGAGTCATGGATACAGTCATGGAAAGAGATGTATGGAGAATGAAAATAAAAAGATCAAGTCTAGGACTCAAAAAAGCTAGAATAAAGCCAATAAAATACGATCATATGATCAGTAGGATTACTTTTAAGGATAACCTTAAGGAACTTTAAGATAATCTTATTACAGTTGCCTGGGTAAGAAAGGATATGTAAGTGGAAGACCATAGGCTCATTGCTAGAGCTTTTACTTTTGTTTGGCTTTCCCCATTCCATTGTTACTATTCAACTTTTAACTGTCCCTCTTCTATGAACAACTACCTGGAGACAGTTAGAGAAGTGTTTGTTCTTTTTGAGCCTCACACTTTTCTCTGTGTGACCCTGGATGAAAGGGAGGGACTGGGGAGAAAGAGAGGGATGAAAAACACCTCTCAATGTGTCTTTCAGTATTTCCATATGTTTGCCTAATAACACTGACAATGTGGGTAGAATAAGTAGTGTTGAACTGCTCTCAGTACTGTCATAGAACAAGCATATGCACACAGGCAATTAGAGGTTAGTACCCTGCACCTCTGTATTCTACTTGACATTGCACTAATTTATTCTTTAATCCAGAGCCTAGAGAAATAGATTTGCAGTCAAGCTAGGCAGCAAGGACTCATTGATAGAAAATAGTTGAACTTTTTCTCAAAAAAAATCCTAGTACTGAAATCCAGACTGCTGCTAAAGATAAGCTTGTTTTTAAGTGTGGGTTAAAAGGAAATCACTGAATGGTAGAGAAGTACAAAGAATATTATGCAGATAAACACCATTTGCTAAGAAGGGGAACCATGTACATCTTGAGCGATTCAGTTCATTAGATTCTCTAATCCTTGCTTTTGCATGGAAAATAATTTGAACTTACATTCCTTGGCACATAGCAAATGTAGTATTTTCACTGACAGTCTTGTTGCAAACAACAGCCCTACATCATTTAGACATCTAAACCTGCAGAATGTCTGTGGAAAGTATCCAAAGGCATAGCAATCAAGAGCCTCCACTGTGCAGAAGGCTCTGATGCAGAGACATCCTGCAGAGGCACTTCACTTCCCAAACATATTTTGAAGTACCATATAGCTTTTTTCCTAACACAAAATCAGGAGAAAAGGCAATGGGAGATCAGAAGCACATCTATAACATGATGGATTCATAGTTCTACTTTCCTCAGAGCACAGAAACACCTGATCTGCAGTTTTTGTGGCTAACCTGCTGTCCGAGCAACCAGAGAGAAATTCATATCCTTTAATTTCAGCTATCTAGACTCACCTCTCATCTTTCTTAGATGTCTATCACCTTAGTCTCCCCTCATGCATTTATTTGCCCTACCGCAAATGCCCATAATAGAGGAAGATGCATGATTCTTTGGAAATGTTGTTTTTTCCTCTTTGATACACAGTGTTTAACTAAGACTTGGAAGTCTAACTTCTAGACATTAAAGTTAGAACTGATGAATCTCTCCCTAATTAATGGAGAGAGTGCAGAAACTCCAGAGGGTAATTCAACCCATCTATTTTAAATGCCTATTTAGAGTAGAGAGGAAACCATTTCTCCCCATTAACCACGTAGGGAGCCAAGTTAACTTGCTTAACCAGACACATAGCTTTCGGACAGTAAAAGTTGCTAAGATGAATTACATTCCACGCATTCTGCAGCCCATAAGGGGATTTCTTTCGATCCCTTCAAATCCTAGCAAAACCCCTCATAAAACTTGTTTATTCAGACTTTACAGAAGAGTCATGATTTAGCTCTCTACCAGTGAGACAAATAAAATTCAGGGATTCCTGGTGATGCTTTTTTTCCTTTTTTTTCCTTTTTCTTTTTTCTTTCCAGACAAGGAAAAACAGCTCCAAGCTAAATATCACTTCTAAGGTTTACTAGGTCACCTTCAGCCCCTAGATCAATACCTAGATGAAATACAGTTGTAAAGGTCATATTGAAAAATTCCCTCTTCATAAAAAAATTCAGTATGGAAAAGAAGGTAATTTACCCAATTCTCATCCAGGGCCACTACTTCAATGCACTTTCATGTTAGCAAATCTAATTCTTTTATGAGTGATCACCATCTTTTAGGTTGAAGTGCAAAGTACTAAAGGAAACATAATTTGTTCACAAATTCTGTTCGTAACTGGAATTCAAAAGTGATTTAACTGACTCCACTGGTTTTATATTTTACAGCACTCAGACCTTCCAAAGGGACACTGTCCTATTGCTTTCTTACTACCTTACTTTCTTGCTATCTTAAGAAAAGATATGTCATTTTATGTTTTTATAAATTCAATAATGGCCAATTACCAGCCTAAAGCACGTAGAAACCTTAAATACAAATTCAAGACACAGAACATCATTAAACTCCACGTAAAACTCTTCATTATAATACAGAAAAATTAATCTTTGAGAAGGTGCTTTTAACTTCTCCTGTCAGTGTGCATTTGGTCCCTCAACAATAAAGATGATGTTTCTCTGTAAGCATTTTGGAGAAAACTGACCTGAGAAATAAATCCCTGGGGGTTTAATGGAAACCTATGAAATTAATAGGCACTAACTAACCCTCATAAAGCCTGAAATAAACACACTTGATCTCCTATATCCAATAAGTTCTGGGATACCATACTAGATCCCTGAATTAAAAAAAAAAGGAAACAGTTTTCATGCACATAATATTTTTTATTGAGTATAGCCATCCATCCATCCAGGTTTTATATAAAAGATATTCTTGTAAACGCCATTACATAAATATAGTATTACAGATATTGCAGAGAGAAAGCATCACACTGTAGTCAGTCTAAAATTCCTGTAATGGTCAGTCAAGTTTCCAATTCAGAAGTATTTGAGATGTTTATAGTTTTTTTTTTATTTTAAGGTACCTTAAATTCTGATCATTTATGCAGATTCTTAATCCAGACTCAGTTTTAATGCCCTCAACCACATTTCAGTTTCTACATTTAAAAAGTTAAAAGATGCATGAAAATATATAATCTTCTGTCTATTAAACAAAACAACAAACAAAAAAGTGATAGGCATTTTTCCAAAACAGCCATTCCGTGGTTTTCTTTTGGACACAGGGAGCTCATTAATTATGCTTTTAATGTTAATCTTGTTGATTTAGTAGAAAAAAAAAACTTAGAAAAGTAGGTGCTATGTAGAGAGAACACTTATACTGCTCAATAAGACAGTTAACCCTTTTCTGTAACGCTCATTCAAAATGTCTATTTCAGCTTCATCTTAATGCCAGCCACAAGCAAAACTATGAGTTACTGCTGCTTATTCTTGCTGATGATCTCAAGGAACTGATTCAGCTGCTAGTGACTGCCAGCACACGGGAACATCTTGTACATGGAAACATCTTACAGCTAGGCCAGACAGAGCAAAACACATCCCATTTTATGGTGGGAAACCAGAAGGGATTATTTTATGCCAGTCGATTGCCTTCCTTTCATGAAAGGAATGTGCTGAATGAACATGCCCCAGAGTATGTTCCAGAAGGTCTCACCTGAAATGCTACGTCCATGGAATGTCACCTACAAGGAAGCGCTTAGTGCTGCACCTATTTCAAAAGGCAGCAGTATGGAGAGTGCCTCCACTCTGTAACGATGGTATGTGTGCTCTTTCACTCTGAATGGTGAGCTTCTGGAAGAGGAGACTAGCTCTGGCAAGCAATCAACTCTTCTCAGGGAGGTGACTATTAGAAGAAGAAGAAATCAGCCTTTGTGGGAGACTTCTCTTGACTGAAATATTACCTGAAAAATTTGGGCTCAAGTTGTCTATGACAGTCTTTCGGAAAACATTTGTGTAAAAGGGTTTTTATTAATACAGTATAACTAGGTAAATGGTAAGTAAGTATTTTTTTCATTACAGAAAGGAAGAAAGCAATATTGAACCTTTTCACAAACAGTGTGATAAAGCTTTTGACCTCCAGTAAATCTTTGAAAAGCAATGTGTAAGCACTGATTTCTCCAAACAGTTTTCTGTTGTCACTATTTTACATAGTGAGTGCAAGAACTTCTTTTAATATACTGCTTAACCAGGAAAGCAAATCAAATGAAATCTTTTTTTTTATTATTATAATACCTTTCCAGCTGCCCATCAATCATCTTTTTCTACCTAAACAGAAAGCAGAAATACTTTATCACAAAATCCCTTGCCCCTGCATGTAAGACTGATCACATCCAAACAGAATGCAAAACCTGACAAGATGTCAACTTGAAGTGAGTTGTTTGCAAGCACAAAATCCCTAGTACTAAGTCAGCTAAGCAGATCAGTTTATGTTAAAGGAACCTGCACACCACATTGTCTGAATTTCTCTTCTTCCATCTGGAGAACTCACCTCCTGCCAGTCTATGAGAGCATGTTCTTTCTCGTGTAAAGAGACATAGGCATTGCACCTGGCTACTGCATCAGCAACATCTCTAGATGAACCTCTTGTAGTGAAAACAATTCTTTTCTTGTAGGCTGTCTTCACTGTTTCTGTTGTATGTTTGAGGAAAAAAAAATAAGCCTCCAACAAAATACAATTTAATGATACAATGAATAATTTATTCTTTATTGTGGCTGTAAGAAGGTTTTACAGAAGTATCCAGAATGATCTCTGACAAACACCAAAAAATCTGAAAAAAAAAATTTCATATTCAAAAAGGACTACAGTTTTCCTACCAAGTATATTAAACTGTCTCGGTTTCATTGAAAAGCATTTCTCCTGTGTTAACTTTTTTCACGTGATAGAAATTAGATCCTAATTTGTGTCCTAACTCAGCATATGAGTGCTTAGCATCTCTGAAAGCCAGGTCATTCCTCCTAATATCCTTTAGACACTGCTTCCTGAGACCGTCCTCCTAAGTAATTCCTACTTGAATGCTTATGAGAGTAGAACAGAGAAGGGATTCTATTTCCATCCCAGTAAAACGTCTCTGGAGGAACTGAAATGTAGCCTGTACCCACTGAGCATATTTTGATGTTTGTAATATGCCCTGGTGTATGCCAGAAGACCCAGAAGAAGCTATTACTGAGGCAAAAGTTCCTCTGGGTCTTTTGCTGCATATATATAGATTTGGTAAAGTTTCAAACCTTGTAGCCTTTAATGGTTTAAAACTTTCCCTGGAGGGCATATATTGATGTAGGTATGCTCAGGTGGGAATGGCTTCAAACATGCTAGCTGTTCCACTATTGCTCTGTTGTTAAGTCCAAAATCATTAATGTGATAGGTAGGAGAGTTTGAACAGTTACTCCACACTTTCTGTGGCATAAAAGCACCTTTCTTTGCTCAAAGGAGGAGGGGATTGTGCAGCAGCAGTGTTTTGTATGAGGTGAAAGAGATGTCAAGATATTTGTGATCAAAAATAACTCAGCAGATGTGGTTGGAGAAATCTTATCAAAATACTTTTAGAATTATTACTAGTCATTAAAAACAGTTCTCAGCAAAATCTAAGTTAAAATTTCAAAATACAGAGAAAAAGACTGAATAGTTTTGAAGGCAGAGCAATTTATTGCTACATATATCTCATCTAAAGCCTTTCAGCTAGCACTTGATGTTATTCCCACTGCTTCACTATGTTCGAGTGCTTTTGAACATCTTCAAGCTGTGGAGGACACCGAACATAACACCAGCAAATTCTCTACCTCTTAACTGAGTTCTCCAGTTAGCAGGCAATTACACAAATAGTGGAGAATGGCATCCCCAAGCCTGCTGGATTTTTGGAGGAGATACTTCAAAAAAAAAAAAAACAAAACAAACCTGCTTGTCACTCTTAAGGAATGTGTACAGAACCCATGGATATTAAAAGGGTTTTATAAAGCAACACCTGAGAAAATGAGGCACGTATGTGCATAGATGCTGCAACACATACAGGAAGAAAGATCTGGAAAACAAGTACTTAAAAACAGTAAATCAGTAAGAATTCCCAGGATTCTTTTTTGTCCAAGTGGTACAGAGCTAAAAATAAAAATAAAATAGATAAATGACACTTCAACCCAATCAGATCTTTGAACATGGAAGCTTCAAGTTACTTTTGGGAGTGCAAGGGTTGTAGATTTTCCAATGTACCTGTCACAAAGCACTTATGGTGTATAAGATGCATAAACAATGACAGGCACATCTGGAGGGAAGAGGGATGACTAAATGAGAATATATGTAGTAACTAGGTACAAAAAATATGACCAAGAGAAACCATGAATCCCCTCCCTAATTTAAAGGAGAAACTAAATAAGAATATAGAAGAGAAAGCATTTTGACTCATAGCACTGAGGATATACCAGAGTTTCCAAGTAAAGATAAGGAACTTTTGATGACTCAAGTATCATACGAGGAATTGTTGGAACAAATCAATAAATAAAAGATCAATGTATCTCAAGAATGGGATACTGTTAATTCAAGGCTCCCAAAGAAATTTAAGATTAATCAAAAGAAATACACAATTATGCAGTTTCCTATTGAAAACAGTTTGCATACTGCACCACGTAGGACAGCAGTTATCTTCATGTAACTCCTGAGAGAAACCAAGAAAGAATTCAGCTTCACACACATATTACTGCAGTAGAAATTGAGGAGTCAATTAAAAGCAAGAGTGGATTAAAGTTAGAAGCCTTAAAGCCTTGTATGTGTCCTTAACCTATTAGTATTCTTTTGGTATGTTAATAAATAGCAGATAAGAAAGACCTGGCAGATACAAGTTTTCTGGACATCCAAAAAGCCTTTGAGAATGCTCCCCACAAAAGACTATTACAGAAACTAAGTAGTCACAGGATGAGAAATAAAGCATTGTCATTGATTAGAAACCAACTACAAAAAGGAGAACAGAGAAGCAGAATGCAGTTATTAGTGGTCACTGCTCCATGTGGCTAAAGGTTAACAACAGGGTGCCCTCAGGTTCTTTACAAAGGATGAGTGTGTTTAATCTATTTATTAATCATCTGGAAATGGGACTAACAATAAGATGGAAATGTTTACAACAGACACAACAAGTCTTACATTAATTAAGGCCAAAGCAGGCCAAGGAGCCTTTGGGGTTGCGTAGAAGAGCTCAGTGAAAGGGGAAACAATGGCAGATGGAATGCAGCACTGCCAAGCCCAATAGAAGCACAGGGGAAAGAACCATATGAGATGCTTCATCTAGAATTAAAAACCCAGTATGACCACTGAAGGAGGGGAAGACCCTCTTGATATACACAGATCAATGAAAATACTTCTCTGGCACTAACCACAATCTACAATAAATATATTTTTGAGAAAGAGAAGGAAAAGGGAAGACTACTGGCATAAAGGCTGAGATTTATTTTTTTAGGGGTGAAGCCTGGCACCTTTAAATAAAGAGGTTAAAAAGACATAATGAATAAGTAAATGTAAATCACAAATAAATTAAATCATATAATTATCTAAATCTCTCCATAAGACAAATAAAGAATTCAGCAAAACTGAAAATTGCATATTTAGAACAGACAATTGTTTTTCATTATTATTTAAACTAAAGATACAGAACTCCACATTTGATGTTGCCAAGTTGAAAGGTAATACCACATTAATGAAGGACTTTGATTTTTCTGTGTATTTATGCATAAAAGTTACTCACAGTACTCTGTTCAGTACAGGAAGCTAGAATCAAACCAACACAAATGATAAATGAAGTCAAGCTACCTCTGAAGTTATCACCGTCTATTTCATGGACACATAGCTTATTCTTATCCCAACTTCTATATATCATAATCCACTCTTTTCAGCTGCAGGTCTTCAGTAATGGGTACTCATATTTTATTTCCCCTTTCAGAAAATTCTCCTTCTTAGTACACAATATTACTGCATCAAACACCTACAGTCAAACTTATCAAGGGAGGTTGGTTTGGCAGAGAGCTTAAGGAGGGGAAAAGAGAAGAGCCTAGATAGTGATGAACAATAAAGGGAAAAGAATAGCTATACCCTGAAGATGTTTTCAAATGTCATCTTTACCACTGGTGGGCACGAGTTGGAAATTGTGTATTTAGCACAACCTCGGCTGCATCAAACCAGGAGGTGTGGTCTGTACCAAACGTCCTTTAGATAATTAAAATAACAATAACATGTGAAACAGGGTCTACAAGAAACAGCTGCTAATAGCAAAAGCTTAATGAATGAAGACTTGATACACACATCCTTGTTGCCAAGAATCACAGGTAATGCCCACATTGTAATGTGTCACAGCTGCAGGAAACTCTTGTATTACAGCAGATATACAGACATTCTCATTTATATGGACAATATACAAAAAAAAATTCATTCTCTGTCAAACAAGAAACTGCACTTAAATGCCTTCATCAGTGAGTAGCCATTAATACAGATCAAAAACTGTACATGAAAGTGGCAAATAGGCAACATATCCCTCTACTAGTTCAAAATTTTATTTTCCTGGCTTTGATTACAGGTTTAGCTATACCTCTTTAATATAATTCTTATATATGTAATCATCTCCTTCTACCCTAGTCTCCACTTCAATCTAACAGTTCGCCACTAGATAGAAGAAAAAAACAATTTAGAGGAGCTATACAAAAAACTCAGTAAGAACTATAGGAGCAGAAATTTTAACTCAATTATTACAAAGAACCAACAGATTTAATGCATGAAACATAGCAAGAACCAGATTTTGATGAAATTTTGGTGGGGTTGCTACACATTTAGAGAAAATTAAGATTTTGAACACCATTCTAAGTGCCTTTGAAAGTAAAATTTATCTCTAACAGTAAGATACCCCTTCGTGTATGAAAATATACTAACGGAAAAGAATAGGGAAAAGTATTTTATTGAATCATAAACATGATAAATTGACTAATGCCTAATATGAATTAAGAAGAAACTTCACAAATTAGCAAACAATTTTCTGGTCTGGTGTAAAATTCATTTTACCTTCCAAGCTTACTCCCAGAGCAGATCACTGAGCAATGTAATATGTCAGTTCCTACAGCCTGCTTGCCAAAAAACGCACTCTTTTCAGTTTTCTGATTCTTCAGTATCAGATCCTTCAGCTCCAGGGTAAAGCAACGAGTGTAACCTGAGATACATTTGACTGAAGTCTTATGAGAGTATGTTTTCTGTCTATTCTTATGTTACCCTTAGTTAAACATCTGCAGTTTTGGCTGTCTGCCACTCTGACTGCTTTTCCTGCTGGCTGGACAATGTCTTGTCCCTGCTGCTTGGTCTCCCTTGCAGTACCTGGTCAGCTCAATAACATCTGGTGGTGCAGAAAGTGCTGATCACCTGGCAGGTATTCCCCTCAGGTTTTGATCAATCACACACACTGATACTGTTTCAGCCAGGTCAGTATATCACGTTTCTTGCCTCCTTTTATCCCAACTCAGGTTTTGAGTCAGGGAAAAGGTAAGAAAGCTTCCTGATGGTTATCAAAGACTAAAAACATTAAACCCCACAGATCGTCAGGGACTTTGTTACTATTAGAATATGACCTCTAGAAGAACTAATTTTCTTCCTAGAAGTCCACTAAATTTACTTAAAACCAACTGAATATGTGGCATGAATTCTCAGGGTTCAAAAGCAATGATCTGTAATTACTGGGCATATTGCAAAAAAAAAACCTAAATAATAAAAACTAGAAAGGTAGTAGTTTCTCATACTAAAAGCCAATATTCTATCAGCAGGGAAATATTCTTCCAATGTCTTATTTTCTAATGAATTGCACAGTACTTTCTAATCATTCAAAGAAAAAATCTTTACTCTGTGAAGAAAAGTAATATGAATCCATAAGATAGACACACCTTTGTCTTGTATGCTGAAAAAATCCAAAGAAAATGAAGTCTTTGCATGTATATAGAGATTGAAATAATTTTTTAAAAAAAATCATCTGCTTAGGCTTTCCTGCATAACTAATTGTCAGTTCAGTGGCTACCTAAAATCTAGCCTGAACACTGCATCATAGTCGTTTTTTTATTTTAGCAGGAAACAAGAAAATACATTGGAACATAGTGAGGGTAGTATTATATGAAGACAGGACAGATTAGTTTCACTGCTGCCAATTTCCCTCACAAAAATTTTTCCTTTTCATGATTATTTAGATATTTTTGTACCGTTCTGAAACTAAATACTCAAAAGTTGCCATAAAGAAGCACTGACAGTTCTGTTCAGCCTTATGTCTGTGTGTTGGGAAGGTGCTGTGAAATCCATGATGGGGACAGAGGTAGACCCAAAATGCAGCAGAGCTGCAGTGTCTCTGCTGCACAGAGGCTTGGCAGATGCAGGGAAAGCATAGAGTAAAAATCTGCATCACCTCCATAGGTATGCCAACAGAAGATAAAAAAAAGATAAATAAAAAAGGATAATACACGATCACTACTGCCATGATTATATACAGCCAGGTGCAGTGAATCATTTCAGCAATTTGGCTCAGGGCTTTGAGATGCAGTCCTAAAGAAATTGCTGAGATACTTTGGGAATTATCTCCACGCTGAATTTCAGTCCCTTTAACTATAGCTATATGAATATTAACAAGGAGTGTGTCTCTGTAGAGACACTTTGTAAACTGAAACAGTACCAAGAGCCTGGTACCTACATTACATGAGTTTAATTGGTTTTACAGTGGGCTAGCCCTAGTCCTTTTTAGGGACTGCACATCCCTTAGTGCCTGCAGCTCATTATTGGTGCAATCCTTGGGGTGCCTGTTTGCCTTTGCTTTCAGCAGACAGCAATCCAGGTGCGTGGTGAATCAAGGTGCAGTAAGAGTGGCAGTGGAAGTGAGTGGGAAGTTTCAAAAGCACACCCCAGACCTGAACTGAAATGCTGACAGAGACACAGCCTGAGGGCAGCTGCCTGTACTCAGCTCAGGCACTTGTGATTTGTGAACTGCCCAGTGTGTACAGACTCTATAAGAAATAAATAGTTGCCTTTTAACTCTATTATAAAGACACAAAATGAAGAACAGAGTTTGAGCAGGACCAGCCCTTTGAACAATATCACAGGTGCATCTCATCATGCACCTGCATCCTACAGGCCCCTGAACTGCTGAATTACTGTAATATTTGAGTTCCCCAATAATGCCTTTACTTGGAGGGGGGGAAAAAAAACCTCTAAAGAGTTTCAGGTCTTTTGCTTCTCTTTTGAACTTATCATAAAATCATTTCAAACACCTCTGTATGTATATATACTTTACCCTGTACCCAGGAGTATAATTTAAGAGGGAAAAAAAAAAAAGCTTATTGATATTCATAGCTATCATATTCCTTCCTATGAGCTACTGATCTTCCCTACCAGTTAAGATTTTGGTAAAAATCTGAGATGCAAATATTTCCTGCAAGCTGCAAAACATATCTCCTCCTCCTGCAGATCTAAACTATAAAAGAAGAAAAAGGTCTCTTCCATCCCAAACTTCCATTGGGTCTCTTCAAATCAGACCTATATTAAAAACTATTGAGCAAAACTCCCCCCAAAATTGCTGTAAATATTTACATTCATATCATAATTTAAAGAGGACTGTTTCTGCAGGAATTAGAAACAAACAAAACACCAGAAACTCAAAACAAAAAAAAGGTTTAAAGAAATATTTGGGAAGTCACTGTAATTCATGCCTATGTTGCACAAGCTAACATCATTCTGCCCTTTAAAATGTTTCAGAAAAAAAATATAAAATTCACATTATACAACAATAATAAAAACCTGATCTCTCAGATAATCACAGTGATCAAAATATCCTGGTCTGAAAAAAACCCATATGTAAGCAGAACAATAAACTTTGTTGTTATGTGCAAAGAGAGAGGCAGAAACAAAAATAATCTAAAATACTCCACAAAGGGTCTCTACAAATGCACTGTGAAGATCAATGTAAGGGTTAGTGGGCATCCCAACAACAGATGAATGTGTATTCTACTTTTACTGTGGAACTTTTCTGAAGTATTGATGAAAGAAAAAAAACACCGAGTAATTTACACTTCCGCACAGATGGAAAAGAAACAAATACTGAAAAAAGGAGAAGACTATTTAGAAACAATTGTTACATTTTCCTTTACTTCCTAATTTTCCATAATCCATGACGTTTCAGATTTCCATAGGACTCTACTGCAGGACTGTCCTAGCCTTTCCAGAATGCTTGATCCTACTTCAATAATTTCCTTATTCCACCTCCTTGAAGAAATATACATATATATACATACATATATATCCACATACACACACACATACATGTGTATCAAACCTGTAATTTTTATTTAAGGTGAGTCATTGTTAAAATTACTACCTTTTTATGAGTGTTGAAATGTACCACAGAGCAGAACTTCCATTACCTGATCAGTTCTTCAACTTATACTTAAATTTTAGTTCTATTTATGCCAGCATAAATACAGACTCTCTTTGCACCAATTAAAGTATCTCTGGATTTAAACTAGCAGTACTGCTGATCATCATCTCTCCTTTTAACCCTGGTGGATGACCTACACTCTTGGCTGGAAAAGGCAAATAATTATTTTGCTTTACTTTCTTCAAGGTTTTCCTCTCCCTGGATAGCTGAACAACTTAAGCTCATAATATTTTTCTACAGCAATGCCTGAAAAATCAATAGAATAAGAGAACACAATCAAGACCAAGTACAACAACAAAAAAAAGGGGAAAAAAAACATTAACAACAATAACAAATTAGTAAGGTCAGTTGAAGACAGGGAAATGAGCATTTGAAGCACTCTGAATATTGCTTTTTGTAGTAAGGTTTGTAAAGCAAATCAATCTGAGTCAAAACTGTCCTTCTTAATTCATATATTTGAGTTTAAAAGCATATTATGTTCTTCCTCTCAAAACAGTATTACGTTTAAGGAAAGACATTTATTTCAATGGAGTTAGTCCTGGTTTATGTCATTGTAGATTGCTGACCAAATAAAATTGGCCTATATTTACGAATGAAAATAAAATAATATTTTAAATTCATATTTGTCATACAGAGATTGGCTTGCAGTACATTTACTCTTGTCTTGTCCCAGGAATTAATCTCAGTACCTAGATTTTGAAAAGCTATTGTTACATTAATGATTTAATTTCATTAATAAAGTGAGGTTGCAACAAAAAATGTACATTTACAAGATTCAGCTTTAACGATTATGAGATTTAAATAGAGACAAAAGAAACCATAAGGCACTTCTAACTGAATTGAGATATAAAACAG
Organism: Platysteira castanea; assembly: GCA_013397175.1. Lineage (NCBI taxonomy): Eukaryota > Metazoa > Chordata > Aves > Passeriformes > Platysteira > Platysteira castanea. Next base: position 1,501,690 of record VYXC01012873.1, read on the forward strand.
GAAGCCTCGTTTCCTGAACCCCAGCATTATACTATATCTTGTTAGCTAAACTCAGCTTATAATAGGGGTCATTTCCCCAAGGATTGTTACATCAGAAAGCATGAATGAAAAAAAAAAAGTAAAAATACAAAAATTGTTTCTGCTTTCAATATAATTTGGGTAATATTTCAAATGTATCTTGTTCAGAAACTCCTACTTCTTCATAATACTGGCCCATGTCCTGTCAGGTTCTCTGTAGAAATATTACATCAAGACTTTAACTCCACAGCAGAACAGGACTGGAAACGAACACGTCTCATCTCTGGATGCAAGAAGAATTTTAAAAGACATCCCAGGGGACCTCGGCTATGTTTTTGATTTGCTTCCCTTTTTTAAGTGCAGAACCTCAAGCCAGTGGAATCCAATCCTCGTATATCCTCAGCCCTGGCCCTGCTCCAGGGCAGAGCCTCTAAGTTACAGGCAGGCAGCACATGCTGGGGCATCCCCACATCCAGGATGCTGTGAGCTTCCCATACTTGTTCCCTTCCACAAAAAAAACTTTCTTATAATAAAAACTGCCAGTCTCTCATTAAAGCACTGTACCACAATATTTACAGCTTGGACGTAGTGTGAAAGGAAAAACATGAAAGTATGAGTTTATACCATTAGATGTATAAAATTTGTAATATCCCAAAATAGATGTATTTGAGATACTTTACTAAATAATAAAAAGACGGTAAATGAGGCTCTGATTACAGGGAGCTTTTTCCACTGATTACACTGATTGCCTGGCTTTAACATGGCTAGAATCAGTACAGACACATCCCACTGGAAAACCACCAGGAACTTGCCTAAGGAGTTTACTTACAATCAGTATTCTGAATACATGTTACAGTAATGCTTCTCTTCAAACCCTTCAGAGATTTTAATCTTTACCAAAGCATGAATTTGGGATTGTTTGTAGATGTTTTTATTATAAAGATTACAATTGACATACACAATTTTATTTTCATCATTTTGATAATATATGCTGGAACTTATAGTTTTCTTATATTTTAAAAATAATTTACTTTTGAAGTGGGATGTGCTGTACCGGAGCTCACCACAGTCAGTTGCATAGTAAGTTGCAAGTTGTTCCATGCACAGGAATTTCTACTCCCAGCTACGAAGTGTGTCTTCATTAGCCTAAAGCCCTTCCATACAGAAATCCTGTTTCAACAAATATATGTGAAGGTAACGTTAAGAGTGTTCATAGGAAATTTGCATGTAATTTTTGTGGGTATATTTTTAAAATATATATACTTGTATTATTTATTCGTAATATAAGTAGCCTAAAAACAAACTAGACTTTTCATTTGCCATTTTGTTGTTGTTCTACAAGCTGGGTTTTATTTTAAAGAACATCTGTTTTTTTAATCCAGTGTGTGTATATACAAATACAAACACTTGTCTCAGAAGAGATGATTTTAGTGCCTTTGAAAACGTAACTTTAACAGTGAAAAAAATACCCCTCTAAATGAAGTTATACTAGTAAAAAAATTATATTTTCTTGACTCACGAGCACAATAAATCATATAATATGAGTTAAGAATATACTTTCCAAACTAGTAAAAGCTTTTCCATCTGGTATACCATTCATCATGAAAAATAAGTTTACATGAATAATTTTTTATCTTTATCATCTTACATTTAGTTGTCTATTACTACACACAGAGGTCTCTGAGATATGTAATTAACTTAATACAGATTTTAAAGTGTTTAAGAGTTGCTCAAGCTCTCCCTTGAAATCCAAGTATTTATTTAAATAAATACGTTTCATACAAAATTCTTTTTTTTGAGAAGAACTTGTAAATGTAGTCCCTTAAATACAGAAAGGAAGCTAACCAGTGTAGAGCAATGATCAGCAAATCATCAATCACCAAACTCTGGAAACTCTTCTATTCTCCTAAAAGAATGAATAAAATGAGAAAAATGGCTTTTTTCTAAATGTCTATCCTTTTCCCATTCCCTTAATAAAGAATGCCCTCTGATTCTGGACTGCTAATATCTTTAAAATGTAATAAAGATACTTCATTATGATGCTTAACAGAGATGAAGTCTGTTGACAGGCCCAAGATACTATTTACATAAGTATTCAGGCAAATTGGAGGCAACATCTAATCTAACATGCAGAGGATCAACAAGAATTAAACATGCATTTAAAAAGCACTCTAGATATCATACTTCCTCCGTGGAAAATATCTCCTAAAAGCTGCAATATATCACACATTCCAAAATCCAAACATCATACAATTTCTTTTTTTTTTTTTTCACTTTTTAAAATTTTATAATGGATATATTTGAAAATATAATGCCTTAATAACAAAATTACCTAAATAACAACAGTAAAAAAAAATCATAAAAATGCCCATTTCATAAGCCAGAAGTGAAAATTTGGACCTTTTTTTATTTGTAATCTGTCTGGTACCATTTCCTTCTAATTTCACTAAAGTGATTTAAAACATCCACAATGGCTTCCAAGCTGCTGCAGAACTTCTAAAAACCTAGACTGAAACATATTGTTTGCTGGTAACTGCAGATCATCTTACTTATTGTTTTAATCATGAGGTTTTCTTCTAAAGATGAAACATCAGAATTAACTCTCAAAATCAATATATATTAAAGGTGAACACTTCTATCAGGTTCTCAAAGACACTTCATAGGACCAAAATATTCATATATAACTGCTGAAGTTTGTCACTTCAGCATTTATTGTAACAATATATCCCAATAACTTTGTTGCATTCAATCAGTGTTTCAAAGGGTCATGCCAGGTTGTACCATAAAGACTTTAGGCCAACGTTATATCAAACACAGCTTTTGACACATGTCCATCAGTTTGGATGATGGAGATGAGATGAGATGAGATAAGATGAAGGGTGGGAGAATATCAAGTGTTGATCAACTTCACTTACACCATACTTTTTGTCATTACGGACTGGGAGCTCATTGGATATAGCTCTTCAGTGTGCATGTTCTAAAGGAGAAATTCACATATTTCATATATCTACCCTGTTTGCAAACAAGGTCAAATCACAAATTCAAAAAGAAATCTGGTCTTCATTTTTTTAACACATCACCATATTAATCAAATCTCTCTACAAGCCAGAATAGGTCTTCAGTGCCTCATTACATTTGTATTCATCTAACCAACTGATGCTGTAAAGGAAATCAAGCTCACACACATTCTCACTTAGAGATGTTTGCTCTACAGTTCTGAGAAGAGAAAAGTATAGTAAAAAGTACATAGAAAAGTACAGTATGCTTACTGTAGTAAAGTGGCATAAATGTCTACAAATATGTGTTTCCTGAGTGAAGGAGCTGGGGTAGTCTTGGGAGTTTCCTCTGATTTGGACTAAGGGAAGAAATTCTCATACATAGACACTACACTCCTCCAAAAAATCCACCCTCCTTGTAAAGAGAGATGGAAGAATAAGGAAAATAATTTCTAGCAGATCTATCTGCAAAAATGTCTATTAAGATGACCTACTACAACTTTTATTGTCTGGTTTCTCAACAGAAATAACAACTGGAAAAGTCATATGTAGAAGATTTTGGTCTTGTCTCAAAAAAAAAAGTGATGAAAATGCTGTTATGTCATACAAGGCCCTTTCCTGTTCTCATCCCCAAGAAGCATATTGCATAGCTCACACGTTCTTCAGCGACAGAATATAGATATCAGAGAAGTGAAAGAGACTTGTGATTTCACTAGGCTGGTGTAGGACAGCACAAGTAGCAGGATTTTACAAACCTTTTGAGAGCTAAATTTTGCATATGAATATAATTTCATCCAAAGCTAATTTTTATACCAATATCACTTTGTTAGGATTCCTCTAATGTGACTTTTGAGGTCAACAGTGGATGGAAGTGTTTGCTGAGATAAAATGATCGTATGTCCTCTTTAGAGACAACAGACATAAAATAAGTATTTTAGGGTATAATCCATCTAGCCTATTTTAGATGTCCACTTTATTGTGAACTGACTTAGACTCTAGAAATACCTCTGTATCTCCACTGACTACAAAGAGAGTCTGAACTTTTATATTTTCTGTGGATATCCATAATGGATATCTAGCTTTTTTTTTTTCTTTTTGTCATACAGATTACTTTATTTTTCTATCTTCTAGGTTGTTATGAGTGATACTTATCAAAAAGTAATATTTAAGAATTCAACTTCTAAGTTATTTTTTCCCTTTTAGCCAATTCACAGATCTAAGCACATTATGGATCTTAGTGCAAGTGCAAGGGAAGTTATAAATTACTAAGTATAGACCAAACGATTTTTAGGCAGGATAAGTGATAGAACTATAATTTGCATTTTGATTACCTTTCCCAGAAGAACTTGAAAAGAAGAAGCAAGATTGTCACAGTCTCTGCAAGGTGCACATGAAGCACACTGCTTGATGTAAAGACAAGAAGTGAACAAAGTGAAATTGAGAGCAGAGCCGTGAGGTCCCAAACTATGTGATGTTAATACCATGAAACATGAAATGGTGGCTGCTAATTACGGTGGAATCCACTTCAACTACTCTATGCTGGTAATCTGTAGTCCTTTTTTTTCCTAAACCAGGAATGGTGTACCCACTGACAATATGAATGGGATGAGTATCTCGATGATCAACTGGATACAAACTTTTAAAAGTTAAGTGGGTTTAAAGCACTTCTGGAAAGAAAGCTCTGGTGAATTTTCTCTTTTAGGAGTGAAGAGATCTGATCCTGATCCAGTAAACATTTAAGCAATTGAATGATCACAAGCATATGCATAGTCTTGCCTGACTGCAGTACCATTCATCTAGCTCAAAACAGGAGACAGACAGACTGAAGTATCAGGATTTTAGGCCAAAATAGAAATCCCTTCACACATAGTCAGTATTGCTTCTTGTATTATACCAATACTAAAAGAAGAGTTATACTAAATCCATCCACATATTTGTCTTAAATTAGTTTTGAAAAATAATTCAATTTTTTCTTAAAAAAAACCTCCACATGAACAAATAACACCAAAAAACCATCAAATTGTGCAAACATCAATTTACACAGTCACGTTAGTTTCACAGCATTTTAAACCAAAGTTTTAAAAAGTGTAAACATTTAAGTATTTTGAGGGGTTTTTTTTAAATACAACATAGTTTTCATTTTTAAAAAAACAGCTTTAAAATGAAGAATTATATTTCAAGAGAGTCAGAAAAGTTCAGTAATTAATGTGGGAGGTTTTCTTGTTTGTATCAGACCACCAGTACAGATCTTCAAGGTTTAATTTGTATGGGTTTCTTCTGAGTATCTTAGGTATCACTCTTGCATAGAACATCATCATATAAATATGTGATTAAGATGTGCAACTGAAGTATCTAACTTTGTGACAGATGCTGGTCTGTGTGATCTTTTGTAACTGAAGGGTTCTTTTATCATGTGAGCTTTTGGGTTTGTATTTCTCATCTGCTCTTTTCTGCCAGCTTAACGGAGATTTTAAATCAAAACCTAATTAGACTACATATGCTGTTTAGGAAAAAGTTCTTAGGAAAGTAGTGATTCATATAAGCTTTGATATTTCCAGATAACATCTAAGAAGAAATGTGATTTTAATTGTTTTAAATAACTTTCAATCACCCTCTTACTCAAATAGAAGTAGTTGAGCACAATTCTTTGATCATTAAAAATTCTTCAGTAACAGAAACACCAACTCGGTATTCCTATCAACTATACCATCTATGCTTAATGATGAAACCCTTTATTGACACACATTTTTCAACAACTAGTATTATAACTCAGCTATTCTATGACATATTTTGATACCAATACCATAAACCTCAAATCAGAAGTTATCATATGGTATTTCATTCCTGAAAAACAAAAATCTGTGTGTGCATGTTGAGCACCTAAGATGTCAGCCAAAGTTTGCTTTTCAGCAATGTTGATATAAGAAGACCTGGTATTTTTTTATTTTTTCTCTTTGATATGTTATGAGGGAAAATGAATTATTTTAATGTTATTTTAATTATAATGCACTTACCTGAAGTATACATTTCAATATTTTAACTACTGCTAAGAAAGCCCACATTTTAAACACTCTCAACTTGCACTAGATTAAAGAAACCTGTGTCAAAAATGATGACTGGTATCTTGTTCAAACATTAATAAACACATTTGCCAAGAAAGCCCTGCCCTCTGACACTTAATCACAAAGATGTAAGCTCTGTCTTAAAAAAAAAAAAGAAAGAAAAAGAAAAATATTAAAACCCTTTACATTTTTATGTCCTACTTAGTTATTTGACCCAGTTCTTAATCAGAAGTAGCCAGAATTTTCTTTTATTCCACAGAGCGATTGCCTGCTGCCTTAAGAATAAGAGCTTGAGTATTTCCCCTGATAGAACATTGACAAGTCATAATGAGGAACTGTGTCTTCCAACGTCAAGCCAATACAGTTTCTGTTAATTGTCTGAATTCTGTACTGTGACACACTGCATATAAAAATGATTTTCTGGAAACCAAGAAATTATAGATATTGCCAAGACAAATTGCTGCAAATATAACCACAAATTTATAATAGGCAACAGCAAGATTTCCTAAACATTTTTTTAAAAATCTAAATTAAATTTCAAACAGAAAAATAGAAATGTAGATCCAGATTTTCAGTTACTCTGTTACTTTAGTGATTCAATAAAGCTACACCAATTTGTTTGGCCATCTAGTTGAATATGTATTACATTCAAATATTTCTCTTATATTTACTGTGTAGGCATTACTAATATGTGACTATCAAGACAAGGAAGTTATATATAGAGACATCAAACCTTAAGAAGTGTTTATAAGAAATAAGTTAAGGACGGATTTATAGTGAGATAGTACTAACATCCCAGGCTTCTAAACAACACATAAAGTCTACTGACATACAAACAATATAAAAGGTATATGCATATTCGTTGATACCATAAAAAATAATTGTTTTCTAAATACTAAAAATTGTCAGCATTTTCTACAAAATTTTCAAAAACCCCAATGCAACTCAATAAAAGTTTAAGAGTAAGACCTTAATTACAGGACTACACTCTTCAAAAAAAAAAATAAAACAAACACAAACACAAACAAACAAACAAACAAAACCCCCCGCAACTGAATATACTTATATATTAAAACCAAAACCAAAACACACCACACAGAATAGCTAAATGTGATAAGTCAAACAACTCCTGCCTACAAACTTCTGCAATTCAAAGCAATTAATTTAAAATATTCTTCAGAGACCAGGAGACCTGTAGTGGAAGACAGAATATTTTGAAAGTATAGTTCATCTTCTTCTGGTTTCAGATAAAAGAATGAAAACATAAAGTCTGAGGTTTATACTAGTGCATCAAGGGCATTATTGATATGTACTATTTGTTATTACCAGTAGTACTTTCTGGAAAGGCATAACCTGCTGGGCTGAGAAATCCATCATGATCTTCACACTTTACTGTGGGAACTGACTGTGTTGAGGATGGTGTACAGTGTTCGGGAGAGCTGGGGAAGGGGGAAGCAACCCCCAATTACAAGTTTATGCTTGACTGTAATTCAGTGTAAATTTTCTTAACTTTTATCATCTGCTATAACTGGTCAACTGGATGAAAATATCTCTTCTTCTGTGAACAAAGCTGCCCTCCAAGAATGCTAAAGACGTCATAAATACAAATAGACTAGCTAACAAGCTTTTCATTGTATTAAGCCAAGGCTTACATACATGATTATTGCAAAAAGGCAATATTTTTATCACTTTGCTTAAAAGTAAAAGCCAGTCACCACATAAACCATGACACCCACCAGATAACGTGTACCTAAATCACACAGCTAGATGTCAAGTTATTTTCTATTCTGATTCTTTATCTAAGAATTAGCTAAATATCATAACATGCAAAAGATTAATACTTACTTACACACACAAAAAAGAGAATGTCCTGATTGAGTTTTATAAATGAAATATATATAAAACACTAGGAAGCCCAGCAAAATATTGCAACAGTCACAAAGTATTAAGAGTTTCAAGTTTCACCTCTACACTCTTCAGGGTAAGCCCACGTACAAGCACATGAACACACACGTCAGACCGCTGGACGTGCCATCCACTTGGCTCTCGCAATCACCCCCACGAATCAAAAGGCTCCAGAGGGACCCAGAAGCATCAAATCAGGGCACGGGGGCAAAGAGCGGCATCTCCCCTGCCTGCACACGGGCTGTGTTTGCGCTGTCCTGCAGCACCCTGGACAGCGGTGTCCCGGCCCTCCGCCCAGTGCAGCACAGACCAGTTCAGCTTAGCTCAGCCCAGCCCAGCTCGGCCCGGCCCAGCCCCACGGCTCAACCCCACTGCGCTCCGCACCCACGCTGCGTGGGTATCTGCACTGCCCACCAGATTCCCTGGAGAGAGGGAAAACGCATCCATCGTTTGGGTTTTTTTCCTTTCGCCTTCTGAAATATCTTTCATTTTTAACACAGATTGGTTGGCCAAATTCTCAAAACATAAAGCAATGTCACCTGGCACTCAGAACTGCAGAAATGTAGGTCGCTGGCATTTTTCTAGTTCATTTAAGTTTCACACAATCATTTTAATGTCAACAACTTTTTCTCCATCATTAAAAAAGTATTTCTCCTCATTGGGTGTGTGAAAGGAAAACCGTTACACAGCATAAATTTGCTGTTCCGTTCACTTTCAACATCTTTTACACCCTGATATTCTGTAAGCAACTGAGCACTTTGTGGTAAAGTTCAGTCAAACTGAACTGTGATACAAAAAACCACAACTCTTTAAGCATGTAAATGCTGATCATTTGGCAGCATGGAATAGTAGGTCAATTTCCAATTATAGAGCTACTGAAATGACAAAGATTTCCTTACAGCAGTAGATACCTATTTACATTTGATACTCTTTTTTACTTATCCCATTCACTCTGGTTATAAAATATTTTTACATTATCAGTAACTGAGTACACAGCACATATACAGTGAGTGTGTACACACACAGTTTGCAATCTAAAAAAAAAGAGGAGTCAACACTTCTGGTGAGTCTACTTTACTTTTGTCAGGTTTAAAAAGAAAAAATAAATACAGCAACTTTCCTACTTTATCCAGTTAGATAGCAGATTATTTCAGCTTCTGGAGAGACTGCGGATCAATTTTTATGGCAAATATACGTGCAAATTATATTAAGTTATTGGTGAATGGGATCTTTTAGACATAGGCTGTTACCATGAGATGATTTCAGAAGGCCCTGCTGAAGTTACAGAGCACAGAAGTACTGCCAGGCCTCCTGCTCAGAGCAGTGATTTTCATGCATTGTTGTGTTCCACTGCTAAAGTAAATTTGGTTCAGACTGGTTAGTGTAGTGCTACAGTAGTTGAGATAATTCAGTTCAGGGCAGAAATATTCACCTCCTAACAAGTACTCAAACAGGGGGGGAAAAGCATGCAGTTAGCTATTTTAGGCACCGATGACAACTCTTTTCTTTTGCCCTGTCTTGAGAGATAGGCCAACTAATCTTGTTCAAAAGTAAAGAGAAGGCAACAACTACATGAGCCAAAGTGGGACCCTCTTCATTCTAGCAAAGGAGAAGAAAAACCTCTGGATCTCTCTGAGCTATCACCGGTGGCACCAAAGGAAACAGCCGCGGTTTATCAAAACCCTGTCACCATCACTTCCCAACCAAGGGCCACTGCGGTGCCCATCAACAGACACCCTTGTCCTCCAGCTTTCCCCAGATCCACAGATTTTGGCAGAGCGCCTGAAAACACTGTCCCGCTCCCGAGGCGGCCCAGCGCCGCACCGCTCTGCCCGTCCAGCACCGCCGCCCCCGGGCCCAAGCGCCCGACAGAACCTACCCAGAGCCTCCAGTGAGCGCCCCTGGCCGCTGCGAGGGGACGAATCGCCCGTCCCCGGGCCACCGCGGCCACCTGCCCCCCGACGGCCAGGGCAGCGCCGTCGGGCAGCCCCGACCCTGGTCGTAGCTCCGAGCCCCGCTCATTGTCATGCAGACCCTGTCGCTGCCTGCCGCCAAGTCGCATCCCAGCCCGCTGGAAGCCGGCAGCCGAGCCGGAGCCAATCGCATATTCATGAGGAGGGGGAAATCCAGCGCTAGGCTCCCAGAGGAGCGAGGATCACTTCTTTTTGCGTTTTCTCAAGCTTCCCCTTCTCTCTTCCTCTCTTTTAATAATGCGCTAAGGGGGGTATCCCGGCCGATACCCTCTGCAGCATCGCCTGCACCGTGAGAACCGCGGCCGCCGGCGCCAGGGGCAGAGACCGAAGCAGGCACAACAGGGTCCACGGCAGCCACAACAGCCGAGGCAGGCACGCCAGCCCGACAGCCAGGGACAGGAAACACAGCAGGGGCTCCTACCTTACAATCCTCAGGACACGATTTCACCGAGTACTCATCCGACTGTAAATATTTCTGGAGCATAACCTCAAACTCTTCGTATTTCTCCTGAGCGTGCTGGTCGTAGCGCTGGTAAGCCTGGACGCACTGGCTGCAGGAACCTTCCCCCTTCAGCACCACATCCAGACTGCAGTTCAAAGTGTCCGGATTGGACAACCCGGCGAACAACTCCCAAAGTGTGTAGGAATTACAAAAGGAAAGGTAAAAATCCGTCAGGTCCCAGCCGGGCGCCGGGCTCTGCCCCGTGCCCCGCGGCC
>VYXC01012873.1:1512391-1613251 GCA_013397175.1 Platysteira castanea
CTCCGCGGGCTCCGGCTTCTCGGGCGGCGGCTGCTCCTTCTCTCCGGTCCCCGTGAATTTGGCCTCGGCGCAGAACCACAAGTGATCAGAGAGCAGGACCGTGAAAAACAAGAGCGATGCCAGGGACAGTCGCCATTTCTGAGCCCTCTCTGAATCCGTGAAAGGTTTCTCGTTCTCCCGGGGTGCGAACCAAATTTTTAAGCCGTCATCATACTGCCGACTACACATCCAAGCACCCCTGGTCATATTTTGGGAGCGCACAGCCCTGGCCGACTCCACCGTGAGGGCTCCTTTGCCAGTGTCACCACAATATGCATTGACTTAAAAGATTGGGGGGATTTTCTTGCCTGCCTTCCCTTCTCTCGCTCGCTCTCTCCCTCTTCCACTCTCCCCCGTCTCTCTTTCTTCCTCTTTTTTCTTTCTTTCTTTCTCTTTTTCTTTCTTTCTTCTTTTTCTTCCTCCGAGATACTGTTTTTTCGGCGGTGGCTCTGCCTTGATCTCACCACACGAAACAGCCCCAGTCCATCCAACGCGGAGTGCCGTGGAGAAGATAAGAGCAATAACGCAGAGAGAGGAGGAGGAGGAAGAGGAGATGGTGGTGGTGGTGGTGGTGGTGGTAGTGGTGGTGATAGTTGGTGGTGGCAGGGCTGCGCGACTGGTCCTTTCCCCCTCTCACCCAGGCATGGTCAGATCGCAGCTCCCCATCTCCCTCCTGAGAAAAGCCCACTGCCCCCGGACAACCGCATGCCGCGTCCCCCGCTGCCGACGGACGGCTACGGGAGGGCTCCTCGCCTCCTCTTCCTCCCTGCCGCCGCTGCTCCTCTTCCTCAGCCCCAAGCCGCGGCACAGATGCCTGCACCGCTGCCTCAGTCTCTTTCTTCTCTCCCCGCTCCGCTCTAACTGGAGAGACGCTGCTGCAGGGCTCCCGGAGCGCTGCCGAGGATGCTGAAGAGGAGGAGGAGGAAGAGGAAGAGGAGGAGGAGGCTGCCGGGGCCGCCGCCGCTGCTGGTGACAATGGGCTGCGGCTGCCGCCGCTGTTGCCGCCGGGCGCGGTGTCCCCGGGCGCACGGGGAGGAACTGCCTGGCTGGGGGCCCCCGATGGGCACAGGCATCTTGGGCCCCTGGGCTAAGTTGCCGCCATCTTCGTCCTGGAGAAACACTTTTTTGGGGGGAGCTCTGCCTTTTGCGTCATCTCCTCCCGCGCCGAGATCGCTCTATCCTGGCGCATTGGCAGCAGCAGCAACTCTGCCTCCTCCTGCCTGAGGAGGAGGAGGAGGTGGGAGATGCACTGGGGACCACATGGCCCCTCCAAAGGTCTTCCTCGATGCAACTCTTTCTACTTATCTCACCGAAGGGACTGCTCAGTACCGCTCTCCAGCCCGCTCTCCTTCAGGGTCTCCTTCCCTTTGTGGCCATGAAACACCATGTCCACTCAGGATGGTGGCTGGAGAGGTCTGTCTCTGTCCTTGTCACAGCAAATCACAAATGGCATATGAAACGCCAGGCTTTGCCTCCTGGCCAGTTTTGGCCACACAGAAAAATGCCTCAACTCAGTTTCCTGTCTTGTTCAGAGAGCTGTAAAGCAAAAAGACCATAAACCCCAAGCTGTTTCCCCAAGAGAAGTTTTGCAAAACCCTGTTTCAGCCCAGGAGCTGGGTAAATACTGCCTGTCTGTGTGTTTCTCTGTTTAGCTATCACTGCTTGGAAAGACAGAGGGGCCAGGCTTAGCTCTCCTGCTTGGGTGATAAAATCATTGATGATCTCCGCTTGGACCCATGGCAGAGATCCAAACACCTTCTGTCCCCAACCATCAAAGTCGCTTGCTTAAATAAGCATCCTGTTTGGACACTCCTAAGTGTCTCTCACTCCTTTGATCTTGTTCACTTATGCACCTTAATGTAACAGCAACAGAAAGAACTTGGATCCCAGAGGAGAGGAGAGGAGAGGAGAGGAGAGGAGAAGGTGCCAGCTAGAGGTTGAACATTTTCAGATGAAGACCTGCTGTCCACCTCGAGACATCATGTATGCTATTTGGCCATAGGGTAACCAAGACGTGTGTTTTAATTTCTTCATTGAACGGGTGGTAGGTTTAGAAACCGTATGTTTCCTTGTTCCAGAGGCTTTCTCTATACTGAGGGACTGACAATGGCCCTTGAATGTACTGCAGAAGGTGGCTTTGCCCCATTTTTCACTTAAAGAAAGCCTTTTTTCTTAACAAACATGGTCTATAAACTAATACAGCTTGCTGATGGTTCTTGAATTCAGCTTCAAAAAATGTCGTGGGAAAAGACCTAAACCGTAGAGACTAAACCGTATCAAAGGAGAACACAACTTGTACCTTATTTGACTGCAGCTGTCATTAACGGAAGGGTGAGCTTACCAAGGAATATGCTAGAATTTCTGTCACTTCGAGCAGTAAATCAAGGTTGGATGTCTTTCAAAAGAAGATGGTAAACCTCGAACAGAAGTTGCAGACCTGAGGTATGAATTGCTGAGCGAGGTTCTGTGCCCTGTGTTATGCTGGGGGTCAAAGCGCATTATCATAATGGTCTCATCTGGCCTTACAAGATCTATGAGTCAAATACTATAGCAAGCAGAAGTTATCTGTGGATTTTATTTCAATAGGCTATTTAAAGACACAGAAATAAGTGTTAACAGTGTAAGGAAAGGTCTGCAGTACTCAAATCAGAATGCATCTTTGCAATTTTCAGTCAATCAGCTCACACCAACTGCTAATGGTACATTATTAATTTTGGTCTTGGAACTTTGATTGAAATGATTTGACATACTGGGTCTGGTACTGAATTTCCATTTTTGTAATGCTTTCTGTTTCGGGACAAGACCGTGACCAAGCTTTTAAAAGGCTTTCAGGACAACTTTACTACTCTAAAATGTAACATAATTTATTTAATTACCTTTTGCTAGTTTGATTATATATTTCTTGTAAAGGGACTGAAGCAGAAATACATGGGAAAGAAAAAAAAAAGAAAACCCAAACCAAACCAAAAACAACTGGGATAAGCAACAGGTTCCTGACATCGGGTCTGAGATTTTCAAAATGTTTTCTATTAAGATATGTGCCAGTGACTGCGTAATTATTCTGTGCTTGACAGACAAACTTGAGGAAAAGAAATTTGGTTTTGGAGTCCACACCTGGCAAACAGGCTTAATTCATATATTTTTTTTTTTTTTAATGTTGTTTCCTTTTTGTCCTTTAGGGAAAAATGAGAAGATAGCAGACAATTTTGCAATCCACAATGACATGATAAGAGTTCTTTATCTCCATAGTCGAACTTCAAGAATTGGTAATGAAAACGTGCTGGTATTCAGACCTCCTTTGAAACTTAATATAAAAATGAGTTCCTAAGTCTTTGCTCCTCTGTTCACACTTGTCTAAGATCAAAGCAAATGTACTCAAAGTGAGTATGCTAGGATGGTTTAGATATACTTGGCTTCTCAAAAAAAGTCCATTTTCATGTCATGTAATATTTTCACACATTTCCCAACTTTTGCCTGGAAAAATAGAGTGAGAGATCTTTTTCAACACCTAGAAATAAACTATAATAAGACATTTGGTATTTTCAAAATGAGCATGTCCTTGCTTCTCCAGTGACAGTTTTCTGTAACAGAGAATATGTCACGCAGAACTGTTGTTTTGCCTCCTGTGTTTCTCCCAAATCCCCATTCCCTCTCCACCTAGCACGGTGAATAGCTTGCAGCTTAGTTGCAGTAGCTGGTTCCTGATGGATCTGAACAGATGCAGTTCAGTTCTCTGGTGCCCCTTAGTGTTAGGTCTTGGAGCTCGAGGGAAAAAATAAGGCTATAAAATAATACCTGCAAATCAAGAAGCTGTATGTGGCGGGGGAAAGAATCTGAAATACATACTGTAGCTGCTTTCTCTCAAAGTTCCTTCAAAATTTTGTTACCATAAATCTGATCTAAATAACAGCTTTTTTGTTGTGGTCCGGTATTGCCTCTGAGAGCAGCCTCGGCTCATGGAAGAATTAGGGACACAGTGTTTTATAAGGTGTTAATCAGGTCTTTATTTCTGGGGCCCAACCAGCATGGTCGGCCACTCGCCCAGACTGACCCCGCTCCCCGGGGAAACCCCCATCGCTCCCCGGGCGGGCCACACAAAACATCCAATCACAAACACAGCTCGAGAACACGTGACCTGAGAGCAGGGGCTCCGGAAACCCCGTTTTCTGCCATGCATTCCCCAGGCTCCCCTCCCACCCTGGGGGAGCGGGGGGGCAGGCCCCCACACTTTTTATTTGAAATAGTTTAATGACTTACATGAATGGGAAGAAAAGTGAAAAACTTTCCTCAAAAATATCACTACGGAAGTTCGTCTCCATATTCATCGTTCTTCCTAAATAACTCTAGTGGTGCAAAATACTTCACTTCAAAATTACATTTTTTACTGGGAATACTTATTACTTGTGTTACAAAGCTTGGCAAGTGTGAGGAACTCAGGGAAATCTGCCTCCCTAGCTGGTGGAGTCACCAGATGTTTCACAGAGGAATCTCCTTAAAGTAATGTAGTTCAGTGTCATCTCTGCCACACTGTGCTTTAATCAATACAATCAGAGCTGATGTTCTTTAATTCTTTGTCTCATAATATGTAAGACAACTGATTTATCAAGCACTAAAGACAAAGTCTAACAGGATGAGCATGCACAAATTCAAGATACTTGAAGCTATTGTTTAACCTACATACCATGTGTTTTCTTTGTGAAAACACTTTAACTTGACAAGGAGAAATATTTATTGATGTAACACGTTAATGGTAACAAACACTTCTCAGAATAGAAGACTTTGCTGTTTCAAAGTAAATGTTCTTATATTTTTGCCTGATATCATGCAATCAGTAATTTCCTTCATAATTCCCTTGCTTTACTTTGTTGATTACAAAATTGTAACATCAAAAGAGCAGTATATAGGTCTTTCAGATAACTTTAACAGGTTTGAGAGCCACGTCTTGTCTTTGTAATGTATATTCTTTATATAAGAAAAAAATTATTTTGTAATTACTAAGTAGGACTTATTTTTGTAAAAAGCAGGTTATTTTTCAGAGAGTAGATATCATTTTATTTTTTTGGGTTGATTGTTTCTACAGATAGGAGCAATTGTTGCAACAATTATTAAGAGAAATACTCAATTAAACCTTTGCACTGGAGGCTCATCCAGCACTTTTAATACCAAGCAAACATTGTCATGTCCTTTACTAGTACCTCTTAGTGATTTTTTTTAACCGTTTAAACAATTTGTCTTCAATAGGAATATCTATACATTATTTGTAGGCAAAATGATATGTCATTTATGTTGTTTAACATCCTCAGAGTTGTTTAGTTTTTGTTTTATTTCAGCATCTTACAACAAATTTTTTGGGTATTATATTACCCATTACTTGGGAAGTGGCTCAGAGATTTAATTATCTGAATCCATTTGATAAGAATAATATCCATGATGGTTGTAAGATACAAAGAAGTCAAGAACACTGAAGAATTTTTTTTTCTCATCATATTCCTAATGTCTTAGTTCCCTATTCAGTATTTTTCAGAAAGTTGAATTTTTGTGAGAAAGCTTCAGGCATCTGGGCCTGATTGCCCCAAAGCAATGGGAAATTTATGTTAATGTTATCAGAAGCTCCTAATCCTTGTTCAAAACAGCACTAATTCAGATTTTAAGATTCTTGCATTCTCCTTTATTCCCACTTCCCACATTACCTTCAATTTTATCTCTTTGGCTTGACTTTTTTTTAAGCTTTTCTTACCAAATTAAAGGATTAACTATCACCCAGTAAGTTATAAAAGTTTGTCCAACTGGATTTTAAAAGTCTGTGCAGTACAAACTTCGAAGATACTGATGTCATTGAATGAATTCTCTTGCAGATGTTTTCTTGGTATCCTATGAGACTTCTTGTTAGAGAATGAGAACATATTTTTGTTTGTTGACATTTTCATCCATGGAACAATGAATGGATAGCATAGGGAGTCTGATAATGTCTCTCCAAAAATTGCAGGTCATCTTTATCGTGACATCTTTATAATGAGATCTCAGCCATAATATTACATCCAGTGGGTATATTTGGGCATGATCTGAAATGAACTGAATCTATTCTTCATTAACTGAAGCTATCAAAAAAGTGAAATATAACTTTTGCACATGACTGCAGCAGGAAGAAGATAATATAAATGTTCCACACAAATTAGCCTATGTCTGTTAGAATAAGGTCTGATCCAAAGATCTGAGATTAAGGGAAAGATTGCAATGGGTTTTTAAACCAAGCATATAGAAAGGAAACAGGCAGAAGAATAAAGATTCCCCCCATATGGAGATGGAAGTAAAAGGACTGAAAGCACCACCAAAAGGTAGATTACGGCTTTTAAAAGGTTTTTCTTTGTTTCCCCCTCTTACTAATTGTATATGTTTGCTGTCTTTTAATAAATGTAATAGCCTGACTCTATGATTACGCTTTCACAGACATCAAAGACATATTTTTTGTCTTTTCTCCTTGATTACCTTATAGGTATCCTGGCTCTTCCTTGTGTCCAAATTCCCATAGGAAAGAGATAATATTTGATTTTTCTTAGAAATACCCTTTTATAATCTTTTTCTTAAATAAGAATAACTGTGCACTGTGTAAAAAGTCTTAGGTTTTGGTTGATCAGTCAAATAGTTTTGCTTTGCTCTCTCTTATTGTCATGGAAAGAAAAATAAGTACTTTTAGAGGTAACCTCACTGTTTCGTGCATAGTCTGGTTTCCTCTTTAAGCATGTTACTGTAGAATGTTTTGTATCAGCCTGAGTTACAATGCCTGCATTAGGTAGGTTTCATTTTCTGATGTACTGATATGATGTTGCTGTTCCAGAACTCACACTAACTTGAATTTGTAGCCCCATGTTCATCCATACCTGTGGTATGAAGGATGTGGAAAAGAGAAAGAACTAATTTAGAAATATTTTATGCTAGCAAGCAAAATTTTCCCTACTTTTAACCTCACATTTTATTCCACATTCCTTTGAAATATGCCATCCTAGAAAACTCTTTCCAGACTGACCATATGAAAGTTTGGTAATATCTTTATGTTTCAAGCACTTGTGGCTGCAGTGTAAATTTTAAATGCATGACAGTGTGGGCATGCAGGAGACATTCCTGTGTATGGGGGTTTCTTGTTTGACCAGCAGAAACATCCCTACTACTAAAACATACATAGTTATCTATAGATTTGATACAGAGCTTGAATATAGGTTGAATAATTATCATTGTAATATATATGTATGTCTCCTAAAAATATAAACAATTTTAGAGCTTTTCATCTCATTTAGCTTTAGCTATGTAGGCTTAAGTATCCAGTCAAAGCTTATCCTTTCACCAGGTTATTAATAAGAAAATACAGCTACCTGCAGAATACAGCTTTTTCCATCCTTAAATAGGTTTCTAAGACAGGCACTCTTGTATGGCAAGTAATCTTCTGCCATCTCTTTACACTGAATATGGAAGAAATGTCCCTGATTCACTTTACATTGTTGCTTATCTAAGCTGGTTTTGGCTGAGATAGAGTTAATTTTATTCAGAGTAGCTGGTACAAGGATATGTTTGGGACCTGTGCTGGAGACAGCGGAGATAACACAAGGATGGTTTTGTTATTCGTGCAAAGTGCTTGCACATCACCAAGGCCTCTCATCCCACCCCATCAGCGAGGAGGCCGGGGCTTCACAAGGAGCTTGGGAGGCGTCACAATCGGGACAGCTGACTCCAACTGACCACAGAGATATCCCAGACTATATGGTGCCTTGCTCAGCAGATCAAGCTGGGCGCAGAAGGAGAGTAGGAATGTTCAGAGTGATGGTGTTTGTCTTCCCAAGTCACTGTTGTGTGCGTTGGGGCCTGGCTTTCCTGGGGATGGCTGAACACCTGCTTGCCCATGGGGAGTGGTGATTGAATTCCTTGATTTGCATTGCTTGTGTGTGTGGCTTTTGTTTTACCTACTAAACTGTCTTTATCTCAGCCCATGAGTTTTCTCATTTTTACCCTCCAGATTCTCTCCATAATCCCACAGGAGAGGAGTGAGCTGTGTGGGGCTGAGTTGCTGGCTGGAGGTTAAACATGATACTATTGAACCCAGCTTGTAATATTTAAAAGACAAGCAATCATTTTAAACTAATCAGCAAGATTTCTGGCTCTGTCTTGGTGTCGTGCAAAAGATTGTTTCTGAAGAAAAAGCTGCAGATAAGTGCTGAAATGCATATTGGACACTTTTTATATCTTTTGTTTCCAATTTTGTTTACTAGTAAAGCAGACATGAATGAACCATACATTGACAGTCATTATTTTTGGAGCCAGGTCATATCTTTTTCCATCAAATGTAATATCCTGCCTTCTGCCAAGTGGCTGCAATGCCATCTGCCAGGAAAGGAGAGATAGGGTGGGTTTTTTCTCTCTGCCTTCCAGGGTTATTCCTGTGAAGAAGGCATGTGATTCAAGTTGTAGGATGACTCAAGCTCTTATGGCCTTTTTGGAGTAATCCCACAATCAATTTAATGTGTCTGACCTGAAGACAAATGTCTCCTTTTGTCTGCAACATCACCAGCAATTTTCTAAATTTTGGCTTCTGTTCCATATGCCTTGCAAGAGATTCAGAGAACTGAGCACAGGCTGAAAGCAAAGAGCTACTGAGATTTTATTCAATTTCCACCCTTTAGATGGGGTATGATTCTGGACATTCCCTTTTCCTCAGCATCTCTATTTATAAACAGGGGAGGCTAGGAGAATTAGGTAATGCCTGCAAAGTGCTGCTTTAAATAATAAAAATAATGAATTTACTCTTGATGGGTTACTTTATAGGTCAGCATATAATGTTATTTCTTATCTCATTTAGCTCCTAAGGACTGAATATTTGTTATTGTTTCAGAGATTGCTCTCCATTTCTGAGTGGCATACATACCTCTGTGAATACACAAAGATTTTCTACAGAAGAGATCTCACTCAGAACATTCTCAGTCTTAGAGTAAACAACAGTATTGTTTTTCTAATTTTCCAGTAAAATACATTACTTGATATTTGGCGATATATTACATTTTCGTTGCATTAGATTGCTGGAAAAGAGGTACTTTATTTGCATGCTTTTATCTTGTGGGGGGAAGACAGAGAAAGGAAATGTAATTACACTGGGTACTTTAGTCTCCTAATTAGTTTCACTGGGTCTTAGATTTAACTCTTACATTCTGTTGAAGTTCATTTTCTTTCTCTTTCCTTTTATCTTGCTCTCTTTTTCTGTTTCTGGAGGCAGCCCCTGATGGCTGGCTGTGGCTGTGTGACACTCACTTTTCCCACAGCACCAGTGCAAATACTGCTCCCAGCCTTTTACCTAGCATATTCTGAGCCTTGCTAGGGATAGGCAGACAGACTCTGCCTCTAAGTACCACCATTATGGGTATGATTCGCTTGAAGCCACAAACAGGGCTGGCCCAGGGTCACTGGAAGTGCACTGTGTGTTGCTGAGGTGACTGCATGCTCTCAGAATTCACAGACCATCATTTCATAAAATGTTGGCTAGCTCTGCTGCATAAAGGCTTCATGAAACAATAAGAGAAAACACTTCACAAGGGCAGTGATCTTCAGCTTCTTTGTGGAATTCCTCTAAAATATTACTGCAGTTTCACTGTCATTACTTTTTTTAAACATTTCTTGTAATTTCTTAAAGGCAAAAACTCTTTGAAGTCCTGAATTATAGACCAGATCCCTTTTAGTAAACAAAAATGTAAAATTGAAGGGGGAGTCACCGCTTTACTTGAGATACCTAACTTAACACTGACAGTGAGAGAATTCATTAAAGTAAGATAGCTCATCTCTGAAGTCCTTCCTTTAGTCAGTGTGGAGAGAGTGGCTCCTTTGCAGGGAAAAATATTAATTAGACGCCTTTTCCACATCACCCTGAAGAAGAACATGTCCTCTCTGTCCACTAAGCCTCAGGAGGGAGCTGGTTTAGTTTGGCACCTAAAATGAGGGTTAAGACTGCTCTCCAGAGACTCTGATGTGCAGGGCATATAAATTAAAATCATGAGAAGGTGTAATATGTCGTTGATAGACATACAGGATCAGAGGGGTGAGTGTTATAGCAGTAAAATCACCATTAAGGGTAACCACTGGAGACATTGCAATTCATATTGACATTACTTACACTTAGAGAAGTCCTTTTGAAAAGGAAAACTACTGTTTGACTTCTTCCAAGTTTGATTTCTTCTTAATTAAAACAAATGTTTTTGGCTGCCTTATTTATCAACAGCTGTAAAAACTGCCCTCTTTCTTCTCAGTCTGAACTTCCTGTAGTGGCTGGCTTGAATAAAGAGACATATTTGGGGGTTCAAAACAGTGAAACTTGTGTTGCTCATAAACTGAGTCAGGCCAGACCAAATTAAACTGTGCTTCGACCTACTGATTTTAGGTTAACCACAAGAGTGAATATACTCTCATCTTAAGGTACTTTAAAAGCAAAGCCAATATAGCTAGGTTAAGAAGTGGCACAAAGAATGGACAAGAAAATTGGAAAATATATTTTGCTTTATAAACACAGTGATGTGGAGAACTCCATATCATATGAAGAAAATCCATCCAGAAATGTGAAGTTAGGACTTGAAAATTTTGAAATTTTTGATTGCTTTCTGTCATAAATTTGAATTCCTAGTGGTATCTACCCATCAGATGATGAAGTTACAGATGAATATATATTGGCATATTTTTAATATTAGGCATTTCAAAAAGTTAACATCGTAAAAGTTACCGAGATGATTTTTTTATTATCTTCTACAGAGGCACAAAACCAGTCTATGTAGTTTATATAACATCATTTCAAAGGCTTTGTCATATTTCCTAGGTGGCTTTTTCCCTCTTTAGGTACTGGAATAGTAGAACCATATAAACTGGTGATTCTTGGGGGAAACAGGAACTATTTTTAGTAACAAATTGTATTCCAAAGAAGACTATTCTCTTGTCAAGAAAAAAGAGAAAGGCTCCTTCAGAGTGCTTCAGAGCATGTAAGTTTAGCTTTCTAGTGCCAAACTTATTTCAGTATAAAAATTAAAGTTTTCGGTTTCACAGATGCATTTGAGAATGCTGCTCCTAGTTTAATGCACAGAATTGCACACATCAAACCCTTTTTACAGCAAGGAGTAATGCAAGCAAGAATCTTAGGAAAAGTTATTTCTAAGATATTAACTGTGTCTGCTAATAATTTTTCATTTTGAAGAATGAAGAAATATATATTCATCATAAGCACGCACAGACATCTATTCTTGGGAAGGGACAGAAAAGGTAATCTGCTGTTAATTATGATCAAATATCACAACTTATGCCATCACACACCATTAACTGCAAAACATCTGAACCATTTGAAAGCAACAATCACAAATCTAAGGTGAATTTAGGAATTTCCCTCCTTTCCACATGTAACCATTCCAGGAAACCTTCACAGCAGAGGATTTAGATTTGTCCATCTTTTGGTTTGATGAACACATTTCATCTTGAGAAAATATTACCACAGATGCTATGTATATACTGTCCAAACATACCTAATTTTAGGCAGCAGGAAAAGCAAGAGAAGGTGAAATCATCGTAGGATTCACAGTAGATATTCTCATATGGAGTTAAGCAACCTCAGTTTTTCCTAATTTAGTAGATCTTCAGTTCCTAAATTCATCAATGCTTGTGTACCTATGGGAAGCAGATGCATTCTGTATGCAGCAAAAATAGTTCTGTCATCATTCTAATGCTACAACAAGCAAACTTACAAAACAATTTTAATATGTAAATATAAAAAAAGAAAAGTGGAATAAAATTCTGTTGATATAAACTAGGGTACTCTTATTACTAGGTCTTTTGTCCCAGTCAAGCTATAGAAATTTTCCAAGTAGTGTCTCTGTTCTGATTCTAAACATGGAAGAGTTATTCAGGGTGGATAATACACAGACAGTTGGGGCCTTATGAATATTTCAAACATTTGTATTTTCAATTACGTTCTTAATTACAAAACAAACTCAACAACATTAATTTTGAAAGGACCGCATAATTCTTGGATGTATTTCTGTACCACTATCTTAGTGAGACATCTGCTCAGATAAATATTTCTCAAAGCTTTCCATTAAATCTAAGCTGGCAAGGTGGGCAGAGTATGAGCTTTGATATTAATTAAAGCTATCTGCACTAGTTTACAAAAAGCTAATTTCTCTGCCTCTATACAGCCCGTGTTTCCTGCTATGCTTTGCATTCCTTTAAATAAACTTAACTGTATTCCTGACACTCTCTATTTAACCCATTGTTCTCCTAGAAAATGTATGTATTTAGAAAGATCAATCAGAAATACAGTGCTGAAATCCCCATCATGTTACAACGACCTGCACCTCCAGGCAATCACTGTTGCCATACATCCATTGTAATTTTATGTGCAGATTTCTATCCTCTAAGTATCAGACTCAAGGCTTAAAGTACTGATAGACATTTTCAGAAAACTTTGCTGCTCAGGAGCAGTAGTTTCAAAATTACCTTGAGAGTGAGAGTATCCTTGTGGAAAACAGATGCATGAAGTTTTTTCAAATATCATTTAATAAATATGCATGAAGAGCCCTGAATTTTCAAACATAGTAGCATGTAATATAAAGACTGTGTTTGTTTTAAATGAAGATCTGAGAATACACAATTAATGCAGAATAAATGAAAGGGTTCTTAAGTGGGAGAACTTATAACAATATGGATGAAAAACTAAATTCTGTGTGGTTTTTTATTTCCTGAAAAAATTAGAAGAAGATTTTGGATTCTCTGTCATACTTCAATTTTTTTTTTAAAGCTCTTGATTTTTTTTATAGAAGTAATACTTTGGTTTACATTTCCAATAACTAGCCTGATTAATTCGCTGCACTGGACCCTACTGACTTATATTATCCCTTATTATCACTCCATTTTTACTGGTTTGGCCAATATTCCACTATAATTCAATAAATGTATATGGCAAAACAAAGCAAAATATTAATTAAACTGTTCTCTATAAGTTTATGCATCTATTCAGTACTTTTCAGCAAAAACATTCATAGCAAATTTAAGATGAAATAGAAAATACAGAGAAACATTAGTTGGAAGGGCTTTCCAACCCAGGAAGAAAAGCTGCATCCTGTGTCTTGTCTGAACATGTTTTGGCAATATAAAATTTCTGAATAAGCTATCAAAAGGGGAAAGTAGTTTTTAAATAAATATGAACAACAAGTATTTCAGGAGCCCACAATCAGTTTAAAAATTTCAGACATGAAATACAAATCAGGCAAATAGTATTATTTATGAAGACCTAATTACATATTAGAACTTTGTTAAGGATTTTCTACCAATTCTGTCTGTTTCCACTACTTCTGTATAAATTAATCTTCCTCCTTGCTGATGTAAACATATGTCTGACATCATTTCCCTCACATACTCCTCTTCACGCCCTGCCTCTTTTCTTTCTAAAGACACACTAGAAGAGCGGTGCTGCTTGAATAGCAAGGCACTTCCATTATGTGTTTACAAAGGTGGTTTGCCTGACTTTTTTTTGTGACCAGAACCATTGATATGCTCTGAATAGATTCTGATTCTGAGTAGAACACCTTGTGTACCTATGGGAAGCAGATGCACCTTGTAGTACTCTAATTTAAGGTGTATAAGTTACTGAAAAATATCTATATTACCCAGGAGTAGTTGCAGTCACTGTTTTAGCAGCTCCTTTCTTCACTTCTCTAAACCAAGAATCAGTGTTCAGAGATTATTTGTTATGGAAAACATCTTCAAAATGATTCACACTCCCTACTTATTCCTTCCAAGAATTTTCTGGTCCCATTACTGTAACAGTCTCTGCTCAGATGAAGAGTACTAAACTCCACAATGTACGCTTCACGGACCATTCTGTGCTAATATGAAAGCTTGTTCTCTGCCCATCCTTTCTGTTATATTCATAGTCTCTCAAAGCAGAGTATCCTTTCCAAACTGCTAGTCAGCTGGCACAGGCCCTGTCATTTCACAAAATGCCTTTCACAAGACTTACATACTGTCCTTTAGCCCATGAATGGCAGACAAGTTTTGCCCACGTGCAGAACTCAAATCATCAGGGTGCAGATATCACCCTGCACACAATATCTGTTCTTTCTAAAGGAAATTAGGCACCCTGGAGACGGTGCCCCACAAGTGGAAAGATATGTGATGCAGTACACAGGATGATCAATGATGGGTGCAGAACATCCATGGCACACTGTAATTTTTTACAGGGACTGCTGGCCATCCTCTATGTCCATACCAGGGGAGAAATGAGCTGTCATCACCTTCTGAAACTTTGCTGCCTCTGACTGTCCAAAGTCTTCTCTGGAAATCACCACAATCAGCACTGTTTGTCAGAGAATACTACTGCTCTAGATACCTCAGCACACTCTGCGCTCCAGAGTGATATAAAAGGGCAAACCTTGGTTAAAGGTATCAACCTGTGAGTGGTCCATATTCCATTCTTCATCGTGACAGATGTTACCTATTCATTACAGTTCTAAGTTCTGAAATTACTTCAGGACAACCACAGACTCTTCTCACTTCAGTTCTGATAGGCTTTGGAGAAGTGTGCATTCAGCCACCTGGCCGAAGAACAGTCAGGAGAGACTTGGGCAACATGATCCTTAGTGCTAACTGAATTGTCAACCCTTGTTCTACCTTATGCTTGAGAATGCTTACAAGGCATTGTGACAGGAGTTGAAGATCCTTCAATGTCTTTGGTCTGTACTCAGACCACCTCTGCTGAGATATCTGCCTATCTCTGTAGATAGCAACTTCTATTTTAAGAAAGGATTTAGCAGAAATCTGAACTATGTGTATACTTTGCTTTAAAAAAAATCAATTCTTGGGAAGAAGAAAAAGCATGCAAGAAAGCTGTACAGATTTTGGAAGATCAATAAAAAGTAATGTGAGGGGCAATGTATGGTGTCCTTCATCTTAGCCAAGGCAGATGACCTAGGTATGGCACCACCACTGTGGTAGGCACCTGCTTTCTGTCACTGAGGATATATTTCTGGCACCATTCCAAATGAGGTGAAGCCCTCTTTGAGGTGTAGAATTCTCAGTCAGGAACAGAATTGTATATCCTATGAAGGTGCTGCCTTTCTTCCTCTGATCTTCAGTTTATGTCTTGTGCCACTCCACTCCCTGCCACGATCACTTTCTTGAAGAAGAAGTGGTTTTACTCCTCTGCTCGACACTGGTGGGGCTTCACCTCAAATCCTGCGTTGTGTTTTTGGCCCTTCATGACAAGAAAGAGAGGTGCAGGAGCATGTCCAAAAACACCTGAAAGGAGGTTGTAGCAAGGTGAGTGTCAGAGTCCTTCCAAGTAATAAGTGACAGGACAGGAGGAAATGGCATCAGGAAATTGCACCACGCAAGGTTTAGATTAGATATTAGGAAAACTTTCTTCATGGAAAGGATGATCAGCAGTGGAAACAGGCTGCTGAGGGAAGTGGCGGAGTCACCATCCCTGGAAGTGTTAAAAAGCATGTGGGTGTGGCATGTGGGGACATGCTTTAGGGGTGAACATGGCAATGCTGGGTTAATGGTTGGTCTCAATGACCTTAGAGGTCTTATCCAACCTTAAGAATTCTAGAAGGGTTCTAAGACATGTCCAGTAGGACATTTCATATGGGCTGCAGCTCTTATTGTGAGCTGTTTTCCTGAGCTATTTCTGGCTCTTCCAGGCCAGCCTCCGGAGTAACACTGTGGCTGTGCTAAGACCAAGAGAAAGGGTAACACAACATGTATGAGTGGGAGAGGGTGGACACAGACAATAGTCTGTGGCAGCAAAGCTCTCCAGGTGGGATGAATTCAGGAATGACTTTTTTTCTTGATGCACTTTTTCCAGAGGAGTGTGGAAGAAATGTGCTGCTGCCTAGCTGTGAAACACAGTATTGTTTTGAAGGATGATGACACCCTCAACCAGGTGGAGTGTTCAGATGGGTTGTTTGCTGCACATTCTGCGGTTTTTATCTATATGAGTCAATGGGAGGCCCTTGCTATTCTCACCCTTCTCTTAACAGTGTTCTTGTTGCTTTTCTTTTGAAACTGAGGATACTAGTACAAGAGTACGTATCTTAGATGAAATTGCAGCACTGACTTTTATCAGGGAATTACAACATTCTCTATCTTATTTATTGTTCCTTTGCGTATGCAGTGTAACGTCTTGATCACTTTTGACCACAGATGCACACTGAGTTTTCTGCAGTGATAACCTGGTGCATCTCTTATTTGAATGCAGTTAAGTTCTCAGTTCTGTGAATTATTTGATTACTTTTGTTCACATCCAAAGTTGTATTGTTTTGCATTTTAGTTACATTAAATAGCCATTTAATATTCCCAATAAGAAAATAGATATTTTCTACTGTGTTCAAGGAGGTAATTTATTATCTGTGTTTATTGTGTTTTTCTTTGATCCTCACTGCCCTCTTCAACTTTATCCCTTTTGGCAAACTTAAGGAAATCCTGAAGGACAACATCAATTTAAAAAGAAGTGACTCCTACTGTAAAATGTGTGTTGGTGAAAACAAAGACAAAGATATTCTAACAACTGGTATGGCTGTGGTTCCACACAAAGAGAATTGATCACTTCATGCAACTTAGAGTGGATGAACAAGTACTTATGACCACCTGCAATCTAAGACTGAAGATAAAACTACACAAAAGTTGGTATGTTTATTGACATCTCAGTAGGATATTGAAAACTGATACTCAACTGTTTTCGATTAGTCTACAATTTCCTAAGTAGACTGGAGACTTGTGCCTATCATCAGAACCTACACATTCTGGGAGGAGTAAATTAGCTAACACTGAAAATGTTAAAAAAATATATATGAAAATATATAAACCCTCTAGTAAATAGCATGCATCTGACTCAGCTGAGTTTAATTTACAAATCCTTTTTTATTTCATTTAAATGACTATTCACCCTAAACATACAAAAAGACACATTCTTCCTTTTAATTTTTCTGAACATACGGAACAGTGGCTTCCTCTCTGAACTCTTAATTCTTGAGCATTGCTTAAATCTGGGATGGACACACAATTTACAAACCTGAAAGGAAAGAAGAAAGGTCACTTTCGTGAAGCGCTTTACCTCTGCACAATCTTAGTAAAGGATGGGTTTCTACCCTTTCTATGAAATTAGTCTCACTTTTTAACTTTTTTAGTTTTAAAAAAATCTTTTCTTTCCTCATTATCTAAGCTCTGCAAATCTATCTTTAGGATTTTCAAAGTATCTTTTTCATTTTCTTTTCATTTATGCTCAATTGTATCACAGAAAATGGTTTTTTAGATACTGAAATTCATAACTTTCCATAGCACGATTGCCCCAAACAGCCTATAACTCCATTGCATTTTATCTAGCCAGACAGCCTGATTGATTTATCTTTTTCTGAACACCTAATTATTTTGAGAATGTACAGCATCTCTACTTGTCAAGGATTAGCTCTCATTTTGGTTTCATTTAACTTCTGGAACTCCTCTAATAATACTTTCAAGTATGTCTTCAATCATGTTCAAAAACTTTCTATTTTTGCTCATTCTTTCTCTGAAATTAAAATTTTACATAGGTGAAAAAGCTCTACATTTTTTACAGATGAATGATTTTTTAAGGGGAAAACAAAGTAAAGGAGATTAACTCTTCAGAATTATGACATTTGTGAGAGCTAAAATCCCAGGTAGGGAACACTGTATTGGTTTTATGAAGCAAAATGGAAATACATATTGAAAAAAAAAAAAGAAAAGGAAGCAAAAAGGGGAAAAAACAGACTCAGAAACTAACAAAATGCTTTTCATGATAAATTAAGA
Organism: Platysteira castanea; assembly: GCA_013397175.1. Taxonomy (NCBI): domain Eukaryota; kingdom Metazoa; phylum Chordata; class Aves; order Passeriformes; genus Platysteira; species Platysteira castanea. The sequence goes on from VYXC01012873.1 coordinate 1,530,263, forward strand.
TCTTACTAGTAGTTTAACAAAAAAAAGGGGGAAATGAGTTGGTTTTATTCAGAATCATGTCATGAATGACATGACTATATTCCCTTTTGTTAGTTAAGCTTAACTGTTTGAGACATCTGTTCATAAATTTGATGGATGATGCACATTTGTTGAAAGGGACTGGGTAATTGTCTTTAGCTATTGCTAAGAATCATGTTTGACAATTTCTATTGAAATTCCTAACAGTGTTTTAAAATTTTGAGTTGATACTTAACATGCTTAAGTAAAATTACTCTTGCAAAAGTTCATGTTTTGGAGTGGCAATTAAACACAGTAATTATTACAGATAAAGACTTACCTAAGCTCTTCATTCACTCTTGTATTCCATAAAAGAAGGAGATATGTGCATATCCTTCTTTTCCCCCAGTCATACACATAGAAATCAAAGCAAAAGTAACACCATGAAAACCAAATTATGCCAAATACAAAAATCAAGATGGTATTATAAATTATTGAAAAGTCGTTATGATTTCTGATTTTCTGTCAAAACAGCTAGAAGCTTTTTGCCTAGATACGTAACAGTTAAATTTCATCAGGCTTACTCCTAAGCTATGATTCATTTGATAAAATGCAGACAACACCTTGCACATATTCTGACCCTGGTCACTTTTGGGTCTCTCCATAGTTACTGCAGAGAAATAGGCACTGGGATGGTAAAATATATCTTTTCCTGAAGCAAGTACCCACATCAGCTTGGACGAATCACTCTTTGACAGTATTTATTTCTCCTCATTGACAGTAACTTAGTCTTCAGTGATGTGTATGCATGCAAATGTTCTACACTGACACTAAGAAAAAATCAAATGAAACTGAATTTAATTTTAATCTACCTAGTGTTGTGGGTTAAATTATACCACCAGTATAGCCTATTTTAGCCAATATTAGCAATAAAAGCAGAACATACATATTTCGAGGTTTATTTCTATAGTTTTTAATACAGAAGAAGTTCAGGTACAGTCCAAATAAATTTAAACTGAGGAATATGCAACTTCACTCTTTAGAATTACTGTATTACAGAAGGATCAAGTTAAGACTTTAGTGATGTCAGCCACAATGAACCAAGAGAAAAGAATGAGATCTTTAAAAAACAAAATGCCACCTGAAAATATGTGTTCTGTCCATGTTTTGCTGTCTGTAGGATTTGGGAATTTTTGTATGTTTATTTTGTCCTGTGTGCAATTTTAAAAAAAACTTGTGTCCAACAATAATAATTTTAAAAAAGCAATAAGCAGGATATTAACTCCTGCACAATACAATGCTGGCTTTTAAATGATGTGCATTGTTTTGTGGTTTGGTGTTTTTTCCAGTAATATGAAACATTTTCAGATATGAAAATGTATATAAAAATCAATACAGTCAATATGAATATCTTTACAAAAAGGTATGATACACCAAAGAATTTAATTTGAAAATTAACTTCTGTATTTTCATTTGTTTAAAATGGCCTTACTTTACAAAACACAAGTTCATAATTCCTACCAATTTTATTCTCTCAATATGTAAGATATCTGACTTGTAATTCTGACTAACAGCACTACATTTAACATACAGGTTTTAATATCTTAAAAATATCAAGATTATAGATAGCCTGGCATATTTTTACCCTAATCTTGGGTGCTGGCGAATCAAATATTTCTGTGACCAAACTGATAATTCCTGCAGATTCCCCCTTAGGTTTTCACAGTGAGTCAGACCACTTATTATTTTTGAGTAAAATTTCCAGAATATATCAGTAGATTATGAGTCCTAGTTTAATTTTCTAATTTATTTTCAGAATCAGTATTTAAATAGGCATGGAAGTTTTATGCTATAAAATCTATAAATCCTGTCTTTAGGTGAGGTGGCAAAAACTACAGGTTTTCAGGTCCAAGTCCCTTTTTCTTCTGCACTTACCTGTCTCCAGTAAATTCCAGATTTCTGGTATTGTGTCTTTAGACAATATACATTTTTCTGCTTAACACATGTAGAAACTAGGCTTGGAAAAGATAGGAAGAATAAGACAGTCTGAAAAGGTGTAACAGATATAAATTAAAATGATATTTACTCAAAATATTGCATGGTCAGGTTTTTTCCTCAAAACTCAGCTGAAATTTTCAGTCTTATTCCTAGTGAATCAACATCAAATAAAATGCCGTCAAAATAATATATTATTAAAGTATTGATAAGATTTAAAGCTTTAAAAGATCTTGAAATTCCTCCAAAAAATTTCTTTATCATATGTTAAAATCCAGTTTGTTTTAAGTGATCTGGTGCTATCAAAAGTTGTTTTAAAGTAAAATCAATTAGCAGCATAGGATGATATGAGAGAACCAGCAATACAGCTGCCTAACATTGAACTGTCTCTCTTGTACCAATCAGTTCGAAGTCTGGGATCTGAGTAATACAGAGGGATTTCTTCTTTGATTATTTAACCATTCATTAAAGTGGATTTGAAGGCAAATTAAGGTTTGGAGATCTGAAACGACTCATGCAAATGCTTATTGTACTGATAGACCTTCACTTTTCAACTTACAATATAAATAAACATGATTTGAGATGTCTGGAAGGCTGAAAACTCACTTGTCAGTAATGTCCAATCCCTTACTCAACCCATGGGCAGGGAAATAATGACTGCATACTGAACAGTCATCAGTCTCCATAGAATCAGCATTTCTTTTTATGGGAAGATATAGAACTTCCTCTCTTCTGTCATCACATAACTGTTCCGGCTCTAGTGCCTGTATGTTATGACCCTGCCTGTCAGCTTAAATGCTGTTTTTAGGAAGTGTCCATCCATTAAAAAAAAAAAAAGCAAGAGTAAAAGTTGAATTTCATATTCCAAAACTATTCCCCTGGGAAATGAGAATTCAGAAGGTATTTGCAATGATTCAACACTGGCTCTCTGTAAGGCTAGGCTAATGTTCATAGGAGAATGTTCTTCAATATAAATTTCTTTTGACAGGAGCCGGTGGCCTTGCCTGTTGGGGTGACAGGTCACAGAGGGGATTTTCGAAGACTTGTACCTTCTCTGTGATAATGTTGAACTGGCCTTAGTGGTTTTGAAAGTCCCACATGGCTTTACTTGCACCTATACGGAAAAGAATATTGTTAAAATATGTAATAGAAACACAGTAGAAGAAGAAGAATGCTAATCAAAACAGTGCGATGAATCATTTCAATGAGAATTTGAGAATAATAATTGTTTCTAATATTAAGATTTGTGAATTTGACTCAGTGGAAAGAGTTATTTCCTATCTCTAGTAAGAATCCAAAATGTGGTTTCAAATCCCAGGAGAAATAACTAATTTTCTGAATCCTAAAAGTCTTCTAGGCTTGACATTTTCAACGAGACACCTCTTTGCCGGCTTGAGACTTCCATTTTAATCTTCACCAAGAAAATGTCTCTTAATTCAAGAGTCACTAGCTGCTAGTCAGCGGTTGTGATAAGCCTAATGCCCCCCTCAGAGGAAAGCCCATTCCTCATTGACACAGACTTAACCATTTTAGTCCTGGTTATTATCCAAGCAGCCTTTAAATAATGACCTATAAGGAGCTGCTAGGCATTTTTTTCCTTTTTTTTTCAACAGCAGACCTCACTCAAACTCTTGACAATTCACTCTTTTCTTTGGAGCAGCTTGGCCCCATTATTTCTCCAGCTTCGGCACAATGAAAATACTTATGTGAGCTGTCAAGACTTATCTTTCGAATAACTCCTAAATACTTCACCACAGAAAGTAAAACATGGTGAGTAATACTCTAACATCTGCTGCACATTGTCATGCATCCTGAGTTGCCAACCAGCTAAAATGGCAGCACATTTTACAGCCAGATGTGTCAAGATTTCATCTGCTTCTTCTCTGTAATTGTAGGAAATCTAAGCTCCCACATCACTTATACTCTAAAAGATAAGGCTAAGAATCAAAAGTTTCTCTCTGGAGAAAATATGATGTGTACTTTGTCAAGTGCAAAGAGTTGATGTCCTGCTCTAAGCTTCTCTTATCTAATTGAACATTCAGCTATAGAAGCATTTACTAATAATAAATGAGTGAAGAGAATGCCTCAAGATGCTCTTACTTTGATGGACTACGAAGTAGAGGAAAAAGAAGAAAAATCAGACATCATATTTGTTTGGTCTGATGAAATCAGTTTCTTGGAAGGATTTCTACAGCTAATAAGATATGTGATTTTTAACACACCATATTACACATCCCTCCCCAACACCAAACATTTCATGAAATAAAATGGTTTTTTTAAGACGAAAATCATAGCTGGCTTTGTTGTCTCAGCCTGATTCTTTATGCTTGAGTTTTGCACATATTATCTCTTGCCAGTGGAGACTTTGTGCTGTAATTTCTAAAAAAGCCAGCTAAGTCCTTCTGTCATACGTGAAACTTAAAGAACATACTCTATTCTATTCTATTCTATTCTATTCTATTCTATTCTATTCTATTCAAAAATAGAATTGATGTTTCTTACTTTATGAAAGTTCTTCCAGTACTTATTTGCCCCACCAGAAATAATGAGATAATTTCTGAGAGTCAGGCTAGCTGCAGTTCAAATAACTTGGTAGAAGAAATTAATAAAAATGCCCTAAATACACATGCACAACACCAGGGTGTATACAGAAATCTTCAGGTACCTAAGCTTAGGAGAGCTGCCAAGTGGCATTTGCAAATACCTATGTGATTAAAGGCCCTAATTTTCCTTGTCTAGCAGTACATACTAAATGAATAAATGACTTGTCTGCTTAAACCACTTCCATAAATCCTGAGATGTATAAATCTAAATATTATATTTTAATTTATTGACATTTCCTATTGCATAAATATTCCTAATAAAGTTGGATTTCCATACAGGTCCAAAGAAGACACACAAAATGTGTCTTCCAGTCATGAGTTATTGTGGAGACTATTTTATGAGGAAACCTTCAATTTCCTTTTACTATTCCCATCCTTTCTGGTCACTCCTCAGAAGCCTACATAATTCACTTCATTTCAAATAACTGTAGGATTCTTATTTTTGTTTTATCTTAGAAATACTCTTATCTATTAAGATTTTTATTTCTTTAATCTTCATTTTTATTTTATATTTTCTTTAATCTATTGATAGTTTTGTTTACACAGCAAAACCACACTGATTTGTTTTTTAAATTTTAATATTTTAAAGAAAACCTGCCTTTACACATACCATCTTATACAAGGATCCCATCAGATCTTCTAAGCTAAGACAGGTCAGGATGTATTAATACTTGGAGCAGGCACCTCAAAGGAATATCTAGGTCCCTTAGAAAATCTAAACCAATATACAGCACAGTACTAGAGGGCAATGTACAGCTAAAACTGTTATCTTTTATATACATTAAAAACTGATGACATTTGTAAAATCTTATGACAGAACTTGTATTGATTTTTCATGCCTCACTTTCGTGTATTGCACTTAGAATCCTAAAATTTTAAAACTCGGGCTCCCAAAATACAGTATTTCCTGCTGGGGCTGTGGTCAGTTTGTCACACATCATCTCTGTCCCTCTCCTCCCTCAGGGGGAAGATTGCAGGGGGATCTCTGCTGCAATGCCTGGAGCACCTCCTCCCCCTCCTTCTTCACTGGCTTGGTGTCTGCAGGGCTGTTTCTCACATATTCTTACTCCTCTCTCCTGCTGCAACTGCAAAGGGTTTTTTTCCCACTTCTGAAATCTGTTATCCCAGAGGCGCTGTTGCTGATGGGCTCAGCCTTGGCCAGTGGCAGATCAATCTTGGAGCCAACTGGCATTGGCTTTATCAGCCATCAGGGAAGGTTCTAGAAGCTTCTGCAGAAGCCACCCCTGTAGCCCCTCTCCTATTACCAAAACCTTGCCATCTAATACAAAATCTCTTCTCCAGTCTCAACTAAGTAGTAACTGACATTTGAGTACTCTACGGTTTGCTTTGGTGATAAAATCAAAATTACAAAATTCATCTAAAGCTAGGACAGAAACTATCTCTTCTGGTTTTTACTGATTACTTTTGATCTTGTTTGCAGCAAGCCTAAACTTATTTGACACATGGATTATCCCTACTTAAGCTGTGAACACAGAGACTGGCCCAAGTTACGACATTTTGGTACAGTTTCAGCGTAAGCTTCATCTCTAACTGAGAAGAAATAAAAATGGTTGACCTATTCTAAGATTCTCTGTCATAAAAGATTTTTCCTGTCTTAAATGCTTAATGAGGAGGCATGCCAAAAGCCTCTAAAAGCAGATTCTTCTTCAGAGTACCATTGACACCTCCTAGACACTGCTATGAAAATTCTCGTGAGTTTATTTCTATGGAAAGCAATCTTCACACTGTGTTGAAATACGGATTCAATGAGCTAAGAAGTGCCCATTAAAGGGGAATAGGGCATAAAAACAACCAACTTTTCTGAATTGAGTCCAAATGAGATACTTCATGTCAATAATTCAGAGACCATCTGGTGCAAATTAAGTTCCAATTTATATAGCTACCTTCCCCAAGTACACTATAAGAATTAAGCACTGAAGGGTGAGATCTATAGAAGTTGGCTACCAGAACTGTGAGCTGCTCCTCCCTTGTTGGAGGCTTCCTGTCCCTCTAAAGTCCCATATTTTGATCCTTGACGGTACTGTATTTGAAATTCCTAGCCTCTTGAATCCTCTGCTAGAGTTACATGAACTCACTCTTATACAACACACAACCAAGAATAGAGCTTCAAACCTTACTTGTTAAATATACCAGATTGGTATCTCAATTACCACAGAATAGTCACACTTCCTTTTGTGGATCACTGCATATTTAGTTATTTATTTTTAAACAATTTAAAAAAAAAAGCCTTACCTCAGACTGTTTTGTCTCCTATCATGCAAAGATGCTGTTTTGAATGAGCCATTCCATTAGAACAGGCACATACAGCTTCTAATTGGGGTCTGTTACAGAGCTACTCTACCCTAGGCAAGAGTATGCTGGAATATTTCCTCTTGCATTTTAGACAAGGCCTAACCTATTGTCATGTTCTGACAATGGCAACGGATTCAATATTTCTAGGTGTGATCAGGTGAATTTCAATGGAGCTTTCAAATTAGTTGAGTGTAAAATAGCTCAGGGCTGCCAAGGGTGCAAACACATAGAAAAAAGCAGACAAAGGTGCCTCAGAGTACCTTTCCAAAAAAAGAAGGCGGATTTGGGACGGAGGTGCGTGTTAATATTACAATTAGATTATAACAAACCAAGTTCATCTGAGGAAAATGATTTTGCCAAAGTCGTTGGCTTAGCAGCCTGACATCTATCTCCCTTCAGTGTCAGGTGTTATGTGGGTTCGTAGGTGCAAAGTACCATTGAGTTCTCCCCCCTGCAAAGATTGCAGCAGAGCCTGGCTGGGGAGTCTCCCCTCTGCTCCACCCTCTGTTCTGTCCCCCTGAGAAGGTACTTACTGTTGTCTGGGGAATCATTGTGGAGCATGCCAACCGTGTTCCATCCAGGGAGTAGAAGCTGTATTTCACCCTATAATTCCCGTCGTTATAACCTGTTAGGGTGTGAATAGAACTTCTCCTCAGCCACTTTCCACATATGGATAAGGCTTCAGTTTTTCTTCTTTATCTACAATCTGTATCTGAATCCACAAAGCCTATTTGTCACTGAAGCTTCTGTAACAGTGTTTTCTCCCTTTCAGTCATGTGCATTTTTTATGCCAAAGAGAGGGATTTAGAGGGGTGCTGGCTGTGCTTTCCACCTCCATGCCAGCACAACCCAGAATGTCAGGTATTCTAGGACAGACAGAGAGGAAAGTAGACTGCTCCAGGGGCTCCATATCCATACCTGAACTGTATCCAGCCCTATTCACAACAGTGTGAATATTTTATATTTTCATTCCTTACCACATTTTTATTTGACTTTTTAATTAGTACTTGTATTTGTGTACCTTTTCATTCTTTTTTAGGCATGCATATATCATGGGCAGCTGCACAAGTGAAATAAAGGCAGGTCATGAGGACTGTGACACAGTGAATCACTGTTTATCTCTAAAAATGCCTAGAGCCACATAATTTGACTTCAACATTTGCTGTGCTCTGCAGTGAATATACTATCACTAGTCATCTTTTCTGTGCAATGCTAGTGCCAATTACTCTGTTGAAAAGAATAGAAGAGATTTATCTGAAACACCTGGATTAACTTTAACCTGTTGCTTTGCTGAACCAAACTTGCATGGCTTTTATACCATCCCAAAGAGTTTCTGTTTAAATCAATAGGGTAAGAGCAATAATTTCTTCAGGCAACATTCTATGAGCTTTCCTGGAAGGTTATGATTCCTTAGACTTCTTTTTCAAGCAAAAAGAGATTAATACTGTCAAGATAGTAATAACGAAATATATATGAAGCAAACTTACCTTGCTTGTGTAACTTATTGTTTATGGGTGAAAGAAATCAAGATTTATTTTTCATAGAAATACAGAATGGTTTGGGTTGGAAGGCCCATTAAAAACCATCTATTTCCAGCCTCCCTGTCATGGGTGGGGATACCTATCACTAGATCAGGTTGCTCAGAGCCTCATCCAGCCTGGCCTTGAACATCCCCAAGGATAGGGAATCCACAACTTCTCTGCACAACCTGTTCCAGTGCCTCACCACCTTCATATGAAGAATTTCTTCCTAATATCTAGTCTAAACTTATTCTCTCTCAGATTAAAGCCATTGTCCCTCGTCCTATCTCTGCATGCCCTTGTGCAAAGTCCCTACTCACGTCTCTTGTCAGCCCCCATTAGGTACTGGAAAGCTCTCAGGTATTACCACAACTTTCTCTTCTCCAGGCTGAACAACTGCAACCCTCTCAGCCTGCCCTCTAGGAGAGGTGCTGCAGCCCACTTCATATTTAAGTGTAGATATTATTCCAATTAGTAAGAGATTTCTTGGTTTAATTTTTAAAATGTTTTTGTTTTAAAGCCTTCAGGATGTAATTATTATTAACAAATAAACCGTAATATTCTTAGTGCTTAGCAGCTAAATGGTTCCGTTTTTCTGTGATAGGATATATCTGTCAAGTGAACTTGTCTCTTACCTCTAAGCATATGAAAGAAACTGCTAGGAAGTGTATTTTAAAACTTAGGAAAGAGTGAAATATTTCTTTTCAGGCTATCTAAACCTTGCCTAGAGCATTGTTCCTACAATATTCAGTTATAAAGGGGTTTATTGAGATAACTGCAATGAGCAAATGTTATGTCTCAACCTCAGATTTAAAGAACTTTTGCATGCAGAAGGTGTCTTCATGGCCTTCTGTGGCTCATTTCCCTGTCCCTGGCAAGAAGATGTAAACATTCCTTAGTTTTAGACTGTGTAAGCCTAGGTTAGGCTTAGTTAGGAACTGCAGTTCTTTGCTATCCTTTAATCTCACACATAAACATACAAAAAGCAAACCAATTTATTTTATTTCCTTGAAAATTTATCTCATACTTTTAGGTATCAAGAAGCTTAAGCTGAGCAAGTAAAAGTAGCTATTTCTAGTAAAAGACTTTCTATTTACAGAAAATTTAAAAATTAATTCCACCAAATTTTACCCTATATAAATATAAAGCAGTTCCCATTGGAAACATACTGTACATCACTTTTTTGACTGTTACTGATAATTTATCATCAGGTCTTAAGTGAAGACTTGGGATTTCCTACTGCAGGAAAAAAAAATATTATGGATATTTTTCAGAAGCAGAACTTAAAATTCTCTGTTCACAAGCTTCCATAACAGCAAAATTTCATCCAGCTCTAAAGTAAGAGAGTACATTTCCACTATCAAGTACATAACTAATATGTAGGGAGGGAACATACTGCTGTTCCTCCAATGAGATATTGATTTAATATCACTAATCTACAGGATCACCACGTCTAAATTAAACCTAAGAGATTGACTAGTTTCCTAAAGCCCTTAAGAGACTCCCAGTCAATAACAGTAACGCCAGGCATTTGTATAGCACAAGATGTCGAGTTACGTTATATGCCTCAGAATAACCCTTGTATCTATAAATAAGCTATGTAGCATATTCACTATTTAAAAGCCAACAACATCTACTTTTTTTCAGGTACTGTATCCCTAGAGAGAAGACTGCAAGAAGGGAAGAAAAAGTGTCTTGTGAAAATCTTTTAAGTTACCCAAATCATGCTTTCTTCAAAGAAATTACTATTTTATTTAGTAGTTTTCTACTTACACATCTGTCTTTTAAAAAATTAGGAAAGAAAAACAAAATTAAGGAAATGTAAAGCAAATAAAGTCATAATGGAAAGAGCATAGAAAAGAAAACAGTATTTCACACAGATATGTAGAGATTTATGTCACTCATGGAAACTTGTTATATTTTGAAGGGTGATATATTTTGAAGGATCATAAGTACTGCATCCAGCTGTGAGATCCTCAGCTCAGAAAGGACAATGACTTGTTGGACCAAGTCCAGAGGAGGGCCACCAAAACCCTGGGTGACACAAAGGGTTAGATATTAGGACAAAATTCTTTACTGTGAGTGTTATAAGGCACTGGAACAGGTTGCCCAGAAAAGTTGTGGATGTTGCATCCTTGGAAGTGTTTAAGGGCAGATTGGATGGGGTTCTGAGCAAACAGGTCTAGTGAAAGGTGTCCCTGCCCACATCATCAGAGGTATTGGATCTAGATTATCTTTAAGATTCCTTCTAACACAGGCTATTCTATGACTCTATAATTCCACAATAAACAGAAATTTTAAAATGAAAAAGTGTGTCTATAATTTTACATGTTCTCTAGTTAACTCTGTTTATGAGGTTCTAGTATTTGTGAGGCTCTGATACACACTGATGCATCAAATTAGTGTTTTTCTAATAAAATTACTGTCGGCTGAGCTTCTCAACAAAGGAGACCAGAAGCTGGATTGCCAAAGAGGCCACTGCTCCTGAATGCTGTGCCAGTCTTTCACCTGCTTTGTCCAGTAATGACTGGCAGCACTAGAGCCAGAGTAGGATGCAAGGCGCTTCTTAGTGTCCTTCTTAAATCACTGGACTATTCTCTTCTGCATGGTCATTTTGATTGCAAAAAAAAAAAAAAAAAAAAAAGCTAGGAATTTATTTCAAGATGAACACCTAATTTTATGACCTGTTCCTGTTTTGCCCCATGAAAGCCTGAGGTGGAAAGCTCTTTATTTACGAACCACACTGGGTTATAAAACAAGTATTGCCAGTTTCCCCTCACATTGGCATTCATTTCTTGTTTTTTTTTTCCCTGATAGAAGAACTGCCTACACTCCTGCTCACCATGGCAACTGAAGAATCTAGCAGCAGACTCAGGGTAGGGAAAACATAAGAAAAAAAAGACAATTCGAAAATATCCCCTGATACTAAAATTGATTTTGTTTTCACAGCAACACACTATGAAATTGCAAGAGAAAGAGAGCTATCTACCTGTATTTCAGATGGAATCACCCAGCATGTGAGGCGTAAGAAGATGCTTGTGTCTGTTTGCATGTTACACTGGAGTATGTTAAGGGTAGGTGGCACTTATTTCCAAAGCATGTTTTGACTGTTGAGGGAGGATGAGATACTGACAATGACATGTTAGTGGATGTTTCCGTGGAAGAGAAGACACTCATGTGTACTGAATGGAAATCACAGCAATTTTGTTTGAAAAGTTTTCCTTCTGTTCCTGAGTTAGTGCAATGCACATAACTGTTGACATCTATTTATCAGCATGTCTAAACACCCAGAAAGAGGGAAGCAAGGTCCTTCAACCACTGTCAGAATGAAAACAGACACTGATGTTTTCTAACAGCATAGTCAAATGCTATACAAGAATGTCAGCCTCAGAGGTTATAGCTACTTAAAACAACAAGAATATGAGTTTATAGGAGTAATTTCACAGAAATTACTAAAAAAAAGGCATTTCAAAAATTACCTTGACACAAAAATGAAATTGTTAATAATTAAAATTATATTAAATTATATTTTTATTTTCTAATCAGGAAAATATATTAGAAATGAGAAAGGAAAAAACAACACCATAATATCTCACCTTATTAAAGAGAAAGAAGACTACATAAGAACTAGTAAATAAAAACATCAATGAAAAGTTTCTTGATGTCTGTGGGAAGAAGATTTGATTTATATGATTAAGGAAAAGAGTCTCACACATATTAATCTAATAGCAGTAGACAGGATTATTGAAATTTTACTTACATAAACCTGGTTAAAAAGTTTATTTTTTCCTAATGAAAGGATAATAGGTAAAATAGCTTCCCTTGTTTGTAATCAGTTGTAAATGACTTGAAACTGAATTTTAAAAAAAGGAACAAATATAATTTTCCACCACATATTGAAGGCAAACTATTCCATATATTAAAAAGAGAGCTTTTAACATAAACGCTTGTATGTGGAGGCCAAAGCTCACAAACTCCTTCTGGGCCTACTATACCCACTGGAATACCATGTTTCCCTCCAACACAGCCTTCACACATGCTTCTTGAGGGAGGAAAGTGGTGGCTGCCCAACTCTAGACCCGCACACAAGAGTCACAGACGGGATGCAATTGAGTTTAGGGGCTGAGATGCACACCTGTATCAACAGTGCAGATGATAGTTGTCAAAAACCTGATGGTCATGGTTTTCTATTGCACAGAAACTGGAGCAGGAGATTATAAGGTTTGACAAGTTTGACATAGTAATGTGCATGTGTTCAGAAGAAATTGGATCAATTTTTGTATGTTTTTGGTGACATTCAGTTTACTGTATTTTAATTTCATCAATTAGCTTTCTGTTGCTATTTATTCTTTAATTTTCTGAGTTATCCTCTCTCATTGAATGTACGTTGCAGGAGAATGAAGGAAAGGAGCGACAAAATGCGGAAAGCAGATCTAATGCTACAGGGAATGGAGCCAGAGTTGAAGACAATCGAATTCAAATATGACTAAAACAGAGAATTGGAAAAGTATGTACTGATAAGGAAAGATAATAGTAAAAATAATGAGGCAGCATTGTAAATTAATGATATGAAATATTGGTTAAAAATATTTTTTTTAATTGAATACTTAAGTTAAAACCACTGGGGCAATGACTGACCTAGAGTTTATCTTCAGGCAGTTTTAGAACAATGTTCTATACCTCCATTTAAATTCTGCTGTAATAAGAAGTCTTGAGAGACAAAGACACTTGCTAGTCCTCAGATGTACAACCAGCTTAGAATACCAAGATAAATACATTAAACTAGCTAGAGTTTGTATTTAAAACAGTGGGAAAAATGTAGAAATGCTCCAGAAATAGTGCAAGAAAATCAGCAGAAGAAAGACAATATAAGTTTGCCAAGAGACAAGGGAGAACTGGAAAAAGGACTCATCAAAAAAGTGCAAGAATGAAGACAGACATGCCAAAAATTGAAAGAGAAAAGTTATTTTATTTATGCAAATAAAAGGAGAATATTGTGTAAATGAATCCCTCTCTGCAATTATCTCCATCTTCAAAGATAATCAGTGTATAGCACTATAACTAAAGTAATCATTTTCATCTGTGTTCAAGAAACAAGGATGTGGACTTGGGGCCTTAGTCAGCATCGGTAACATCGAAATCTCTGAAATGTTCATGAAACATCTTTTCCTGATTTAGCAAGGCTTTGAAAGAGATTATTTACTCTTATGTTTGTCTTACCTATCTTTTCCTTTTACTTAATGTTTTCAGTTTCTTTTAATGATAACTTAGTCATGGGAAGCTGACTGCACATCTTCTCAAATTGGTTTTGTAAACACTAAAGAAGCACTTAAGCAGAAGAATTTCTCTAGTTTCCAAAGGTACTGCTGCGTAATGAGCTGGTGTGTGAGGAGCCAATTCAGTTTGGTTATGCCTCAACAATGGTTGTCAGAGGCATGTGGAGGAGAGGTGCACATGTGCCACGGGCAGGAGACAAGGAGAAGAAGATGTCTCTGGGAGGACTTCGCCTGGCAACACCTCCCATGAGGCAGGCACTCGGAGACACTGGAGGGGCTTCTCCAATCAGGTTGTGAAAAGGTCTCCACCAAAGGACAACACAGAAAGGTTGGACTGGGACGGTGGTTCCCTGTTAGCGGGCAGACTTTGGGAAAGGCCGGGAGGTGTAAAAACCAACTGTGTTCTGCTCGTGGGGGCTCGCTACTGTTCCATGATCCTGCTGGCTCCCTCCTTTGCCCTGGCCCCAGCCTGGTTGCCTTCTGGCTCTCCTGCCCTCTCTGGTTCGCCCTCGCACCTGCTCTGCCTCGCTGGGCCCCTGACCGCCGCCCTGCCACTTCACCCCGCGTCCTTGCCTGCTTCCAGCCCTGCCGTGCTGATCCAGCCATCACTGCAACCCTGCCCAGGGTCCCGGTCATCCTGTCCCAGTGCCCACTCACCGCGTGTCCGGTGCTGTCACTGCAGGACACAGGCCCCTAGAGCCACACATCTCCGGGAGCCACCCAGGCTCGCTGAGACCCAGCCCGGCCCCAGGCAGGCAGCGCGCACCCCCCGCCACCTGGACCCTGACAGCGCTGCCCCAGCTCGCTGCTGGTAACACCCTCTTTTTATCTCTGTCCCCTCTCTCTCCTCTCCCCCAGTCCTTTTCCATTTTCCTTTCTTCCTTCCTGTCTCTTCTAGCCCTCTTTCACTCTGGCAAGGCCTTTTCCTTCTTTCTTTTTGTTATCAATAAACGGTTCTCAGATACAAGGTTTGCCTCATTTCATTCTGTTCCCAACCATCCATTTTTAAAAGAACTCCTTGCAGTTCCCCACAACAGAACGTGACATGGTGTCAGAAAGATTTTAAGCAAGCCTACTTGCCAAGGAAAAACCTGGGCTTTTATATTATGATTTTCCCTATTATTTACCTAAGAAATGTAGTTTCTGTATTCAATTGCACCATATTGGTACTATGTCAAAAAGAAAAAATTCAATTTTTCATAACTAGAACCTTTTCAGCAGTAAGAACTGTGGATAAACTCTCCAGTTTGGTGTTCTAGGATGAGTAATGTGAAATATGAGGATTCTATAGTCTTTATTTCCATTCATCTGCAAGTACTTTCAACCACTTCAACTTATTATTTTAATTCACCTTTTTTAAAAATTTAAATTAAATTATCTGGATCAAGATTGATTTTGACGTTCAAAATGAAATGGGGGAAAGCATATAGAAACATATAGCCAAACTTTCAAAGGAATAGCATTTTATTTGGGTAAAGTTCATGAGAATTTGCCTCTAAAAGAAAGAAAAATATTTGCTGGAAATTTGCATTCCTGTTAGCCCTCTTTCATTATGCAAAATGACACCACCAAGTGCCTCAGGCAGGTATCTCTAATAGAAAACAACAGAAAAACTGATAAAGAAATTTAAATCTAATAACATACTTCGGTAGAATATTTATAAGTGATCAGCAGTGTATTAAGCTGTAGAGAATACTCATCACAGTCACTCTGGCTTGTTATATTCTTTCATGAAGAGCTACCTAACCCAAGGCTAAATGGCTTTGAAATTTGAAAGCAGGTTTCTGAGCATTAGACGGTGCATCTATTATTGTCAACAGCTTCAGTATGTGAGTGTGCATATGTACTAAATCAAGCAAGGTGTTATCTGCAAGCTTTCTTATTTATAGATACACTTTTCTTCCAGGTTTTAAATAGTTTTTTTAATGAATGATACAAAAGACATGTTATACAACTTTAGTATAAATGAACAAAGAGTGCGAGTCAATCCTTGCATGGCATGAATCAGAGCAACTACACTGAGAAAACAGCACCAGCTGAGAATATACTCAAAAACATCAATGTTTTCATTCATAACAATGTTAAATCTCAAAACCTTCATCCTAGACTGCTTAAACCTAACTCTTTGGTAGGACTATTCCTGTGCCATAGTGAAATCATATTTCATTAAAACAGATTATTTCAGGGTAGTACCTTTCTTACAAAAGAAAAGCAAACCAGCAGTTCTAGTTTAAAAACCACCAAATGAGCTGACATTTCAATAAACAAAACATGAATTTGGTCAAAATCTTGATGCAGAATCCCTGAATTTCACGAGGAATATTATAAGTTTTTGGAAAGGAAAAGGCAAATTTGAACTGGTGATTGTTTTATTTCTACATTTTGGAGGCTTTGTGACAGGATTTTTTGGCCGTACCTCATTCATGACCATTGCCCATAAATTAAGGTATTTTTGAAGGTTCCAACTTTCTTTTGAAATTCTTTTAGTTTCTTCTAATAGCCTGAATTTCTTAGCATTCAATAATGGATTTGCAGAAGCTATTTTAAATGTTGTAAAACATTTAATTTCAATTTTATTGCTGCAAATCCATCCTGTGCTATGTCAAGTTGTTGTTTACCAAGAAGTCAAGGACATAACAAATCTATTTGAGCTGGAAAAGTCCAGCAATAGTGCACATCAGATCGCTGACAGTACACCAGAAATAACAGAAACATGCACCTTCAGCAATAATCAGTCACTGCGGAGAACAGGGTTATGCCTCACCTTTGGAACTGTTCAACAAATTTAGTGAATATCCTGTAAAAACTTTGGCCTGGAGTATTTAAGAAGCTAGAGACGATACTGACATATGGGCAGCATCTGAGGAAGTTATTTCCAGAAAATCTGAAAGGATATTTTGGAATCATGACTGTTAGAAAATATGCTTGATACCTAAGCGATCTCTCAGAAAAACAGAATAGATTTAGTGGAAATATGAATTAAACAACCATTTCTCTATTGTTTTCTGAACATGACTAATTTCCATTTTTTTTCTTTTCCTTTCACCTAAACTATTTTCTAATCACCCTGAAACTGGTAATCTTCTTAGTATCCTCCTATTAATTATAATAAGCAAAGAGGAAGCGGAGCTCTGTATTTAGAGGAAAACAATAACAACTGAAATATTTGAAAAGAGTTTGGGAGTCGAGAGACCCCTGTGTTATTGCTTGTTGGGGGTGAAATAAAAAATTAGAGATCGTTAGTATTATATCTGGTGAAAGAGGAAACTCAAAAGGAATGGTTATAACCCTCTCAGAGACCTGAGAGCAGCAACATGCCTACCTCTTGCTGCCCAGCCTCCCCCAGTGTCTTCCTCCTCTCTATCCATATCCCAGGGCTCCAGTTCAGCCCATCCCAGGCCGTCATCCCCTGCCCCACTGATGCTCTTGGAGTGCCCATCTCCAGCTCTGTCCCTGCCAACCCTGTCGTGCTCATTGGACTTCTCAGGCTGACCTTGGACTTGGCTGACCCTTTCAACTTCTCAGTCTGAGGAAGATCTTATTATCCCAAACCTGGACCTGTGTGGGATAGCAAAGCAAGCCCCCCACTGGCTCCTCCCTGACAATAACCAGGAAAAGTATACTGAGGGACACCATGAAATGTCAAGAAACTAGCTGTACAGCTGGGAAACTGGGAGCAAGGCATAAGATAGGAGCATGAAAGGAGAAAGCAAGCAAGTAAGCAAGCAAGCAAGAAATCCATTTTCTTCTTTGTTTCCCTAGTTTTACTGTACCATTTCTGATACTGATTTAAGCTTGAATGGCTTCAGAGGCATTTCATCCAGAATGATGTGTTTGTGGTTTGTAATTGCTCTTCACAGAGGAGAGTTAAACCAGATAACTATTTTACAAGCTAAAAATACTCCTTAAGTAAGATCACAGGTCTATAAAACAAAGATGAGAACTAAACTTGTGGAAAAGGAGAGAAGTCTGCAGACACAGACTGAGGTTTGGAGTATCTATTATAGTTTTTCTGACCAATGAAAAACCAAAAGTGGTTGTGTGCTGAACGATATTTATACACAATTGTTTCTATGTATAGCAAATTTGAGGAGCCTGGCCAGAATGAGACATAACTCTGCCTCTGTATAAAGCTAAGCTGCATCGATGCAATATTTTGCTTAAATAGTTCATAAATTTTTTTTAAACCCAAAATCTCATTACTTTTCCTCTCCAGACAACGCTGTTTTGCCAGACAATGTGAAATATGAACACAGACTAGGCCAGGAGCAAGAGGCTTTCTTCCGTGACATTGTGGTATCATAGAGCCTTAAACCTAGTCAAGCACTTTGTGTGGTCATCATCTGTTGGAATGCTCGACTCTGCCTCCATTCCTCCAATTCCTCCAAACCCACCAATTTTCAGGCATTTTTCCAACAGTACACAGGCAAAATTAAAATAAAGACCTCCGGTCTTAAGCAGAAATCCAGAATCAGGGCAAATTGAAGGTCCTTTTCCTTTAATAACATGAGGCAAAGGGTTTGCTTGTGTCTCAACAGGTGCAGGACCAAGGTGGGTTACCACAAACAACGTGAAACCCTTCCGAGTGAAAGAAAATGCTGACCACTCCGCGAATAAAGAAGTGAACATGCAGATGTGAACTGCACAAAAGATTGCTACCTGCACCTGATGTCTTGTGTTCCAGCTACAGAAGATTATGAACTTTGGGTGTGGGAATCAGTAGTAGTATAGAATTCCTTTGTTAGAAAGTAGTTTAAGGGAAACATGGGGCTTCATCAAATGTTATGCTTGTGCTTTTTTGCTTTGCTTGCTTTTAGTGATGCAGATTTCCCAGTTAATCAACCTGGAACAAATATTTGGGTGGCTCTAGCTAATGCGTCAGGTTTCCACCTGTTTGATTTGTCCGATACAACTCCCAAGAAACCATTTTCCACCTGTTTGGTTGGTGTGCCTGTGGATGTTTGGCCAACTCCAGAAGGAATTGACAGAGCCATACAAGGTGAATTTGCAGGAACATCTATATTGGGGATTTTTGGTCCCCAGTAAATACCTGGGATTGGTGGGTTCCTCACCTTCCCAAAGCATCCCAAGAGCCAGAGGAATTAAAAATCCTCGATTCACTGGCCATGATCTTTTGTGCCAAATTTAACTACACAGGAAGAAACCGATCCATAGTTAAGGATGTTTCTCCTTATTGTGCTGAATATAAAAATCAGACCTTTTTATACTATAAAAGCTGTATAACTACACCTCAGTGGTTGAATCTGCATTTAATAATATTTCTTTCCAATTGCTATGAGGAATGTTTTTCATTTGTGGATATAGAGCTTGGTCAGACATGCCAGCACACATCACAGGTGGACATGTAGCATGGGAACACTTACTCTACTAACACCCAACGCCTAAATGCTTGCTCTCATGAGAGGTGGAGATAAAAGGACCATAATATGATCCATCAATATAAGCCAGACTGCAAAGATAATTTTGAGCCTTGGGGCTTTGCTAAGAGGTTCTCTGCCTCTCTTTTTCTACCACAACTTGGTTCAGCAATCGCATTGAGACAATTAGACCAATTAGGGTGTTGGCTGAGTAAGGAATTCAATGCTACCCCCCTTGCATTGAGTGACATGTTAACGGATGTTCAATCTGTTAGACATACAACTCTGCAAAACAGGGCTGCGACTGATTTCCTTTTATTAGCACACGGACATGGATTTGAAGATTTTGAAGGGATGTGTTGTATGAATTTACCTGATCATTCAGAATCTATCCATAAAAGCATACAGCAACTTAAGGAAGGTGTATCGAAGATCAGGGTTGATGATGGAACTTGGCTAGATAGTCTGTTTGACAAATGGAATTTAACATCATGGATGAAACAGCTTTTGGAAATGGGTCTCTACATATTGGTCATCATAATAGTTGTGCTGATAATGGTGCCTTGTTTGCTCCAGTGTATTCGACAGATGATCAATAAAACTATCAAGGGAATTTACATGGTGCAGAGAGGAGGGGGAGATGTTGGAATGCTCGACTCTGCCTCCATTCCTCTCTGCTTCTTACACTCAGGCCCTAACACCAGAACTCATGCAGAGAACGGAGCAGAGTCACACAAGATGAATCAAAAGTGTGAGCTCTAATTAAATAAGTAAAAATATTAGAAGCTGCACTAGGCAGCCTCAAAAGGTCCCTAAGACCCAGCAGAAGTATCTTTATCTCGCCCTTTTGCAAAGTTAGCTTGCGCTAGACAAAACTAAAACATAGCTACCATAGTTTACCATTTCTGCAGAATAACAAGATAAAGTTGTTTGCGTCTGAATGGAACTACTTGCGCAAATTCTGTGCAAAAGCTACAAACACTAACGTAAAGTTAGAATTCAGTTAGGATAGGTTAGAGTAAGTGATCTGGAAATCGTGTTAATTTCTCATTGGACAAATTGGAAACAAAGAGTGTTAGTTTTGGGGTCCAGGGGGCTGCTGACCCTTGGTCAACGGTCCCTGCCTTTGTTGCTGTTGCTTCTATCACTTGCTGCTCGCTACTGCTTATGCCTTAAACAAAATTACTGCCGTAGTTCTCAAGCTTTAGCCCACAAACCAATCGGACTTTGCTACAAAATAAAACTCTATTATAAAGCGACCTTGAGCCAGCCTCTGACTTTAATGGAAAACTCTGTTAATCATCGAGCTTACTAGCTTCTCCAGCTTTTCTTGAGCTGAAGCCACAGCCATTTCAGTGTGAGTGGAGGCAGCCATATATTTAGCATAATTTGGTTGTCTGTGAAACAAAAGGGCGCTAATTCATCCTCTTTTACTAAAGGAGATTTATCACTGGATTTTCTCATTCCTTGATGGACAGGATTGTATGCACAGACAGATCTTCCATTAGATCCAGCTGTTCACCTTGTAGAAACTTCTGGGCAGCAAATATCACGCTGAAAATAGCGGTTTTCCTCACCTGTGTTTGGAAGTACTGTGATCCAGGTATTTAGGTATGTCACTCACAAGCTCCTTCTGAACTGTCAAACTAAAGTAAATTAATCAAAACCTCAATTATTCTCTGGTTTCTTTGAAGCAGAAATTGGGGATTTTTAAAGTTTGAGATTTTCTCTCTTAAAAAGACACAGTAAGTAAAAGAAATGATTAATAAAACATTTTTTTTCTTGGAGTTGACCCAGTTGATACCACTGTTTGAAGCTCAAACTTGGACAGCAATGTTTCATAATTTCAGCAGAGTTGTGGTGCAATAGGTATTATTGTAATAATAATAATAAAATTGCAGTGCAATTTTAACAGCCTTAGGCAAAACTTCTGGTTTTGTTTAAATCTCTGCATAACATATTAAGGACTGCGGCTTGTTTGGCTTTTTTTAACTCATCTGCAAATAATCTAATAAATTCTTTACATTGTGAAAGATGGAAGTAAAAAATTTTTATGCCTAGAATTTTAAAAGATTTTTTTTAAAATTAAACAATTTCCATTGAATGTGTTTTTAAACTTCAAAAAGGAGAATCGAGAAACAAATCTGCCAGTCTTATAGACACTTCTGTGATTCACTTTCTGTGAAGACAGAGATCTTCAGGGGGTAATTAACTAACAAAAAGAAATGTCAGTATATATTGGGTATTACAAGGAAAAGTGTTTTCTCTTCTGCTGAAAAACAGCAACAGAGTCAACAATATCAGTTCTTTACCAGGTCGTTTTCAGCTTTAAAACATATTTTATGCCATCTCTTTATATTTTTCATTATCTGGAAAATCTACATTTATATTTCCCTACATGCAGGTAAGATATTCTCTCTATAAACAGCAGCAGAAATTCATAGACGTGATAATGGTGAATACACACATACACCCACATAAACTCTCTATTGCTTTTTAAAGTTTTCTGTATTTTACATAAGATACAGAGCAGGTTAAGTGCCACCAGGAAGTTTCCACACATAGAGCATAGCCTGAGGTACCTTTTTTCTTAGGGTTTTTTTCATTCTCTCTATAGGCCTTACATTTTCAGCAAGTGCCATATGGACAAAACAGTTCCTGGTAAAATTCTGGACAACAGTTAACATAACCACAGCAGGAGATTCCAACTGTTGACCCCTAAAAGGTGGTTAATCAACAACATATGGGTTTATTTATCCCAGCAAGCCCTTTTAATTAACAGTTCTGGAAAGTGTACTTTTTTATGAACACTTTGTTATAATATACCGAGAAAATTCTAAACAGTGAAAATGAAACTCCAGCTTGAAAGAAAATGACACTCTTTATAAAAAAAAAAAAAAATCTGTCAAGAAGTCAGCATGTGAGAAACCCTAATGCTAACCTCAAACAATGCTAGATTAACAATGTTTGTGCCTGGAATCAGATCTGAATTTAGAAGAAAATCTATAAAGTGCAGAAAGTTTGAATTTAGTATTTAAACTCATCTTTAAAAAATAAATGCACATTGTAAAGTTTATGTTTAGACTAAAAAACGTCAGTAGGACAGGAGCCTGGTTTGAGCCTACCCTTTGAATATACCATAACATTTACTTTCAAGCTGACAGAGCAAGATACTTGATGATAGGGTAGGCTGAAAGGAAGAGAGGATAAAAAAGTAAATAATGATGCCAAACTAAAGAAGCAAAGCAAGCATTAACAAGTGGGCACACAGCACAAAATAAGTAAACACAAGAAAAGTAAAAAACATTAATAATACCTCTCTATAAATGCAATGCAAATTATTTAAGGTAAGCCTAAGGTAAACCAAAAGCCTTAAGGTGTACCAAAGATATTTCAGGTAAATTATCTAAGGAAAACAATGAACCAAATTTTCACTTGGTGTAAATTGAGACAACTACTTAAAAAAACTGATTTACCTGTGTCTTGAAAACATAATCAGGTTCTTCATACTACAGAAAGTGAGACAACAAAACAGAGAGCCTTTTCTTTATCTTTGATCAACTCAAAAAAGAAAAATGTCTTTGATGGTATTTCATCTGCTTATAAAACCTCCTGGTGAACTTCCTGTAAATTATGTCCCAACGATGAATGCACTGGGATGTCTTAAGGCATTCAAACACTTCTAATTAGCAAGCCATGCAAACTGAAACAACTACGGAGCACCTTGGACTATACTCATTCTTCACCTCTGGGCACTGGATTCTGCCCTTTGTTAAGAGCAACTGCAACACCAGGAGGACTATTTTGTATACACTTATTCATCAGCAAAACTCGATCTGTCCTAGGAGGCAGAAACATGGAAGCATTTTACTCTTTTAAAGCATTCTATGCTAAATTAAAGGCATTTTCCCTCTTAGAAAGTTGTTTTTTCAATACTAATAGTATTGGAGTCTCCTTAGCTGAGATCTCTGATTGCCTACAGTAAAATGGAAGAATGCAGATTTAAAGTATTGTGAACATCAGGCCAATTCCAGGGTAATTGTAGCTATAGCTACAACCTTCTAAAAATGTTTGCCAAAGAATCTGTTAGTCAGCTGAGATTCCACTAAGTGAGGTGTTATATTTGTCTTCAAAATAAAACAGAAAAGCTTTTTGCTTTATCATTGCCTTACTTTGCCACATTAGAAATAAGAGCAAATAACCTAAATTGGTAATCATTATTTATCCTGTATTATGTGCTAACAAGGAGTGAGAAACCAACCACAATATGAGGATTCAGATAGAAGTAAAGATGGCATTCTCATAAGGAGCCTGTATAGGGACCTGTTGTCTCTTTCTCTGTGGAATGCCATACAAAACCTTCTCAGAGCAGCAAGCTTTTAGACTGCTAACCCTTGCAACTCTAAAACTCTCAGATGAAGTAACCACATATCACAAAGCTTAGGATAAGTATTAAAAACAGGGACAGAAATATCCTGATAGGCAGATATCCGTATCATCCTCTATAGTACACATCGCCATTCCATGTATTTGAAGTTAATGGGAAGCTTCAGTAAAGACCTTCTACATTAAGAAGGATTTTCAGGATTAGCCACTACTAAATAAACATAAAGACTTTACCTTTAACTAGAAAGTGTTGTTTTCTAAGGTGGATGTGGGACTCCAAGTGTCTGATTGTTCCAATTTTAAAAAAAGACCATTGTGTAATGCCCATATAGAATATGATTAAGCACTGAATACAGTTTACAACCTCTGAGTAAATGTGGATGTCTTCAACAATGCAGATAGTGCAGTGAAAGTAGTCCTGAATCTATTTGAAGGAGGAAAAGAAAAAATAGAAAGAAAATTTAAGTGCTGCATAAATTACATGAGCTATCAACCTCCTGCACATTGAAGACTAATTCTTATAAAAAAAGGTAAAAAAGCCATGGATTATTCCAGCAAGTTACCCTAAGTGAACAACTAATTTCATAAAACTGAAGACAGTATCTTACATAAAAATACAGAAAAAGTGAAATCCTTTGTGACAATTAAGCTAAGTGATTCATGCAGAGCTGCTGATTTCATTTTCAAAAGAAGATCAATGATTAGGCAAATCTTCTGTCCTGGATTTTCCCTGTCATTGTTAGTGAAACTTTTTATTTTTAAAAGATCTTTTGTTCCAATAGAAGATATTTCTGGTCTTACTTTTTAGAGGACTAGTGAATAATAAAAACACACTTGTTAAGGTAGAAGTATGGTCCATAAGGTATATTATAAACATGCCATCTATGTAGGGTTTTGTTTTGTTTGATTTCTTTATTAACCTATGCATGTTTAAAATTACATCTAAATTATACTTAGGGACTACTGTCTCAGTAAAAAGCCATTTGAGTCAGCTTTTCATCTAAGCGAGCTACCTGTTTAGTACCTGCTTAGTCCTGCTGTGTGAACCAGACAACAATTTAATTTAGATCCCACATTTTCTTTTCAATAATTTTTATGAAAAGAAGAAATAGCTAAGAGTTATTTTAGGCCTGGACTGATTTGTATAAAGTGTTTTTTGATTATAAGTGAACCCAGTCAGACACATCAGGAAAGCTGATGTAAACAATTTAAAACATTAGCCCAGTTCTAATGCACCAAAACTAAAAGTCAACTATGAACTACTCTCAGTCCAGCTATCTCAAGGAGCTTGCTCTCCAGGCTAAAAATGAAGACCTAAGAAACACAAACTAAGCATATCATTCCTACAAACACAATAGAGCTTTAAAAGGCAAGGCTCAATTTTCAGCACTGTCAAAGGAGCCTCACAGAGTATGACCAGTGTATTACCAGTTACCTGTTGTGATGATGCAGCTAGATCCATGTACATGCTCTGTAGTACAATGTTATATTTTTTAGAAAGGTAATAATTTTTTTTCTGATACAGTATTCCTATGGCTCTCTGTTTCTTAAATCTTTGTTGAGATGAAGGGAGAGATAGCATTTCCTGTAAAATTTTGGAGTTTGAGAGTTAGCCAAGTGAAAATTAGTGAGCTTCCACTGTAACTAATTGAAGTTAGATATTGTTTTCATTAAACTCTCATCAACTTCACGTTTTGTTTATTTTCAAGTGTAGGTTTCAAGTGTTGCAGATATGTTGGTTAGGTCTCAGTGAGGGAATATCAACTGTCACACCTGGTTTATTTGTTATGTTATGCCTTTTGGGCACTGAGCTGCAGAACATCCTATCCTTTTCTAACTCTCAGGAGGGGGTTTTTGGGTGCTTTGTAATTCATCTCACTTTCTAGTGGTTAAAAATCAATCTATGGCTAAGTGCTCACATAATTTGGATCAAAGTAGGCAAGACTGCATGATTGTTAGTACCTCTTGCTTGTTATGAAAATCTTTGTATTAATGTAGTACATTGTTGTATTTGTACTCACGGTTCATTATATTTGATTTTCTACATCTTTATGTTTTCGCAG
The DNA here is from genome assembly GCA_013397175.1 of Platysteira castanea. Taxonomy (NCBI): domain Eukaryota; kingdom Metazoa; phylum Chordata; class Aves; order Passeriformes; genus Platysteira; species Platysteira castanea. Next base: position 1,555,794 of record VYXC01012873.1, read on the forward strand.
TCTGACCAGACTACGTAAGGCTTAACAATGAGCAGCCTAATATTTTTAAGGAAGTGTTTCATTATGCAAAAAAGAGACATGGCTTTCATCTATTCAAAGATAAAATTATTTTTATTTGAGGAAACATTGACCTTGAGAGGAAATTTTCATTCCAATATAACAATGATGAATATGTATTGACAGTATTGACATAATGCTAGAAGTATTTCTCTTGTTTTCCATATTTGAAAATTCATTGTTCTTGTCAGGGGAAAATGCTTGTGAAGGATTCATTCTATTATCAGGTTATTGATCTTTTACTAAACACAAGAAAAAGTGGAGACTGTTTCAATATGGAATGGACATAGCCGCAAGAATGTAAACAGCACTTCTTAAAACTGTTGAGGCTGAGAAATGGGTAAAGGAAAAGGAGATAAAAAGCCTCAGCTCCTTATAGGAAGGAATGAAAATCTGTACAGAAAGAGAAAGAAACAAGCAGACACTGATGGCTAAATTACTTGTCTCAGGTAAAGACAAATTATTGATTATCTTTAATGATTTGAATTTTAATAAAACTATTTGTTCAGTAATGTTGAGGATAAATTTATTTCCATGTTTAAAATGTGAATAATCAGTTTATGTCACTCTAGGATAATTGTTTTACCATATCTGTCTAATATTTTGATAGAGAAACCTTGGAGAAAGTTTAGTTCTTGGAAGTGACTCCTGAAAAAATGTATGTAATATACAGCCCGGAGCTACTGAATTTTGATGTGGATTCACTGAAATCTGTAGGAAATACTGCCTGTAGGAAATACTAATCAAAACTTCTTTAGAATCATTCATTATATTTTTATTCACGTTAAAATGTGAAGCATCCATGATTTATAACCTGGCTGCACTACTTAAAACTCTTCATAGCAAAACCAGAAAAATGTTTCACAACTCTGATTTCCTTGGTCAGCCATAAAGACACCACCAGTATCTGATGCATGACATGAACCATTTCCTGAACTAATGGAGGACCATTCTAAACCAGTTTAATTCTTTGCTTTGCCATTCCTATTGGAAGCTTTCTCCACAAGTTTTTTCCAAACATGGTTGGAAACTTGACAATTTAGGCCTGAATCAGTTCCTTGATAATTCATAGTCACTTTTCTCTTATCAATGTTATCCTTTAAAAAATGCTTTCCCCTCCTGGTGCTTGGTTCTTGGATTTAAACACAGACATTAACCTTTGTTTTGCTTGACCAAAGAAGCTGTGTACCCTAGATTCATAGAATATAGGCTCTCCTTTTCCTGGTCACCTGAGTAATATTTTCCAAGGCTATTCCAGATAAAATTTGGTGAGTTTTTTAGACCTGGTTTGGAAGAACTCCTCTGATTTCACTTGAATATTGCAATAGCACTACATCTTCCTCTTTCTAAAGAAGTGATGCAGCTGATAAATCTTAATACTGTCTGTGCAATTTTCACAGCCACATTACACTGATGCCTGACTGTCTTTCATGCCTCAACACTACCCTTTGATTTTCCTTCCCCCCCCATTATTCAGCCCAAATTCTTGCTTACAGCAGTAGTCAGTAACATGATCCCTAACAGAATTATACTGTGGTTGATAACGAGGTTATTTAATCACATTTAGTCATTTTAAGACATTTACACTATTCACATATTGATAATATATCTTACCTTTTTGATGGCAAAAAAAAAATTAGCAGAACACTGCTAGTCTCTCTGCTATGGTCAGAAATGAAAATATTAAACAGCATTTGTCTCTGTGAAAACTTCTAAATATTATCATTACTAAATTCCTTTCAAAACATTGTTAATCATAATCCTTATACTAGCTTTTTGTACACTCTACATTTCCTAGACTATTCCATTATGTTCTTTAGTTTAATCAGCCATGTAAGTCCTTTATCAAAAAACTGACACACCTTATCAAAGAAAATATCAGATAAGTACAGCAAGATGGATTTGGCAAATATGTATTATATACTTTTCCAGTTTCCTTATATACTTTTTCCAATTTCTTACTTATTACCATGGCTGATTACTTTTACTTTTTAAAGGAAAATCTTCTTTGAAGCATTTACAACATGGAAGCAAGACTATTAGTGTTTGTTTTGTGTGTGTTCTGTGCCTTTTTAAACATATCTACCACATTTACTATTTTTCAGCTGTATAGTACTATTTAATAGAAAAATAGTTATTAAAAATCTGTGGTATTGGACCATCTGCTAACAATAAAAATAAACTGACAGTTTCTGTTGCGAAACACCCACAGTTACAAGAAGTCTGAAGCACTAGCCCTTTTCCTGTATTTTGGAGAAAAAAATGCGTAAAATTTTGTTTTCTATTCAATAAAAAAAATTAACTGTCTCGGGGCCTTTGACTAATCACTGCAATTCTCTTTTAACTGCAAAATTTTCATACAAGCTCCCAGTACCACAAGCATGCAGCAGCATCCTCACTGTGAGTGCCACGGTAGATCTGGTGTTGGTCAAAGCAGAGAACGAAACTGCAGGCTGGCTGGAGTCCCATGAAACCACAAAACCCACACACCCATGTAACACAAGCAATGCACCAACTGGGACGTGTGAGCATGGGCTGTGGCAGGCAGTAGGGTCTCGGTTATCAGCAAGTCATTAACTTGCAATAAGACAATATCAAATAATTGAGTGGTATGCTCCATTTTTATATGTAAACCTATTGTAGCGTCTCTTCCTTTAAGCAGGAAGTTCATGGACTGACCTGCTGCTGATTTCAGTAAGGACAGGCTCTGCTATGTTACCAAAATTTCAGAGCAGCTTGGATACAGACTGTCTGATTAATTCTCAGAGGTATGCTCAAACTAGAATAAAGGTTCCATAACAAAACACCAGAATATGCAAATCTACTTTGAATATTGCCTGCTATATAGTAGCATTTTAAGTTAAGCAGTTCTTCAAACTCAGCACATAGGTAACTATTTTGCTGAATACAAGCGTGTTAGCATAAACCCAGGACCTCTTTGGAGATGAACAAAATTATCACTATGAAGTTTGATAGTGTGATTATACAAAATCATACATTGTATGTAAACACAGTTTGCCCAAACCCAATATAAATCATTTTACCTATTTACAGGAATATCACTCAATAAATGTAACCACCAACACTGGGGCTGAAGCAGTATTGTTAATGAGTTTAATATATATTTTATATTTAAATGTATTACTTAGGCTGAAATCCATCTGGGCTTATTAAAGCATAATCCAAAGCCCAAAATATAGCTGGGAAGGCAAAAAATAAGTTAGCCAACTATAATGTGACCAACACAGTAACAATGCAGCCAGCTGCAAGCTGAATGTAGTAGAAACTTCTCAGCAATTAAAAATCACTGTGCAGGCACAGATTCTCATCAACTATTTATAACTGCTTCCCTTATTTATATTAAAGATAGAAAAAATGTAATCATGTCCAGCAGCATTTTATTTTTAATAAAAAGAGCTGGTTTAATACATAAAATTACAAAAATACAAACTAGAAAATAAAGAAATTAGTTTTTAGAACAATATTCCTCTTGTAAGAGGAAAATTTTCAGGGCTGCTTCAAGTAAGTAATGACATTATAGGAACGTAAGTTCAGAAAGTACTATATGACACTCAAAGCAAAGTCAATTGTGCCTGTGTTTTTTTTAAATATCTGGTAAACAACTTTGTGCAAGGGCTTGCTAGCAAACTAACATGAACAAATCCTATGGGAGGACTTGGCAAGCGTGGAGCCTGCAGCAAAGATCTGAGGGTCAAGTCTTGGTGGGTAGGAAGAAATATGAATCACCCAGCAAGACAAAGATCAGATTCATCTCTTCTGAGAAATTGAGTAGTATAGAAAAATCAGGTGAGATTTTTATTTGAACACTTGTCACCAAACTGCTTCAGCACCTCCCCCTCATTGAGCAATGTATTCCAAAGTTTCATGCATGTTTAAGCTGGGTATTAAGAAAAACTATTTTTATTTCTTCTCCTGTACTTTTTACATTGAACAGTCCCTCCTGTCAAAGTCCCCTCAAGCAGAAATGTTTCATGTATCATAACCCTTTTGGCCTCTCTCGTAGCTCTGTCTCAAGTTGAATGGAAGGAATTACTCCAACCCTTCCCATCTAACTTTGTAACAAATGTATGTTTACAAAAAAAGCGCTACCTTTTCTTTCAACAGGCTTTTTTGGAAATGCTTCAGTTAATAAAAAAAAAGTTAATAATTTTTAGTCATTTAACGGAAGCTGCTTGTCCATACTTTTAGATTCAACCAAATTTAATTGAAAACAATCTGAAAAAAAAGTCATTACCTTTTTAAACTGCAAGTCTCTATTTTTTCAAAGCTACTGCTAATTTTAAAAGCGTTAATTTATATTTTAAAAGTGAGAAACAGTATAAGAAATTCAAATTTAACAAACATTACAAACTCATTCCCTTTTTCTTTGTTAATTTTCAAGTTGATTGAGTTTGGGCCTAAAGAAATTAACTTCGAGTTATATTTTCAATTAAATCCTTAGCATACAACAGCAGCATTTAAATGCTGTATTTCTGTCTCTGAAACACAATGTTATTTTTTTATAGGTTGAAGTGGAAGATTATTACTATGGTCAAAAATTTACCTGGTGATATAACTTCATCCATCTGTACTACTTCATCTTCTGGAGTACAGGCATAAATATGTGATTATGTGCACGTATGTATATGCATAAAATACCTCCATAAAGATTACACAAAACTGGAACCTAGAGGTCCATTATATTAACTTGAGGCATATTAAAGCATCTTGAAATAGCACAGCAGTGGCTGTCAGGTAGCCAGACTGCCTAATGGGGAGAATTTCCCTTGTTAGGTATCTTATTAAAGTTCTCAGCAGGGTTTCTGATTCGTCTCAACATCAAATGAATAGCACCAGCCTTTATTCAAGAAAGAGATAGCTATAGTCTAACTAGACTATGCCAAATTCCAGAAATATGCTTTCACAGTTGCCAAAGATTTTTTTTCTACTGTGCATATTTCCAAGGAGTCTATCACTATGGACCCTATTTGTAGGAAATATTATCCTGAGTTGCTGCACTACTATATCAGCTGACTTTCACAAGGGTGTTTAATCTGAGAGAATGTTTTCCTTGGTTTTGGAGTATCTGTGCAATATTTAGTTATTTGAAAGTAGCCACTACAGGAAGTAAAACAATGAAAGATCACGGCAGCCTCCCCTGTTCCCCTGCGTTTTTTGAAGATCCTCTTGAAGAAGCAGGAAATGCTGCTACTATATCAGTATCAATGTAATCCTAGGCATCAGTTACCAACTTTTATTAAAAACTCTCTCAGCAAGAGAGGTAGTCTTTGCATAGCGTGGGATCAGATAACAAAGACAGGAAATAAATAGCTGATCTCCAAAGTAAATCTGCAAGTGCAGTTCCCTCTGTCCTGTGTTCACCAAGGAAGCAGTCTCTTGATAGATACTGCAAATGAAGTAGAGTTCGAGAGCTTCAGTCATTAAACAAAGTGGAACCTGTATTTAACTCCCTGCTCTATCAAACAGGGATGATGATAGAGGAAGTGACTGAGAATCTGAGCTACATAAGACAAGAGTTGCTGTGAAAACTACTTTTCAAGACCCTGTGCTCAAAGACAAATTTTAGATATCTGTAATCTCCATACAATATACAGAGATAGTTAAGTACCTCAGAAAGGCATTTAAAGTTGCTTCAGGGAGAGGGAGGAGGTGCCAATCCAAAATCAAATGCTGCAGACAGTGTCTGTAATTCCACTCACATTTGAGTTTGAGCAGCTCATTAAGGGCTGCAACAAATGTGTCTATGTCTGATCAACATCTGGAGACAGGAATTTGGTGGCAGATGCCTACAAACTGTTCTTGCAAAGAGCTGAGTAAGGCTTGTTTTCCTTCACTGGTGGTGACTGTTAACTCTTCCTAACTCTTCACACAAGACCTCCATGGATAAACCTTTCAGGGAGATTTAAGCAACTCTCCTGTGTTAGATAGTTGTTTTTCTACCAAGCATCTGATTAATACAAAATAGCCCTGGCTGCAGGCATTATTTTTCTCCCTCCTATAAAATTACTCTGAAGATACCTGTTACCTCTCTCTTCCTAGTGCCAGAAATCTTGCATTAAGGAATGCACCAAGACCTGGCTTCAGAGTGAAAAATGCAAAGACACACCACTTTACAGAGGCTACATACAGACAAGCACCTAGTCTAGCAGATACTGAAAGAGAGACACTTATTTGAAACTTGCAGAATAAAGATTGAATACTCTATTGCTTTAGGATCTGCCAGTGCTCTAGTAGTGAGTGAAAAAATATGTGCTAAGGGTTGAAGGAAGCACAATAATCTTAAAAAGAAAGTAATCACAACCACATTTTCTGGGAGGTCCAGTATAACCCCACTGCATACAAAAATTGAAGAGCTATGGGAAGTAAGCTGCTGTTTTGCCTAGAACATAGGAGCTGCAGGAGCTGGTTATTTAACAGCTCAGGACATATATAAGCAGACTTGAAGAATAACAACAGCCTCACTCAAATGCTCCAGGCTCCCAGTACCTTCAAGAAAGGAGAGCTAGAGAAACCACTACAAAGAGATCTAGTAAACTGCCTCAGAAATGCTTCCCATTTCTTCCTGAAAAATCACTTTCAGTCCTCCACACCACATACTTCTCAGGAGTTGCTTCTCTGTACTTCCCAATGGACAACTACTCTGGAGTTTCTTGAACATCTTTAAAAGTATCATTTTATCATTTTTTCACCACATGAAAGATTATGTCAATGGTGGAACATAAACACACACAACCACATGCACCAAAACACCAAGGGGGATCCATTCCTCATTTACAGTGACTAGTTTTCCTGATTAGCTAAAAATACATCTGATACAGAAGCAAAGAAATACTAATACTAAAATATGTTGCATGTCTTCCATTCATTTGATAGAGTTCAGGACTGAATAGTGTTTTTCAAGAAGGTTAATTGAGAAATTAAATTGTAATAACTCATATCATGATAACAGTGGAGAAATTATCCCTCTAAAGGATTTGAAATGATTACTGGACTTAGGGTCATGAAGTACTTAAAAAAACATAGAAGAAATTTCTAGTTTTGCTCCCTCATAGACTGTTTTGTTCACATAAACATTTGGCGTCTTGACACAACTTCACGCTCAACCTTGACTCCTAAATCAGTATCTAAATCATAGCATATAGTAACTGAACACTCACAGTACTTCACAAAATAAATTAGTATCTTCACAGTCAGTCAGCCCATGCTATCCTATCATCTTTAACACACCTTAATATTTTGTGTGTGGCCTGAAGTTTCATTTACCTGGTGTTTTCACAAGGGGCTGTTTCTGTAGGGTACTAGAAGCCAGTGAGGTCATTAGGACCTTCAAACACTTGAAGGGTTTACTTGAGAGGATAGGGGGAACAGATTGCTGAGACAATAAATCTTTTTTTCTTTTAAGTTAAATTTCTTTCATAACAGAACAGTTTAGGTTACAGTAAGAGGGAACCAGAGAATAGTTGCAAAGTCTAAGGAAGAACTATTTTTAAAGTAATGGTGGGAACCAGTGTCTGGACTGTAGTGTCCCCACCCCCAAATCATCTGTTCTGTCCTGAACTTCTAATGTAACCTACTTGGTGAGGAATTTGCCTGCTAGGATTTAACTTTCAAAAGGACTTTAAAAGTGTATGTGATAAATGCTGACATAGTTTTCCAGTTTTGAGAAATTTAAAGTAGGCTCTCCCCAGCAAAAATGAGTACATCACCCCACTTGCCATTACCAGCCTGGGATGTTCAGTTCAGCAGATGATAGACTGGATAAAAAATAAGCTAGTTGAATGATGAGATTTAGGATGTGGAGGTGGGGAGTACTAGAGTAACATCCTGCAAAATCATATGGAAAACTGTAGTATAGTGATCATGCAGCCGGAAGGCTTTCAAGAAAATGGATCGTACTTTCGAAGACAAACATAAGCTATTACATAAAAACAAAACCAGACCAGATAATCAGGATCTCACCTGGCTTAGCATCTTGAGAAAGAGAGGAGGAAACATACTGGGACTAAAACCAACACATTTCAGGGAAAAAAAGTTTAAATTTAACACAACTAATCTACTAACTTGGATTTAGTGAATTCACAGCAATTTTTTATCATTTATATAGACAAATAGATAATTTGCTATTAAATATAGACAGATTTTTCAGAATAAATTGACCTCTGGACTTCTGGTCCTACTATTATTTACTAAAGTCATGTTGCACCAGTCACAGCAGACAGTGAGAAATCAGATTACTGATCTTGCAGACAAGCGATGCTTTGAGTGATACTGATGTTTGCACAACTGGCTGTCTCCTGGCTCATTCAAAACTAAATATGAAAGTTATGCTAAGAAGAAAAAATTTTCCATTGTTTAAGAAAAGCAATATGGAATAGTCTGAGCACAAAGAGCTGTTCAGATACAGTCCATGCTACTGAGAAGACATCCAACATCTCATCTTCATTGTTTTCTTCTGCTCAATATTCCGTCAGCTGTGGACGGATGTTTTCAGACATCAAATAGTCAGAAGCAGCACTGCAAAATGAATGACATTAGTTCCACTAAAAAGAGCAATAAAACTCTCATTGCACTTCTATAGAAGAAGAATATGGACAATGCAGATGGCTTTTGAATCTCTGTATATATTCATATTTGTTTCTCCTATCTTGCTCCATTCTGAGAGCCTAGTTATTGTATTCCTCAAACCAGATCCTGCAAAAGCAAAACTCCCACTGCTGCCAGTTTTAAAAATACAAAGAAAAGCTTTTGCATAAAGAGCACAGATGCAGTCTTTTTGTAAGACAACGGTTATTGAGCACCACAGGAATATAACACTCAAACACAAAACAAAGGTTACATATTTCTGTCAGGAGGTCGTGGTTTATGCACCTTGATTAGACAATAGGTGCACTGTTCATTATCAGTTGCTAGAAGGAGGGTGTTTCTTGTTCAGAACTGGTTAGTTGTGTCAATTTTGGTTAAATAGGAAACATAAAGTATTCATTACAGTGTATGTATAGAAGACATAGAAAATATTATTTCCTTTTGGAAGAAAATAACTGTTGGAAGGCATGAGGAAAAAATTACTAATAAATTCATCTATGCAACTTTCCAAAGTGTCATCATCTGTTGAGAAATTCGGAAAATTTCAAGCTGAGGAAAACAAACATCATTTTTCTGAATCTGCAATTCTTGTCAATGCAGCCAGCATACAGATGAATATTACCTTCTCTGGCTGTTTTTAATGTATAACATATGCATGTTGCTCCTGGGCTGTTGAAGGAGCTGAGCTGAGGGTATGGGGGAAGGAAAGAAAAAGTAGAGGTGAGCGATTCTGATGAGCATTTGCTGTTTGTACTCTAGCTGCAAAAACTGAACATGTTTACAGGAGGAAAGAAAATTCAGCATTACTGAAAACAAATGGCCTCACTTAAAGAAAACTGGAGGTGGTGAGGGAAGGGAATTTCTTTACTGAAAACAAATGCATTCTCAGTGTGGAAAAAAACCCAACCCACAACAATAAACAAACTAAATTAACTCAGTATCTTGAGACTGCTTAATATCTCTCTGGGAATCTGTTTCTCGATGATTGGAAGAGAAAGGACAGTAGGAGGGGTTGCCTCAAATTTCTCCCAAATGAAGGATTGTGGGGGTGGACTAAGAGGGGGCTGAAGACTGTGTAACATCAGGAGACACATTTGTTCAGTCTTCACTGGCATTTCCATGCTGAAGAATTTGTTTCTGCAAAAAAGGTTAAAAACTGTTCTGTGACTTGGATTAAATTAAATTCTTTGGCATGAAAATATAGACATTTACTTCTCTCTGCTTGGTGCCCAAATCAGAGCAATCTTATTTCATGTCTGGTCGCTGTTTTAGTTTGCCAGCATTGTTAGGTTTTCTCTTGCTTGCACAGAAATATTCTGTCATTAAATCTGATTACCCTACTACACATCCTAACTGACATCTCTGTCCCCCAGTGTCATCTTTACCACCATAAATGTGGGAATTTAAATTTGAATTAAAATTTGTTCAGATCCTGCTCAGATCTTGTTTAGTTCTGGTTTTTGTCTACTGGAGACAGTAAAAAAGTGTAAGTATGAGAAGCTAGAACTTTCCTTAGCTTCAACAGCTGTTGTCAGGTGAGGTTTTTTCCTTGTTTCAGGTACTAGTTTTGCATTTCCTATTACAGAAACTGTATTCTATTACTTGAAACACATAATTCAATTAATAGTACATATTTTTACATATTTTTTCCACCTGAGCTCACCAGTTAAAAGTATATCTAAAAATAATCTAAGGACCACAAAGTCTGCAGCTTTAACTATGAATTGCAGTTTTGCTACAGTTATGCTCAATGACTACTTAACATTTCTATGACGTTTATCTAACCAGTTTTTGAAGACTTCCAAGAGTAGAGAGTCTGCACTACCCCTGAAGACAGCAGTTCAAAGTATTTATTGCAACAAAAGCTCTGGATTGTTTTTTTTTTTCTTATCTCCTCCTAATCTACAACAGTTTCTTGCTGAAATTTAAGGTTTTTATTTCCTGTGCTATCTCACACAGATGAGAAAATCAGATTATTTCCTTGCTAACAAGCTTTTATATTCCTGAAAACTGTCCTTTTTCTCTTATGAGCTACCCTAATTCTCCTATGGGTGAGACTCACAAGAATTATGCATTTTCCCCTATGCAATTTATGTAATACTATTGACATATATTCTGTATATCATTAACCTAAACCTGTTTATGAAAAACAATCAGATTTTGATGAAATACACAATGATAACATAGATTGCATCTTCTAACACTTTGTTTCAGTTTTACCTTGTTTGGATGTCTTTGACATACAGTTTTCCAGTGTTTTGCCAAGTTTTTTTCAAGATCTTTTTCTTTTTCCTTTTTTCCCCCCTCATTTGTCACTGTCCTGGTGCCACCTTTACCTTGTTCAGGATAGTAACATGAGAGAGAAACCAAAATTGATTCACTGGGGAGCTCTGTAATGTAGCAACTGCCTATAACTTTCCATTTAGGTTCACCTAGAACAATTTAATGGTGCATTGTTTGAGGCCTTCCTACTTGTCTCTGTTTATTTTATCAATTTTCATGCTGTTTGCAAGTTTTATTTAGTATCAGCATTTTACTTTTATGGCTCTGTGCAGTCATCATGACAACTAATTACTCTTGAGAGCTATTCTAAAGCTTTCCAACTTTTCTGAATGTGACAGGCTAGGATGTTGGAAATGGAATGATGGCTAGGATGTTCAGTCATGGAATGAAAAACATCATGGGAATATGACTCAGGACTAGTCATCACCACCTGGAAAGATGTCATTAAAAAAAAAAATCGTGTTAGAAGTCAACATACAATTTTGAGTCTTAAAAAGTTGCTGGAAGGGAAGTTAACAAACAAGAATCAGGTTCTGGAGTGATCTCTCTTCAGGGCAAAATCTTTCTTAAGGAAAGAGACCTTCCCAAGTCAGACTCGACATCTAGAACCAGTTGTCAGAATGAGGTCAAAGTGCTCTTCAAACTCCCTCTGCCTCACTCTTCTTGAGGTGATTCAGGCTATTGCAGGAAGTGAAGAAGCAGCTGATAATCCTAATTGCGCTGGATAACAGCATTCCTGATAACGAAGAAACTTAATTAATATGAGATTACTCTCAAATCACTATAATCTTTTCTTTGTGACATAAAATAAAACCACCAGTGGTTCTCCCAATCTTGTTTCAAGGTTGGATGGACTTTGTGCTCTCTTAGAAATCCCAAGGATTCATGAAGGTCCTCTCTGAAGTATTTAATTGTAAAAACAGGCCAGGTACACAGAACCAAGCTAATCTTTTCACTTTTGTCTATGTTGAATCATACTTCACTATTTTAGTCTGTTTCATAATTTAATCTTATCTTTCAAGCAAATAATTTGAACTCTATTTCACTCTATTTTTTTCTATTTCTTGTTCAGCTCCTCAAGTTTCTCTTAGCCATTGCATTTTATTTTCGCTATTAACCCTCACAGTGGCATCTAGTTTACCAAAATACTCTGAACTTGAAATATGTCTCTCAGGGAGATCCTTCAGGATGGAGCCCTACTTAAGTCCAGTGAGGAAACAAATGAGAATTCACATGAGTACTAAAAAATTTTCTTCTTTAATCTGCAATATTTACTCTCCTTTCTTCCTATTTCTGTCATAATTCTTTGAAAGAACATAAACTAAAACTAGAAGCATTAAAACTGCTTTGGATTTTAGAGATCATTTTTTTTCCTTTTATCTCCTTTCATTTCTAGCTGTCTCATTAGCATAATGGCTGTATTGGCAGTCATTACAAGAATGGGATTCTCTAGTGATGAACACTTCCATAGTAAAGTATTTAAAATAGGGTGTAAGCTCATTAGGAACTGGATGTCTGTAATGGGAGTCAAGAATGCTCAGCACCAGCTAAAAAATACATAGGCTCTTGCAGAATCCGGTCTAGATGTTTAATTCTCAGTTTCCATTCTTTCCAGTTGTATTTGTTGTTCTTTCTTATCATTTGCTTGGGAGTTTTTTTATCACTTTTTTCCAGAGGACCTTGTAGTTTACAATTTAAACCAGCAAAGCTACACCAGTTTGGCAGGAGACAGTACACCAGAACTGAAGTAATTGCATTCTCCCATCTCTGTAGTATTAGGGTGCTTCATGATTTTTAAAATATTTACTTGACAGACTGTGCTCAGAACCTCAAGGAATCTTTCACTGAAGACTCTCAAATTTAGTTACATGCATCCTATAATTTCTTAGCTTTACAGTAATTTTTGGCTGAAACCATAAAGTATACATCAGATATAAAGGTCTTTAATATATATATATATATATATAAAATGTATATAAATAGATATATTAGTTTATAAAACTAAAAAAGATACTTTTAATCTTTAATCCTCTTTTCATTCATTTGCCATGCCCATTGATTACTATTTTCTTGTTATGAAGTAGCTGAGGTTTTCTTGCCTATGTTTGTATTGTTGTATTATACAGCAACCAAGAAAAGAGCCATTGACATGGTTACACCTAATTCCTAAGTGATATCACACTATATGCAGTAAAGCACCTGAGTGAATGATCCTCCCATTTTCACACTATTTCACATGACTGCACTGGAATTCACAGACTGGCAGGAATTATATATTGTGTCTAATGCAATTAGGAATAGTCAGCAGGAATCCCTAAACTGTTGATTGCCAGAAGTCAGTAAGGCATTTAAAGGAAGCATTTTTAGTAGATTCCTTTTATTTATACATTTTATTCAAGCACATGATCCTTGCCACTGTTAGAGTAAAGATGCTGGACCAGATGAACCTTTGGGCTGATAAAATGTGGTTGTTTCTATGAAGAGAAAGGGCTGTCTTTCAGAATTAATATTAAAGCAAAGAAGTAGGTGGCATGAATACCACAAATGTCAAACTTTAGTGGAGGTGATGTTATACTACAATGAGAATAGGGATGTGCTAGTTGACCAAAAGTGTCATAAGAGGATTGGAAATGATTTCCAAAAAAAAAAGCAACCCAAACCACGAACCACAAACAAACAATGACAACAACAACAACAACAACAACAAATCCAAAACAACTTAAGTCCTTCACACATTCACAAAGAAGGAATTTTGCTTTTACCTTCCCTGAGATGTTCTGCTAATGCAGAAAGATGGTCTGGAGCTGAAGCTTCTGAATCCTCTCCTGCCCTCTCCAAAGACCGTTTTTCCTGAACTGCAACAGGCAATGACTACTGAAATGAGACAACCTCTGAATGTGCCAATTTTTTCAACTAGTGACCTGCTCTACACCCTCTTCAATATGAAAGAACATTTCTTGCTTTGGAGTGTTTTATACGCATGGTACATACCCTTTGCTGACAAATGTAGCTAAGAGAAAGAAGTTTGCACAACCATCTCTGCCTTCTGCTTTGGTAGCTTCCAGATCTTCTGCAGAAAGGTTCAGGATTGTTTGGGAATGCCTGAAATAAAGTTTTACTTAAAAGAAAAGTGAAGAAGGTTACACAGATGAGTGCACCATCTGCTTTTTCTTGTTTCAGCATTTTTTGAACAACCTTTACCCTCTACATCTTTTTGATGTTTATGAAGAATTGAGAGAAATATCTGCTGAAAGCATGTGGTTGAAAAAACAAAATAAAACAAGCTTGATATAAATAATTACTAAAAAAATAATGAAAAGTTGTGGCTGAAATGGGTTTTTTGGGAATGTCCAGGTGAAACAAAAAAATAGTAATGGCAACTTTACCACCATATTTTTGAAGAAATATACAGAAGTATGTATTTGAAAAAAATAGTTTTGAAAAAGTTGGAAGCAACAATTAAGAGCAGCTCTTTTACAGTACATTTTGAATAAGAAAGCATTAGCTCACAATGTAGAAAACCATAATGGATAAAACTGATCACAAAGCAATAGTTTGTGATTTTAAGGTGGGGAACAAGTGAGAGCAGTGGAACAATAAAAATGTTCAAACGAATGCAAATTTCAGCATAGAGATTTGCTAGAATAGACCCCAGGCAGGGAAAGAAAAAGTTCAGAAAAAGCTTTAGTTTTGAAAAATGTCACTATTAAGTCAAATGAACAAACTATTTCAATATAGAGAAAAGAGGGAAAATTATATGCCATTACTGCTACAAAATCTGAGATCGGTATGCAACCTGTCCCTGTCTCTAAGACCAACTCCCATAGAACATTTGTACCTATGTAGAGACATAACACATTAAAAAAAAAAGGACTGAAAGAAATAAGAGTAAGGGACACAAACTTAGGAAAGCTTTTATAAAGACAGAAAAACAAAGAAAGTAGAGAATATTCTACCAGGCAGCAGGCAAACCATAGATGACTCAAAAAAATTCAATGGCCACTTTGGTAAGTAAAACACCCCATAATTATGTGTCATTGTTATCTTATGGAAGGCAATTATTTTGCATTGCTCCATGCAAGGTAGGCCTAAGCTGGAAAACAGCTCTGCACTTCAGATGCCACACTAAGATTCCAACAATTTGGAACAAATTGAAAGAGCAACAGAAAAACAAGGTTTTGAAAATATAACCCCAAAAAAAAGATTTAAAAGTGAATTGCATTTGCATAGAGAAGAATGTAAAGAAATGCAATAGCAATTAAATTGTTAATTTATAATAACGAATTATAATTATTATTGATAATAATTAATTTATAATAATATCCGGTAATTATAAAATTATTGTAAAAAATAGATGGACCATTAATATTTCTTAATAATCTGCCTAACTTTCAATAAGCAAGATGTAGTTCAGAAAATGAAACCCAAACAATAGTCAGATCTGTCAATGAAGTGTTCTAACAGGTCTCTAAAAAAAAATTGGATCAACATTGCTTAGCAGTGTTCCAACCATACCTGGTTCATCAATATGGATTTAAAAATTGCTTATTTTCCCTTCTCAGATGTATTTTACCACACCATTGTGTTTATGACAAGTCAACCATTTTTCCAGGTTTTTTTTTTATTATTTGTGTACAGTATTGAAGAATTCTTTTCCTTCCACACTGAATTGTGAATTATCTTGGATGGGCTGTGTCAAGATCAATTTTAGTGTGCTAATTCTATAATTTGTTACTGAAATATTTACAATCAGGCATTTTGCAGCTGAATTGGCAGTATGATTCAGAAGATGAGCTTCTGGCATTAATTAGTAAAACTTGCTTTTTACTGAAAAAAAAAGCATGCCTCTTTTTCACATAACACCATGCACTCCTGTGTCTGTTTCTGTGACAATCCTACAAATATAGTCACTTTCACTTCATTTAGAAGTTTAGAAAATTGTACAAATTTTCAAAATTGTACAAATCCTTACAAATATCTGTTTGTAAGGATAGTAAGGCAGAGAAACAGTTAATGTAACTATGAAACCTGATCAATGATCACATCTGTCAAAATAGGTGCCCTGGTTTCAGTTAGAGTACAGTTAATTTCTTCTAAGTAGCTGTTACAGTACAGGAATATTTAATATCATCATCATCATCACCACCGTAATTTAACCATAGTTGCATTTAACATGGTTTGTATTACCAAAAAAATCAAAGGTTAACTAGTAAATAAAATAAATTTTGTACAGTATTAATTTATGTAGAATTCCCATGACTTTTTAAAATTACTTAATTTGACAAAGTAATTTGTAAAAGAAGACAGGTATCGCACAAATCAGATGTTTCACTTCCCGGTAGAAAAAAAAGACATTTTGCATTTAGAGGCATCTTAGCATTTAAGGTAACAAATGAAGCTGTCATTTGCCTTTCTGGCAATAACAATGCCTTGAAAAGCTTTCTCTATAATGCTCTTGAAAGCTCCATTCGAGGATCTCTGCTTTCACCTTACTGGTCCCTGTTAAAGAGACTGTATACTATTTGTCAGTCAGCTTTTCGTTCTCCTGTGTCCTTCATTCTTCTTTATTGTAACACATTATCTACATCATAACCAGCAAGAAAATTTTCGTGCTGCTGCTGTGTTCAGCCTATTCTTTTTTACAGCAGCAGTTTCCCTTGCTCTCTTCCCATCAAATACTACATATGACAATGCTGCCAAGAGTTTTGTTGACAAGCTTGTCCCAACTCTCCATTCCTCAGGCAAGTTTGAAGAATCCTTGCCATCCTTGTACCTTCCAAAGAATGGTTTTATTTGTCCTAACCTGTGGGATTTTCTTTCAGCATCCTTTAATATAGTGCTATACAGAATGGAAAAAATTGAAGAGCTGGAAAGAAAGCCAACAAGTATAATGGTATAAACTCTTTGGAGGTGAGGCCAGAGCAATTCCAGACACCAGCTTCCACTTCCAAATCATATACAGTTATAAAGAGTATCAACAAAATTTATGCTTCTATTGAACCCAAAGGATTTATTGATGAAAAAGTAATTCTTTTTATACAGGTAAGAAAATTTGTTGTTCATATCAGTATTGTTGCCAGGCCAGGGACTAAGCTTGAGAGGTGTACTGCTGTCAAGTCACTTGAAGATGGAGGGGGGTTAGTGCAAACATTGGAGGTGTTAATTTTTTTTTACTCCTTAAGCAAACTTAATATGAGACTCATGCTGAGATCAGAATGACAATGCTTATTGAAAATATGCAAAAGACAAGGCCTAATCACCTCTAAACCAGTTGGAGCTTGGAGTCTCCTTAAACATGAGCTCTGGTAATAATCAGTAGCAGACTTACAAAATATTTAAAGATATAGTACTCCGTCCTAAAAATTTTACTCTGTTCTGGGTCTACTGGGTAAGATTTACAACAGCCAAATCAAATAACGTGCCTCCACCTCTGCTGGCTGGTGAGGCTCAGTAGCCCTTCACCAAAGCAGGGATGGACTGTGGCTACTTCTGACACTACCTAGAATACAGAGAAGACTGACACTGCTTTGAGAAATTTCAGAAATGTCACAGGAGGATTCATTAAACAGAGTGCTTATGTCTAATGTAAATGTCTACACCTGACTATTAATTCTGTAAGGAACTGGGGAGGAAGAAGTGATTTTTTTAACAGTTCACTTAATCATTTCATGGTTTTATTGCAGGGTGAGATGAGTTGTAATTCTCTCACTGCACTATCTATAAAGTGAGGTGAACCTGGCTTATTCAGAGCTAACTACCTATGCTGTGGAAGTTGAAAACTGTGCAAGATGAAGCCTACTCTACTTGGTTTGAGAAAACCTTGCCAACAGAGCTCAGACTTTAATCCCCTATATTTGAGAATATAGCCTGACACTGACTGTGTGTTCACAGCCTGACATTGACTGTGAACCACTTTCTATTCTTTTTTCAGAACAAGGTTTAAGGTTGTTGTATATACCATGAGCAGAGGCAGAGTAATTTGGTTTACAGAACCACAGAATGAACTAGATTGGAAAAGATCTTTGAGATCAGTAAGTCCAACTTATGACCTAACACTACCATGTCAACTAGACCATGGCACTGAGTGCCACGTCCAGTCTTCTGCTAAACATTTCCAGGGACCCCACCATCTCCCTAGGTAGATCATTCCAATGCCATCTCCCTTTCTGTGAAGAAATTCCTCCTAATGTCCAACCTAAACTTTTCCTGGTGCAGCTTAAGACTGTGTCCTCCTGTCCTGTCTCTGGTTGCCTGGGAGAAGAGACCAACCCCCACCTGGCTACAGCCTTCTTTCAGGTGGTTATAGAGAGCGATAAGGTCACCCTTGAGCCTCATTTTCTCCAGGCTGAACAACCCCAGCTCCCTCAGCCTCTATCCATAGGTCTTGATTTCCAGACCCTTCGCTACCTTTGTTGCCCTTCTCTGGACACACAGCATCCAGAAGAGGGCCACTGTGGAAGTTTTGTTGATGCTAGTGCTTGTTTCACCAGATACTGAGAACTCTTATAATTTTACGGTCACTGTGCTCCAGCCTCCAACTGCTGCATTTCCCACCAGTCCTTCTCTATTTGTAAACAGCAGATCTAGAGAAGCCCCAGCCCTGGTCAGCTCACTCACCAGCTGTGACAAGAAGCTGTTCTCCATACACTCAGGGAACTTCTTACACTGCCTCTTCTCCACAGTGTTGAGCTCCCAGCAGATTTCTGGCAGGTTAAAGTCTCCCACAAGACCAAGGGCTGGCGATCTTGAAACATCCTCCAGCTTCTTATAGAATAATTCATCCACCTCCTCATCCTGTTTGGGTGGTCTATAACAGGCTCCCATTAGGCTGCTGGCCTTGTTGGCCTTGTTGGTCCTTACCCATAGGCATTCAACCTTATCAGCAAGTTCTGTAGTGTCAAGAGACTCCCTAACATAAAGAGCCACCCCTCTACCTCTTCTCCCTCCCCTGCCTCTTCTGATGAGGTTGTAGCCATCCATTGCAGTGGTCCAGTCATGTGAGTCGTCCCTGTGGCAGCCCAGAGTNTGGCAACAATATCACAGCTTTCCTTCTGTACAATGGCTTCCAGCTCCTCTTGTTTTGTTACCCATGTACATACACTTCAGCTGGGCTGCTGATTTCAAACCTAACTCTGGCCTACCACCCTCAGGCTCCTCTCTGGAAAGCCTGGTTTCATCCCCTTCCCCCTTCAAACCTAGTTTAAGCCCTGTAAATCAGCCCTGTCAAGTCATGGACTGGGATTCTTTTGCTCTTGCTGGATAGACGAAGCCCATCTGAATTTAGTAGGTCTGGTGCTATAAAAATTGCCCCATGAACAAAAAAACCAAAATTTCCCTGATAGCACCAGTCCTTAAGCCACTTATTTATAACATGTGTTTTCCTGTTCCATTCAGCATTCATCCCTGCTACTGAAGGAATTGAGCAGAACACCTGTCTAATCAACCAGTCAATCCAGAATACAATCCAGTCTTTCTGGACAGATGGAATTTTACATTACTGAGAGAGTCTGTTACCTCTTAGAAGAACTTTGCAAATATAGGTTAATTTTTACTGTGACCCTTCTGGATTTATTCAAAGATATGCTACTTCCATATGGTTTTTTCTCTTTTTTTCTCTCTCTCTATTTTTATCCTCAAACCCAAAGAAAGCTACTCTCTGCATTTAGCCAAAAGAATTCCTGTATTTTCTCAGAACAAAAATAGTTTCAGGATGACTTTCATGTCAAAACAGTTCTTAAAAAATTTAAAAGTATAAGATATTATTTCAAAATGAGATCAGACACTTTACACTAACTGCAATGCCTAAGGATATTTCTCCCACTTTCCCTCCTCACAGTAAAGCATAGAGTTTGTTTTTATAAAGAACTTTGAAACACATGCTTTGGCTAGTTTGCTTTTCCCTTCCTACTTTCCACCCCTCTTATACACAGAAAACCATATCCCATTAACAGGACTATTCTCATAGGCAGTCTCCTAAAAGCAAACTTATTCCTCTTCTCCTACAGCCACCCTTTGATCAGATCTTGTCTCTTAATTAATTCAGACTAAGCACTGTCACACCATACACTCCAGCCCAAAGATTTACTGACAGCCAGAGACTTGTTTATCCCCCTATACATGCAAACAAATAAAGCAAATAAATAAGGAGCCAAAGTAATAGACCCAATAGTCTGCACCCACTTAGCAATACCCAGCTGTAAACCAAAGAGCAAATCAAAACCAGCTGGCATCTAGTAGTTTGGACATTGCAGAGTCTGCTGCCAGGCACAGGAACACCACAAAATCAAACCTTATAAAAGCAAAATCTGTGGGTTAGTGTTCTCTATTTTGTAATATTTACAAGCACTCGGTTAATGGCACAGGATGCTGGTAGTATCATGCATAAAGCACTGGTAATATTATCTACTTCCTATTTTATATTGTTTCCAGTGGAGATGCATGACTGTATTTGCTCTCATGCTGTTAGGTTAAAATGCCATGCTGTTTTTCATGACAACCCACTAAAAGCACTACCAGAGTAGTGTGAGTCAAATTTTGCTCAGTGTGTAGCGCTGAGTGAAGAACGACTGAAAAACCAGATGAAGCTGCCAGACTTATGTTTAATGTACTTGGTGGAAAAGCAGTATAAAACTATTTCCCCCTGCAGGGAAGTATAAAACTATCTCCCAAACCCTCATCTAATTTCTGATAGCGGCAGTCTTATCCTTTCTTAAAAGAACTGGTGAATTTTCTTTTTTGTGTCCTTGTTGTCTGTTTTTCTACTGGTGTAAAAAGATTTAATTATTCAACATGTTACATGTCTCTGTAGTGTCTCCAGGAAGACACAGATTTTTTTTTTTTTCTTCCAAAACAGCTTGTTTTGGGGAAAGGAAAACTTGCAATTAAAGGCTGAAGCAGAAGATCTGTTTGAGATGTTTCCCGCAGGGAGGATTTATCAAGTAGCATTCATATGGGCAGTGGCATGTCCATGAGGTTTCTCTCTGATTACCCCTTCAAATTCCAGTTCAGCTCTCTGGTTGTAAACTTTTCACTTCCTTATTTTTGTGTTTTTTAACTGTCCAGCTTTACCCTTAAAATTTTGATTTGGTCAAAACCCAAGAGGAACAACTTTACCTGCCCTCTAGCCTTCTTATAAACACATACTGTAAATCACAACTTCACGTGCTTCTTTTCTGCATTTTTTCAAATGGCTGGTATTCCACATTTCCCTGTGTTTTCAGTAAATGAACGTGTCACCGGGAATGCACCAGCCTATTTATTCAACTGACTGGTGTCAAAAATGTTAGTGATCCACTTGCTTATTTTCATGACTGCCACATGCTGTACCTAGAGTCCCGCTGCTACTCTATTTAACTTGACATGTTTCTGTTTGTGCTAAGCAGGTTGGATGTTATTGCATCCATTTAGGAACAGATGTTACCTAGTATACCCTGCCCTCCTCCACGCCGTCTTTTTTCACACTCTCTGACAACAGACCGCAGGGATTGCACTCTCACTTCTGTGTCACCCTTCCCACAGCAACTCCTGGAAAGAGAAAGTAGGAAAGATGAGCTTTTAATGTTGTTATGAAACAATATGCACCCTGCTGCCACCATATCAGAGAGTGTGTTTTTTCCCAGAGTGTTTAATACACCTCTTTTGACACTACAGAAAATGAATTGTGAAGGATACTGCAGTTGGAAAAGTGTTGATTTTTGCCTGGGGAAAAGAAAATCAGAAAAGGTTATAAAATTCACTGTTCAATATTAATTTAATCACAATACATATTTCAGCAATGTACAGTGTGTTGTTTTTAATACATAGCTACAGTTCCATGCCTGTCTTTTTCTCCAGTCTAGCCTGCAGCTCTTGCTGGCTGCGAAAGTTAAGATTTATAGCGATAATATTTGCTATCTGGCAATGAGTTTCAAAGCTAACAGCTTTGTGGTGTTTTCTCTATGTTCTTGCATATGTTTTTGCACTTGCAACGACCATTAAAGTTTGATAGGAGAATTGTGCACATCATGAACACGAAAATGAGAATATAATTACCCCTCTGTTTTCAGATCACTAAAATCAATCTTCTTGTTTTATTATGAAGTATCAGGCTGGCTGCAGTTGAAACTATTTTCACAAAAATCCTCAGAAAACCTAGCAGATATAATGACTACCTATGCTACAAATCAGAATGTTTCTTCCTATGTCTGAAACTTGAAAGCCATTTATCCTCTTCTCCTAATACATCACCTGAAACCAAAATTCACAAACTACCTAAATGTGATCTTATTTGTCTGAAGCAATTTCAAAGGAAATGCTAAAATAGTACCAGGAAAATTGCTAGGCAGCTTCAGACCACCTGCTAGACTGTCATGCTTTTTTATAAGGGACCAGGGTTTGTCTTTTTTTTAAATAGCTTTTTAAATTATGCATATAACTGATAGGGAATACTGTCTTCAGAAGAAAAAGGTGTGTTGGTAGCAGACATATTTAACTTTGGAAGAATAAAGCCTATCTGAAAGCGTAGCTCAGGTAGGTGGGACCCTGAGCACAGCTGCGCGGCCCTCGCTGGTTAGGTGGTACTGGTGTGTGCTCACAGAACAGAGAAGCACAGGTAAACGTCATGGGGATGCCCATCCAAGAGCATTGCTAAATAAGACATGGGCTGGGCTGACCTGTCCTGCTCTAGGTATGTGCAGGAATGAAATAAGGAAACAGACAAGCTATTAGCAGCTTGGTATCTCCAGAAATGGTTTGCGGCAGGAGACTGGAAGGTGATGGTAACACAGGTGATGAATTGTGACTGGTGATGGGTATGGAGAAAATTGCAGACATCAGCTTGTGGCTACAGAAGTAGCAAAGCCTTTTGCAGCTTATTCTGCCAATTTATTACTAAACATCAATAAAGAGTGAAAACAGCTAAGTCTCAGGAGTCACTTGGAACCTGGGTGTCTGGCACCTTGTATCAGTCTGGGCTTAAGTGCGGCTACAGTCAGAGGCTGGGGCTGCCAGAAGGGATTTGGTTGGTATAAATCCCCTTTCCTCAGGTCCACTATGGTGTCCGAGCTGCACCAAAGCCCAAGAGAAACCTGGGACTTGTGTTAGCAAGACTGTGTAGCGTGCTTGTGCCAAGGAACAGACATCTCAGAACTGGGATCTGAGCACAGAAGTCATTATCCCACATTCTGTGTAAATAAATTATATGTTGTGCCACTGAGTGGTACGCTTCTGTTCTTGTGGTTACAGCACCCTAATCTCCCCCAGGACAAGCACTGCGATAAATATCTATTTCATTCCCAGGCAGCAGCTCTTTATCTTGACGGTTGATTTCAAACTGTCTCACATCAAATTTCCTGAAACCTAGGGGTTCTCATGCACTGAATAATATTTATTTCTGTTGTATTTCAAAACAAAATCCATCATTAAAATCTCACCATTACGGCACAATTTTATTTCTAAATGAGATAAATGATTCCTTCCCTCCCACCTTCTTCAAAACCATCTGCAAATTCTTTACTTTTGGCTAGCTGAAAGCACAGAGAAGTGCATAAAATGTTTCATTTGTTTCTCCACAAGTGTTCAACTTCAACTTCAAAGAGAAATTCTAATCACCATTGCTCTTCATGTAAAATATGGTTTCAGAGAAAATTTTGAATTTGAAAAAGCTTTTTAGAGATGTTGTTATAAATACATTTCATAAACAGTAGATATTCATGTGGTTTTCATAAACACATACAATTTAAAAAAAAATTTAACAATCTCATGAAAGATGTGAAAAAACATGATTAATTCAAGAATCTTCAGTACAGACACTCTGCAATGATAAGTTACTAGCTGTAAACAGCAATAGTATCTATTACTATATTGTCTAGATATCTTTATCTGGATCAGTGTCCTGAATGCATGCAATGGGAAAAAAGGACAATGGATCATGTTCTCATCTGGCCTCTCCAAGCACATATTTGCTGACTTTAAATGACCCTCTTCAAATGAACAAATGAAAGATCTTGTCTACCAACTGAAGAATCATGATAAAGAATCTGTATTTAACCTATTGGGAATATCTTATTCAGACTTATCTGAAACCTTCAATTTTGATAACATTCATCATCAATGTCCTCCTTTTATAGTAAATGACTGTAAACAATTGGCTTTTACTTTGTCAGTGGAGATGTTTATCACCTAGTTTCAAATATTTAGCCTTGTTGGTTGAAATTTTTAATGCAGTTGACCATCTGCTGTTTTTTCATTCATTGTGTACTCTTCTTTTATTATCAGATCTGTTGGATCTTTTAAGTGTAAGGGAATTTTGAAGTGTGAGGGAAGTACACTTTATTATTTTTTCAACCATAAGCTCCAAGAAGCTACATGACAGGTGTCAGTAACCCCTGGACAGGATGAATGCCCACACATCTCTGACTGACACTCTGAGGTCTGGCCTTCCTTGCCTGTGGCCCCTGCAACAAATGATTCTGCAGACGGAACCTGCATGCCCCTGACTCGCCAGCAGGACACCACCTTTCCTTCAATCCCACCATGGCTATGCCATTGGATTCAGCTCCTCACTGTGGTGACTGGCATGCAGCTGATGTCAAAATCAGAGCGAGGTAGGCTGTATCAGGTAGGTACAACCACTTTCTACATGTTTCTACAATGTAACAGCAAGACCTTCTGCGATAGGACAAGGATTAATGGTTAAACTAAAAGAAGGTTGACTTATACTAGATTTAAGGACAAACATTTTTTACAATGAGGGTGGTAAAACACTGAAATACGTTGCCCAGAGAGGTTATAGATGCCCAATCCCTGAAAATATTCAAGGTCCAGTTGGACAGGGCTCTGAGCAAATTGATCTAATTGAAGATGTCCCCACTTATTGCAGAGGGGTTGGACTAGATGACCTTTGAAGGTCCCTTCCAACACAAAGTCTTCTATGATTGATGATCTCTCTGGTCCTGTCTGCCTCCCCACCACTGCCTCCAGCTCCGGTATCCTGGCTCCCCTGTCCTCCCAGGGCAGCACCGCGGATGCTCCCTGGCAGTAACTCCTGGCAGTGGATACAAAATGGAAATCTCTCACAGTGTACTACCTGTGTGACTTAATATTGATTTTACCAGGGAGAACACTGTCAAAAAGTAGACGGATGATTGATACACTTAAGTGCTGCAAGATCATTTAAAAACACTTTCCAGCAAAGATCATTTACAGAATTCATTTTTGGACGCAGGGCCGTAATTATTCTAAGGACCAGCATACAGAGATGACAAAAATTTTTGATCTCTGCTGAAAACTTTAGATGGTCATACCTGTTCTTTGAGAAAAATTGCAAAAATTTTAAAAAATATTGATTAAAGAAAGGTTGCTTAATTTTGACTAGAATTGTGTTTGCCATAATGACTTTTTAAACCAGACTATTCTGCTTTGATTTTTTTTTTTTTATAACTAGAATTTTACAATCTTTCATAGCATAAACATGAACTTATAATAGGGAAGTTTGGAAAGATGATGTATAGCACTCTTTAAACTTCTGTGTAAAATTCAGTCTCTAATTATAGATTTTTAATTCATATTCTATTTTGCAAACAGTACCTTAATTATGAAGGATTTTTAATACCAAATGAATTAATAATGTGTTTCTTTCTTACGGTATTTTAAGAACTTCTCATAAGTAAAAAAATGTATGACGTATATGCAATACATGGAGTTTTTTATAGTATACATTTTACTGCAAGCACATAAAGGGGCCTTTGTTTAATGGGTGGCCACTGTGCATAGCCATCACATAAGTTAAAAGAGTGAATAATGTCAGGTTTATTTCTCATCTTATAACTGAAAAATAGAGTGAAAAGAGAGACCTGCAAGCAAATCTAGATAGCTTAAAATTGATGTTAAACATCTCTGGTTTTATAATCACAAGTCTAACAACCACTTGAACTTTTGGGGGTGAGGAGTGAGCTTTTGTTGTTGGTTTTTTTTGGGGTTTTTTAATGAGGAAAATTGATCCCCATAAAAATACTGCCAGTAGAATGCCACCAGTATTGGTAATGTTAACTTTTAATTTCTATTATAAAGCATGTGGCATTTAACTTGTAAATATTAGTTCTGAAGAAAAAGAGATGCTTAAGTTCTCTGGGCCCTCTGCCAGTATTTCCCCCACTGCAAGCTGAATCATTCCAGAAAATTACACTACTGTGAAAATAACCTGCAAGCTTGAACATTGCTTTGTACGGAGCACCTGCTGACAGAACTGTGCCCTGAAGGCTGGGGTACCTCATTAGAATCATCACCAGAAATGTACATGTAGGAGTCTTCCTATAAGAGCAAATATTTAAAGACACAAAAGCACACAAAGCCAGTTTGCAGACTGCAGCTGAATAAATATTAGGGAAAAGAAGAAGAAATAATAAAATATATTATACATAAAAAACCTATATTAGAAGAAGATTACTAAGGCAAAAGCATCAGAAACAAAATAAGGTAGAAAATACCAGCATAACTTATTACTTGTACAAATCCATTAATTCATTCTTTTGCACATATTCCCTAGGATAAGCAACTGCAACTTTTTAAGCTAGTTATTTCTGGAAAAAAAAAAATCTGAGTGAATAAAAATATTTATGCACTGATATAAAACTCAATGAAAGGTTTTGAAAGAAACAAGTGGACAAAAGCAAGTACTGAATTTGTTCATTTGGATTTTTTTTCACTGAAATATTTTGGGAACTAAATTCAAAAGGATCCATTCCCAAAATTAGGAAAGAGAGACGATATGCTAGTGTTTTATGTTCTTCTTTGTACCTGGTGTTCAAGATATACATCTATATAGGAGAAAAATTTACATAAGGCAGTGTAAAGACATTTTTGTTCCAAAATTATTTATATTTTAAAAAGATTAGGCCATTAGAGGGTAACTTTAGATGGATCTAATCTTCTAAAGAGACTAATCTTGCCTAGATTCCAAGAAAAGCAAGATGACAGTGTGACATTTATAAAGAGAGAGGTGGTGATGTGGGTGTGATCAAACACCTTTATTGAAGAGTGACACTAAGAAAACACAGGTTAGGTTCTTTGTAAAGATGTACTCATGGATGCCACCACAATCTAAAACAATCTAGAAGTATAAAGAAATCAGGGTTCCCCACTGGGAAGGAGCCCTCAGTTTCTTGATGACCAGGACAGAAGGGGATAAAAGGGATCTTGGTAACTGCAGTTGTAATAAATGTGGAGTTACTGTATCCAAATTAATGTATATGCTTATTATTTAACATACAAACACACCACATTGTAGTGCAGATTTTGTGCTCACTCTTTTGCAGTGTCTGGCTGAAGGACTTCAGAAGCAGGAAGACCAGTGCATTCTAGGCAGTATGGGGAACTAACATAGGAGAAGAGCAGTTTTCTCAGACAGTCAAGCTAGCCTCACTTATTTCAGATTAAAAAATATAAACAGCTGTGAGAAATTTTCAAGAAGTAGTTTATCTGAGGGAATATATATATTAATTTCTTTTCTATATATACATATATATATATGGCTTGGATTATACAGTTCCAGTATCTAAGCACAACCCCATCTTATAAGAATGGATGACCTACTAAAATTTCTTATACCAAGATTAATTTTAGCTAATCATGAAGAAAAGTTCTCCAGATCTCTTTGCTTTCAAAACTGAACTTGCAGATTTTCACAATGCATACTAATCATTACATTACCTTTAACAGAGACACGTCCTGTCTCCTGTCATTTATCAATAGCCCACTTGTAATGCAAATTTCTAACTAATAATACCCCAGATTCCTCTGCTAGGTCTATCTGTGACTTATGCAAACCACATGATCTAAGAGAAAAGCTGCTGAACACTAACCTGAATCAGCTAACCAGCCAGATTTTACTACATGCTAAGATTTTATTTCTATGTCAACCATAGATTTCTTAAAGGAAAGTCCTACAGGAAAAAAATCCCCACAGAGTATGATGATTCTTGAATTTTGAAGCCAGGCCAGTATCTTGCAATCTGAACAGCAGCCTTGCCACCCAGAGATGTCTTTCTTTATCAGTTATATCCTAGCCCAACCAGAGATACAAGAGATATGAGTCTATTTTTTATACCAGAGTGATGTTGAATGGTATTGTATTACTTTCCCATATCTCTTCTTTTTCCTTCTCCACCTTTTGTTTTATGTATCAGCTCTGCTTTTTCTCTTACACTGTAAGATCTTCAGAACAGAAGTGATTTCACTGAATGGTAGGACTATTATCTAACACAGAGAGATTTGGCTTTTAAATACCACCATGGTGCAAAAGGTAATTTTTTACTAACACAGAGAAAAACCCTGTTATTCTACTGTTCAGCTACTGTGGCAGAAGGAAAAAATTCCTATTTATTTCAATCTTCTTTAAGCTCATGGAAGTGTAGATAGAAATAGGGTGATATGGTGTGCATCTGAACTGTTTGGCATATTATTCTCTGATACAAAGTATCTGACACTTCGTGTCTTGATGCTGTGTGGCTTACTAGCAGCTGTGGCCAGATGCGACCCCACGTGAAAGATTTCTAAAATAGCATCTGAGTATCCATTACATTTCCTACTTAGTGACATGGCTAGCTGGTGGCAATTCCTCTCCTAGGATTTCATTTACATTCCTCCAAGACCTATGACTGTATTTGTTGTCCCTTACTAAAAGTAATTTGTCCAGAGTTTAGTAATTTGCACTTCCCAGAAGCTGAATGCCAAATGTCATTGTTGATCACAAGATATATTAAATGTACTAATTGTAAAAGCCTACTTGTAAAAGTAGAGATGCACATTTGTGTGACAAATTTTAACTAATGATTCTTCCACGTATATTGTGACAGTAATGTTTCAACCTCTGCATCTTGCAATCTGCTGTACACAGTACACTCAGTTCCTCGGTACAGCCAAAAGGATCCCGTGCCTTTCCATAGGCACTGTGCTGCCCTTCAAAGCTGCATCCTGCTAGCACAGGCAGGTTTAGTGCTGCCTGAGGAACCGCTACATTGGCCTCACGTGAAAGTTGCCTGCCTGCCCTGCTGCATGAGTATAAAAGGTCAAGTTACACATGCTTTAGAAAATATAATTTTATGTCCCTTGTGCTTAGACAGAGATGTCTGCCTGTTGTCCTGAGACAAGGGCTTATTTCTGGCCTTTGACGAGGGGGAAGGATTCCCAGCATTTTCTATCAGCCAGGTTCAGGGGATGCCCTGCTCAGTACTGCATTTCTGATCTCCTCCTTTAATGTTTCTTCCTCCCATGCATCTAACTTTAGATTTTGGATGTAATTTTGGGAGCAAGGCACCTCTGAGTCAAGAACTGCTTTCAAATAGGGAGCTGCAGTTCTCCTTACTGGTTTAAACTGGTTGGTTTTGTCTGAAAATATTGTTAACCCAAGCCTCTGCAAGCCTCTGTCAAGTCCCTAATCATCCTGGAAAATATTGCTGCAGTGTGTTGCTGAACACACCTCTTCCAAAGCCTTTATCAACTAAATATGTCAACTATTCTCTGAGACGATTAGATATTTGAGTTGTATGAATGCCATTATAACTGATCTAGATTTCCAAGAAACTATGAATTTCTAGGCATTGTTTCTACTTTAAATATCTCTTCTCTTATTAACTGCTGAGACCATGCCAAAAGTAGGAGATAAAGCAGATGATTAGAGATGCAATTTTAGATTACACTATCTGATTTAGAGTGTTCTAAAATACAGTACAATACTTTTAATACTACTGTTTTTATCAGTAGATGGACTTTCATTTCAATGTAACTGAAAAGCAGTTTCATTTAACAACTGATATAGTTTAGTCCAAGATCTACTTTTCTGTGTTATTTTAAATTGTCAGATTTTTTTTCTTAAGAGACCATCTAAAAAAGTAAAACAGCAATTGTTAAAGAAAAATAGAAATTTTACTGAAATATATCCTATTAAATAATTCATGTGCATGTGAATACAGAACTACATTTAACAACAGAAACAATTCACAAGTGGCCATTGAGGCATTTTAAAAAATACATTAGTGTAGTTTCCCTGAATGACACTGTACATATCAAAAGGAATGATCTGAAGGCATTCAGAAATTCTATTAGCAATACTTTCAATAGCTGGAACATAAGAGCGTACATGTAGCCTATATATCTCCAGTGAAAAGCTATGTGTTATCTTGTATTCAGGGCTGTTAGTTCAATAACCAACTAAACTAAAGAAAACTACATTAAAATGAGTTAATGATACCTAAAACTTTTCTTGTTTCCCATTGCCTCTCGGTTCAATAGCTTCTATCTCAACAAATGTTTTCTGCATATTGCTCTAAAATTAGTCTAATATTAGGGGTGCCTAGGCAGCATCCATTTTCATGGCTGAATTCTTTCTTCCATCTCTTTCAAAAATCTAACTTTTCATTTATGGTCCGATATAATTTAAATCTATTTCTCTGCTAATCCAAATTTCAGCATAAGAGGAGTAGAAGATCAAGGCAGCTACTGAGAATCCTACACCTCTAATAAATGCAGTCTGGGGGGGTTAATTCAAGCCAGTGAGTTTCCTGGACCTGGCACCCCACCACCTGTGACTTCAATCGGCTGGAAGAAGCAGTCTTTGCTTGGGAACATTATTTTCCCATTAGAGGCTAAACCACATCTGGTGAGCACCTGAAGCAAAGTTTCTAATGTCATTATCCCTGAAAGCAGTCTCATTTTTTTGTACCTAAACCTTTTTGTGAGCCAAACCACTGTTGGGCGCAACCAAGGGATTTGTCTCAGTATTGCACTGCAGCCCAAAACTAAAATACTAATGTAGACAGAGCCTTAATATTCTGATTTTTATTACTTTGATTTAGAGGTTCTGCTGTGCTTTCTTCTACCTGAGTTTGCTGGGTACTGCTCCGTGATCACGGCATTCCTCTTTTATCCACGTCCCTGACGCAATGAATCTTTTATTGTTTTTAGCAAAATGAAAGAAGTTCAAAAAAAGGTCAACCCAGAACAGCTGATGGTTAAAGAAACTTCAGTTAAGTGTAAAACACACCTTCTTAAACAAAAGAAGTCTCTGAACCCAGTCCTCCCACCTCCAAAAATGGGTAAACTCATCCCACTCAAATATCATCTTCACTGGTAGCTTTTTCTGAAATAGGCACATGCCCTAGCCCTCCTTGTCTGACAGAGGAATTCTAGTGACCAGGCTGAGCACTGAAGAATAACGTAAATCTCTCCATTCAGTCCCAGAGGGGTGCTGAAGTCGACACAGGAGCAAAATGCAAGTTGCCTTCTCTGCAGCCCCACAGCCTCCTTGGGCACAGAGCTGCACAGTGCTCTGGAGTGGTGCATCCCAGCTGGCAGTGCCTGCCTCTCTCCGTGCACTGCAGGGTTAGCCACCCAGCACATTCCCAAGCTGGTTTTTTGTTAAAGACAAATAAATGTATCCAGGACTTTTAAAGTCATAAAACATCACAGTTTATAGCCAGAGGAGCTTACATTTTAAGACAAACCTATTTCATGAAGACAAGAAGCACTTGAAATCTACAGGAGGTGAACACTAGAAGTTTATTTAATATTATGCTTCAGGAGTGCAAAGACAGCAAATCACTGGAGTAACATAGCAACTCTGCAGGTCACACCAGCTGATCAAAAAGACTGAATAAAAGCACAGAAAGGTTAGTTCAAGAAATATTTCAGACCTCACAGTCCTGCTAGCAAGTAATACCAGGAAGCCAACTCCTAAAGTCTTCATTCACTTTTTTCTCAGCTAAGAAAACCAAATGGAGGTTTATAAAGGGGATATATTCTAGAGTGAAAGAAAAAAAAAAGGGGGGAGGGGGAAGGAGAAGAACAGATATTAGAAAAAAGAATAGCAGAAAAAAAGAATGCCATACTTTAGTTCATTCAAAGTCACAATTTCTAAGATACGTTATAATTTCCAATACAGCAGTTATTTGAGTTTATCAATACATTAGAGAGGCAGACAGGGCAATAAACAGTCATTATATATTCTGTGATAATATACAAAACCCAAATGCCGTTAGTGTTGCCATACTTTGGGAGATACAAAGACAAAAGAAAATTTGCACATGTATAGCGGCTTCCAAAGATATTTGGAGACAGCAGAAACAAAAATGTTTGCTCTTAAATGATTCTAGAACTCCACAATAGTTGCGCTTTAACAATAGTTGTCATAGATTAGCTTTAGCTGTCACCTTCTGCCTAAATCAAAGGAAAACTAGGTCAAGATGTACTAACAAGCATGTAATTACCATTGTTATCTATAAGATAAAGCCACCTCCGTTTGTGATTTAGCTTTACAAAAACTGCCAGGCTGGATCAGACCTGTTTTAACTCAGTATCCTGTCTCACTCTGGTTGGCATCAGATGATTTAAAAAAAAAAGGACCAAGAAGTTCCAGTATAGATAAATACAGGATGAATTGCTGATAAGACACATTTCTTCATACCTCCTGTGGCTTAATGACTTGCTTGTGCCTTGAAGCATAAGCTTTAAGTACCACCTATATTAGGTAAGATAAAAAATATTTTTATAACTGTGCATTTAAAATTATTTGCATAAGGAAATATCAATATTATGAAATGTGAATTGGATTTGACCCTGGGGCAAAGCCCTCAATACTGTTTTGCTTGCAACTTTCAGTTTAGAAACACGACATTTTGGGCTATAATTGTTGTTAATGTGCATTTCCTAAATAACTGTAATATTAAATGGAACATCTGAGAAATGACACTTCTTCATCTTGGTTTCTTAGATTCTCAAACTGATTCCTGCAGCCTTGAAAGCACAATTTTTATGTTACTACAAAGAAACACATTGGAGATCCAAGCTGGGTATGAATATTCCAGCGTTCTAGCTAAAGGATCTACCACAGAAAGGCAGCAGATTGTCTTCTGTGTTAGAGATACACTTTTGAGTCACCATCAGCTTAATTTAAAGGCAAACAGAAATAGGTAACACATTTAGAAAGGTTTGTAAACATGAGAAATAAAAGAAGGCTACACTTAACCTACTTAGTTACTCATCAGTTACGTCCTTTCTGCAGGCAATGCCAGCTTAAATACTCACATTCTTGTCTTATATTCTGGCTTGGTTTTCAACAGCCTGAAATTTCTGTCTTCTTCCTCATCCCAGTGTTCCATCTTATAAATTTCATCACACTAAACTGAACTGGGAAAGTGATGTGAACTGAAGAAAAAATCTTAATTTTGTAAAAAAGCTACCTAGGTTACTATTTTTTAGATGGATCAACTCAATAGCATGAAGTTTTTCTAAACACTGAATATTTTATTTATAGACCTTCTCAAATTTGCAAGTTGACTTTATTCCAGACACTTACATGGAGTTAATAATCTTAGTTCATGGCCAACTATGGCTTTATACCAGCTAATAATAAGAAATAATTTTGATATGGTTAAATCCTGGGCCAATTCTTTAGGTTTACCAAAATGTAAAATATTCATAGAGCTACACTGTAAGTACTTTATGCCCTCAATTTTGCCTTATGACCAGAATTCCAAACCAAATTAATTCATTTACGTCAAACCATATAAAACCAGAGCATGCTATAATCTAAAATGTGTTTTAAGGCAGCAATTTGTGAGAAAAATTTGAATTTTGTGAAGACCTAGTGGCTTCTTCTTGTGACCCTGGCAAGGCACTTTGCTTCACCAAACCCATTTCCTTCCTGCCTACAGTGAGAGTTCTGATAAATACGGACCTTACTGACCATGTAAGACTTGCTGCCAGCCCTGACACCTCAGTATACCCACAATAGCAAAACGGGCTATGACCCAGCCAGAAAACCAGGCTGGTTAAAAGCATGGCTCATCAAAGCAGCAATCAGGCAAGGTAGCATCAGCTTCACCTGCAAGCAGTGGAGGTCTTAGATCATGTGTCCCCATGTCTGGGCTGGGCAAGGCTGTGGGGAGCAGGAGACCAGCCCTGCTTCAGCACCAATGAGACAGGGACTGATGGCCCTGGGGGGCTGCCGTGGGCTCCTGGGCTGTGGGCAGGGTGGGGCTGAAGCCACAGGGAAGCTGGGCAGGGACAGGTAGGTCCTTAGTGCTCTCAAGACCCCAACAGGAGACACCAGAAGTGTGTTTAGAGCAAGTCCCAACACAGTAAATAGTTAACAATCTGTGTCACACGCAGAGACTACCTGCTTTCTCCCACAGCAAGAATAATTAACATTAAAGCCAGTCAGAAAATTCAGAAAAAATATTTTATTTTTGCAATTTTTTTACTTCCTCAGAATGCAAATTTTGTGCTAAAATAGTCTCATTGTGATGAAATCCCATTGGAAATCTGCCACCAGACAAGCTTTGAAACTTTTCTTGGTGTCCTGCCAGCTCATCTCTGTGGTTCCTCAATAAAGCACCTGCTGGGTGCCATGACCATGTGTTCCAGGTCTTCCAGGAGCAGCAGGACAGGCAGACAGGTGGATGTTCCTAGCGCCAAAACCCATACTATTCCCAAGCAAACGTGAGCATTACTGGATTTTGATCTAAGCCAGAGTTAGAACAGTTTTCCAAACATCAAAATATGCTACAAAGAGGAATGATCTTTTTTTTCCCCCCTTTCAGCTCTACTTCAATGTATTCAACAAAGTGAAGAATGAAGGATTTTGGCAGCAGAACCCTTTTTGTCATCAAAGATTTAAAAAGACATGAACAGTTGTGTATTCTGGTTTGGAGGGGTTGCCTTAATATGTAATTCTTTGTTATGATTTGGACATTTGTCTAAATAAATCTTACTTCTATTTATTGTTCACATGAAGAGTTATATAAATTTTCAGACAGATGAGATGCAATTGATTTAATCTCTCTGGATTGCTACAAATCATCTGATGGAATGTTGTGTAAGACATTTTATTAGTGCAGTTGAAGAAGGTAGGGATTAATAAAATCCTGTCTGATGGAGAAGAGACTGACTCATTGAGGGGGGGATGGAGAGGAAAGGGGAGACACAAAAATGAGTATGTTTAAATATACAATCTGAGTATGCAGAGTTTATCAGCAGAGCTCCTGATAGAGCTTGAAGTCACTTTCAAATTCCGCTAAATGTGGAACTCTAGGACGAGGAGTGGAAGTCTCCTGAGGACATCTGGCAATGATGGAAAGCTGAGTGATAGCCTTCATATTGCAGAGAATCAGAAGATTCAAAATAAGGAAAACACTGTCTTAAAGGTTGTATATTCTAAAAATGCTATGTAAGAGAATAAAATGCAAGACCACCCACTTAATACTGAGAATTTCTGCTCTGAAGTGGAATTTATCCACTGGAAATGAGAAAGGAGAATGGTATTCTGTGGCATTAGGTAATCATGGGATAACTATGATTCAGCAGAACAGTGTAATGCTAAAAACCAAGTCAAGAATGTATCAATTGATCTGGTTCTAAGAACTACTAATGTCATTGTAAAAAGCTCATGTGGGAGGGTGAATAAAATCCCTATCACCTGTACTCAGAACACATGAGATCGTGCTGGAGCAAACAGAGAAAGCAGAGCAAAAGGAACTGAGATACTATCACACGAAGTGCAAATAACAGCTCCTTGTAATAGTCCAGGGAAGTGTAGGACAGCGCTGCTCTCTGCGCACACAGAGGGAGGTAACCACTGCTGTGAGAAAAGAACTGTTTGACTACAGAAGAAGCTGAAATAAAAAGTGCAGGAGTCTAACTTTGCCATATACCTGGTGAATATTTAAAATCACTGAAAGAAAAAGGAAACATCAACAACAAATAGAATAGCAAAACTGGACTGGGGGCTTGGGGAGTTGCTTTTTTTGATTTTTAATCTTTTAATGTCAAGATTTTTTTTTGATAACTTTAGAAAATAGATGGTACTTTACAGTTTCCTGCAGCAGGAACATCAGAAAGTCAGTTCTAGTTAAATTTAGGATAACATTCAATTACATTTAAGGTCCCAATCTAGTGGATGGGAAAAGGTAGGATGGGTGGAAATAACCTTTACTAAAAGAAAGAATGACATTCACTCATAAATAATCAGTTAGACTGCACTTAATTAAGAAAAAGTGTATCAAATTAGTCATTTAATCTTTTGCATTACAACGAGAAAGGAAGATATACATTTTTGTGGACACTGATTGCAACAAAACAAATTTTTTTTTCTTTTTTCTTCTTTTCTCTTTCTCCTTTTTTTTTACTTTTTCTTTTTCTTTTTTTAAATTTACTTTGGGTTTGAAAAGTTTGACAGCTAGAACATTAAAGGGAGTATATGGATCCTATCTGGTTGTGCCCTAGAAGAAAGGATTGCACTAGTGTAATAACTACTATATTGTATTAGTGTAATAAAGGCTGTACAAATAATACAATAAAGAGCTAGACCATTACCAATATCGCTGTCAGCCTCATCATTCCGAATTCAGCATAATTCTTTAGTAACAGAGGTAAAAAGAATAGAAAATAAGGGCCAAATATTTTTAATGATATCAAAGGCCTTAATCAACAATTTGTTTCATTAAACACAGAATGCATCTCAGCCTGACAGAAACTCAAATCTGATTAAAACCAGGACAAGTGGTAAATTAGAAATGCTTGACAAGGAAGAAATCAACTGAAAGTGTAATTCTCAATCCATTTATACACATCAGTGGGATACTAATACAATTGTGCAGAAGCCACTTGACTATGTTCAAGTTAAATGAAGTCAAACTGGGTAGATGTGGATGGAGGGACACACTTCTCTCATAACAGAGAAGTAGAGAGAGAGGCCATTGTTAAGTGGGTTTTTAAATTATTGGATAAAAGATGGAACAGCAGAGCCTCAAAACCTGCTATTCAGTGATGATATAGTACAGAAAGTTTGCTGTTAGGTAACAACACAAACTCACACAGATTCGCAAAAACTTGGAATAAATGTGTGTTGGAGTTTCCTACAGTCACATCCTAAAGACTGTCAGAAGTCAGAATTTCTCATCAGGTAAGATCTTTCAAACATAAATTTGTTGTTGTGGAAGTTGCACAGATACCTTCCTACAGCCCTGTAGGAGCTGTGGCACATTGCAGAAGCCATAGCAGAAGAGTTAAAAGAAAAAAATTAAGGATTTAACTATTTCCTGGGAAACCCTAGAACTATGCATAATCATAGGAAGCCCTGAAACTATAAATTAAATTTAAATTTTCTTGTGGGGTATTTGTTTGATCATGTCACAGAAATTTTTCTCAGTCACATAACAGAGTAATAGGCCATCTTGCTTTCCATCCATGAAGTGATTCTTCTCCTAGATTTCAACTCCCTCCAAGACAATTCTAGACTAACTGGCTCTCAACCTTTTTCTTCTAAGCCAATCTGATGCTTAAAATCTTCTGTGACAGCTGGTCCTGAGCATTCTTTGCAAAAAAACAAAGATCTAGCAGAAACTTCACATTCTATAACCAAATTATTTCCTTAGTTATGTGGCCAATCCATTGGTAATGAGCGCTGAAATGCTTGTGTATCATTCATTGTCTCAGAGCAAGACAAATATAATCCCTTCCAATTAATTAGAAGAAAGGCATGTAGATCTTAACATTAACACATATAAAATATTTTAATATGCTTCACAATCTCATATTCTCCACATCTTTTTGATAACGAAAATTTCAAAAAAAAATTCTCCAGTCAGCCACCTTATTCACAGAACATATACTTTCTGAAGAGAAAAAGTATCCCTCCTTCTTTTCTGGGAATTTCAATGATATTTCAACTATGGATGCAGTAGAACAAATAGAAATAAAGGATCATAAGATAAAACCTGAAGTGTTTTGGGAGAAGTATAACAAAATCTCTTTAATACTTCTCCTAGGGGGAGATATTTTGGAGACAGGAGTAGAGATTGTGCACTGTGTCAGTGGACAGACACCCATTTTTCTAACTTCCCTCTTCCCTATGCCTGCAGTCCATTTAAAAATTTTTTGCAATAGAGACCGAGGTAAAGAGAATAAAATCAAGAGATTTTATTCCTTCTTAATGGCTGAGGAAGAAAAGTTCTGAAAAATTAGGAACCTATTTTTTCTTTCCTAGAAAAAATATTAAAACCAAAGATAAATTATATTATTTCTGTCAAAAAAGTCAGAAAATGTATCCCACAGCCATATAAAAATTAAATTATTCTTACTATTGGGTAATATATAAAATTCACAGAAATTACATGGGAGACCAAACCCTACCTACCAAAACTCTTTATTTTGTTTATTTATTTCAGTAAGTCTTTATTTATTTCAGCATTTCCATCTTCCATCTAAAAGTAGTACCCACTGCTTGATTTTTTTTTCCTTTGAATGACAGTGGTGGTAGAAAGAGTTCCAGAGACTTCTCATGCCATCTTAAGGGGTATACTGCTTTAATGTGAATTCCCTCAGGAAAGCGTTTATACTAGCAAACTTACTGAAACCATTTCTTCAGATGATGATTATATTTTTAACTGTTTGGAACATGTAGAAATAGTAGCCTCATATATTCTGGCACACAAAGTACAAAGTCTGACATACCTTCAACTGTTCTATGCCCAGAAAGTTTTAATACGAAGTATGTCAGATTTTACTTTTTTCCACAGAAATCACAAAAAAAAATCACATTCCCAGGAGAGTTTTCTCTAATCATTTTCCTACCTAAGAGGGGCAAGGAACTACCTTCTCTTCTTTTGTGCTTTCCAGACAACCTGAATAAGAGCCATTGCATCAGGCATGCAGGCAGAGATACGATAGAGGGAGCATGACTTAATTAGACCTTATTTCTATTAACTTGCTTCATTTGTAAGCTGCCCACCGATAATTCCCACTGCATTGATCATCACTCCTTCCTTAATCGTTTGTATGTGTAGCTATCACCAGCTGCAGATGAGGTGCCCAGGCTGTTTTGGATGCCTTCATCAGCCCTTAGCCTGAAATCTGAAGGGAATAATAAACTGGTTCCAGTACAGTCCATAGTAGACAGTGGCAGCTTCATCAGGAATCTTCCTCTTTCTCTATCTTGATGAACTAAGCCTACAGCAATGTCCTGTTAAACAGTAGCAGACTAAACCTAGTTCCTGAACCAAGTAAGCAGCTCCTGGCAGTGATAGAGAGAAGACTCCAGACATATTTCTGCCCCAACCTAACTGTAAGAGAAAAACTCCCTTTCAGTTAAAAAAGGTCTTTACTATTAGAACTGGCCTTTAGGGATCCTGCCCATGCCCCTGAGGCCAGAGAGAAGTTCTAGACCACAGCTTATCCTTGATTGAGGAGGAACAGGATAGAAAACATTTAAACAAACTGAAGAGGTGGGACTTTTCAGTCTGGAAAAGAGAAGTTTCAGAAGAGATCTTCTCTAGGTGTGCAAATATCAGATGTGAGGGAATAATGAGGGAGCCAGACTCTTCCTGGTGTTACCCACTGACAGGACAAGAGGAAAAAAACAATTCCACCTGAACAAATAAATTTCATTTTTCCTGTGAAGACTGTCAAACACTGGAACAGGCTGTCAAGATAGACTGTCGTGTCACCAGCCCTGAAGATATTCAGAACCTGGCTGGGAAAGTTCCAGGACTGCTGGATCTGTCTGATCCTGATTGACCAGGGAATTTGGACTACATGTTCTCAAGAGGTATCATACAACCTAAAAATTTCTATACCTATGTGAAAATATTACTATTTTCTTTGCATTGCAAATGCAACCGAGAAAACATTTGTAATGCACACAAACCATTCAATGAATTTATGCAAGATTTGATCTAGCAGTGTCTTCAAACAGACACGAGAAAGTGGTTTTGGAATCACAGAGTCATTAAAACTGAAGAAGAGCTCCAAGATCATTGACTGAACACCACCAAGCTAGCTAAACCATAACATTAAATGCCTCATCCAGTCATTTCTTGAACAGTTCCAGGGATAGTGACTCCCATTTCCCTGGACAGCCCATTCCAATGCTTGTGCTGCCAAAATGACACAAGTTCTTACACTAGTTCATGCAAAGCTATCTTTCACTCTAACCAGCAGAGTAGCTCTGACTATAATTTTTGGTGACCATTTTTATTGTGCTTTAGGATGTCTGTCTGCCAGTTTTAGAAGAACTCCCTATGGTGTAAGCAAGGACAGACTTTGATTTGTGAATTTGATCACAGATGGTGAAAGGACTGGAGTTTTAAGTGGGCATTTACAGCCACACAAAGTGAATATTCTCTTGTAAATTACTGGCAGCACCGAATGCCAGTGTTTCAAGTATCAAGCTAAATTATCCACGCTAGATGTAGGGGGCAGGAAAATCTAGCTTGAGTGTTTATTTTTGTAAAAATAGTAGTGATCAATTTGATATATGATTTTAACAATTGAAAGCTCATAATTTTAAGTTGGACTTCTTTCAGTTTAGCTGAAGTTGCCTAGGAATCACATTTAAATGAGGTAATTTCAAACAACAATAAAACCTTCTATACGTGTAATCTGTACTATTTTAAGTAATACTGGTTTAAATTAGTATAAACTCATGTTCTGCACCTAAACCAGTAAAGCATGCAGAAGAAAACTAGCAAAGACCATGATTCCTTTTCTATGTAAAGGAGAAGGAGCATGGAACATGCTCAACAGTATTTAGTTGACATCGACTTTGCTGAATTAGTTTGTTTATGCAAATTAGATGTTCTGGTAAGGGCATACAAAGATGGCAGTTTGTTTCTTGCTTGTCACAATGAATCAAAAGCTGAACAATACTCAAGTTTGGTTTTTTTCAATGCCGTGGAGTATTTGCCATAGGTCAATTTTATTTGTTCAACAGGGGCTTTAGACATAAGAATACATATATGCCTTCAACACCAGACCAAGGTGTGCAATCTAACAGGGAAAATACGGGCCCAAACCCTTGCTTGGATGCCCTAAATATAATGGACCAGTGAAGGAGTCTTCCATTCCATCTAGGTTAAGCTCTGTCTTTACCTGGGGCCCATTGTAAACCCAACTTTATCCTTTTTTATGGTTGCACAGCCTTTGGCACCAGCACAGGGAGCTCTGGAGTATATGGTGCAGCATTTCTAACCTGGTTCCGCTTTTGGGCTCAGAAAGCAGGAATACTGATTTCTGTGAGATTGTTTGAGTTAAAGTCCATTCTCAACATTCACAATAAGATTTGTTGTTTCTTAATTTGGTCCAAAATGTCTCTGGACCCCCGCTGGCACATTTGAGTTTAAAACCAGCAGGTTTTATTTAACACAGAGGTCTGAACAAAGTCCTATCATGCAATATATGTACTTCCAGAGGAGCTTCAGGGTGTGCATGTGTAAATGGGAAATAAAGTAATGCATTACTGCCACTGAAAACTTTCAAGAGTCAAATCAGTGTCTGCCTTGAAAAGTTCACTTTGAAACAGAAAAGTGTTTTGAAAGCGTTTTCCTTGCATTCTGGTATTTCCTTAGTGCACACTTTGATGATGATCCGTTTCCTTCAATTAGCTGATTGAACTGATTGCAAATAAATCAAATAACTTCCATTATTTAATTTAAGGGTGAAAGAAGTTACCCTTGTGCTCAAAAGTCTTGTACTACTTGATATTTAAGAAAAGCAACAAACATTCTGACACCCACAATAAAATCTGGGGATTGGCACACCTGGCTGTTTGTCAGGTAATTTTTCAATGCAGTTTTCACAATTTTTGAGCAGTGATTAGGTAAAAACATGCCAGTTAAATACTTCTTGATCAATATGTCTGAGTATATTGTTATCTGATGTATTGCAGTTTTAAAAAATGGCATGAGAATGCTTATGACAGGTTGTATGACAATACCACATGCTATGGACAGCAGTAGGATTATGAAATTTTTAGTGTTGTCATTTCTTGATTTCTCTAATGCGAAAAGATGCAGGTGAAAAGCC
This sequence comes from Platysteira castanea, assembly GCA_013397175.1. Taxonomy (NCBI): domain Eukaryota; kingdom Metazoa; phylum Chordata; class Aves; order Passeriformes; genus Platysteira; species Platysteira castanea. The sequence goes on from VYXC01012873.1 coordinate 1,597,569, forward strand.
TAATTTCCTGTCTGTAGGAAGCAGGGCTTTTTCTTCCAACCCAAGTCTCAACCTTTCCAATGGCAGCAACAGGGATCTAACTGTGACTCCTTGTCCACTCTAGTAAACTTTTGTAAGCGGAGAGGACTGGAGGCTTCCAGACAGGATTTTCTGCCTGCTAAGCTAGTCCTGCAAAAACTTTTTAGCTGAGAACTGTAGTGGCATGGCCCTCTGCCCTGGAAAATTTGGAAGTAAAATGGAATGAGTAATATTTTTCTCTATAAAGGACATGTATCCAACAAAGGATACATATTCACATTTTATAGCCAACCTCTGTATTTGCCATAGCTGTCAGTTTACTAAAATCATTTAGAAAAACAAGCACAAATAATAGTTATATTAATAAAAGAGATCTGTAATGTGGTGATCAAGTTTAAACAGAATTTTTGGAGGTGAAGAAGACTTGAGAGCCAAATCTAAATAGATTTTGAATTAATCTGCTATTGCGCTAGCGTAGCGTTCTTAGCATTATCATTGAACAAACTTGTTTTGTGGTTTCTGTGTGAGTTCTGCTAAGAGTCAGTGATGGTCCAGCTTTTAGTTGCTACTAAAGAAATTGCCATGAAATTTCCTTCTGATGCCAGAAGTGGTTTATGCACTGGTTTAAATAGTAAGGGATTTGAGGCTCTAAGCATTGATTCAATGATCCAACTGAATTGCCTTCTTCCTTTCCAGTGTGCTGTCACATTTATCTGTCAGTTTTCTGTTGCTCCTAATCATTGTGGTGATATAATATAACCCTGCTAAAAGTGGTTTCAACTTTCCTTTTTTTGTTTGGGTTTTTTTTATTTAATGAGACTTTTCCAATGGTTTTTCTTGCTTCTTTGGGCACATATACCTGTGACAGAAGACCTTAAATGTGACAAGATGGTGCTAAAACCACTATTTCAAATGTCACTGAAATTCTGATAATTGCATTATGCCAGTGGGTGCATTGTGCTCACTGCTTCTGTTCACATGAAATCTTTTGTGAGGCCTCCCTGCCCTTTATGTCTTAAATTACAAGTGAATTTCCAAATGACAGACCAGCTCCAGCTACGTAAAGACTTCAGAGCATAGTGCTATCAGCTGAAATTCAGACACAAGGTGTAGCAGAAATCTGTTGAGCTTTTGACAGATCAAAATGGTTTCAATGGTTTTGAGCCATTTCTTAGCAGCACACTAAACTGCCTTTCTCTCTTCATTGTCTGCGCAGGAGGCCATTAGAGAGCAGGTGCAAGAACAGTGTCTCCTTTCCCCTTCTAGCTGGATCCCCAAAGCAGATGGCCTGTCACCCTATTAGCGGCAGGTTTCTTCCTCTGGAGCTCAGAGAGGACAAAGGTCCCTAGTCCAGTAGTTATATATGCTCCTCAGTTTCAATATAATAGTGAAACACCCTCGGATATGCATGGATCTAAGGGCGGGGTTTTTTTGAAGCTGGAATTTCCAGCCAGTTCCATGCCCCTGACTGGCTTCCAAATCTTTGTCCTCTTAGTGCTGCTGGCTCCCATCCTCCACCGTTTACTACCTGATGCAGGCATTTCAAAGATGCAGTGTGGAAAAGCAGTGCAGTGCACTAATTAATTTGCCCATGTTTAACTTTGAACTTCCCTCTTTTGACATCAAATTCCAAGTAGCATTATGGTTTGATTTGTCTGCAGAAACACAGAGCTTAGAGCAAGTTTAAACTCGCAGTTACTCACCATCTTCTGGATTCACATAAAAAGCCAGTCCTTAACAACGTTAGCTAACCAGCTCACAGGAGAAAGGGGTTTGTGTGCAATTCTAGCTAGTCCCAGGACTGAGCTAACACCTGGACTTAGAGGATTCCTCTTCACTTGACAGAATGACAGAACTTCATTAACAATTGTGAAAGGCTGGGTTAGATTTTCCTGCTATCCAGAAAATTGGGGCTTTACTAAGAAAATTTAAATATTGGTTAGGAGCACTAAAACTGTTTTATATTCAGACAGAAAAAATATTTCTTTTATTAAATTGATAAGAGATACATTACAAAATTACAGTCTTCCAGCAGAGGACAAAAGCATCTGGTATATTTCCACATACATTGTTCTTTTGCCCTGCAGTTTGCTCTTAATAGGATTACAGCAGAATAGGACAAAGTGCATTTGGTTTCTGCATTATCTGCATTCTGCAACCTGCTGCTGTTCTGCAGTGTTCACTGCTGGAGACTGACAAAGTGAAGACCCAATGTTTAAGATAATTTCTCTTTATTTTCTCAAATGTTATTTAAAACCAAAGCAAGGTATAACTGCAGCCAACAGGCTCTGCAGAGATGCATAGCTATAGAGCCTGCAATTATCTAACCAAAACCAAATGCAAATGTTCATGCTGAAAAGAAATTTACAAGAAGCATCATCAGCAAAACATCAAGGAAAAACAACAACTTCAGGAAAACAAAAAAAATTAGCACCATGAAAAAACACCACTTCTGAAACAATTATTGCCCTGGCCATCTTTGTGCTTGAGTTTCTGCCTGGCTGTTATCTCACTAGTAAAGAAAATATATTATTTGGAATTTAGGTTTGTGTGTCCCTTACTGATTTTAGCTGCTTATTCTGCGAACATGTTCTCTAAAAGCAAGAATTTTGAAAATAAGTAATTCAGAGCTGAGTAGGATTCAATAGTACCACATTGTAGGTGTCAAATCTGGAAAGAAAATGAGGCCAGAGTAATTCATATTGTTGGGCACAATTTATATGTGTATATACACACAGATTTCATTCAAAGATGGCTTCTATTAGTCATATAAATAGAATTAAATGATACTTATACTTTTTTCTATACTGCAAAGTCACTGTAGAAGACTTCTGGCTTTCATAGCTCGTTTATTTTCAAACTGGGGCGCAGAAGAGGACTAAAATTAATCATGTAGGTATTCTGCCAGGTTTAAGAGGCAAAGGAGAGGGTGGATACTCAATTACACTCAACCGCTGCAGTTCTCAGAGGCAAAAGGATACAATCACAGCAGAAAAAATCCCAAAACCCCAAACAACCAAAACCAAACAAAAACACCAAAAAACCCCACCCAAACAAACCAGCAAAAAAACCCCTCAAAACTCTACTGTCAATCTGAAAAAGTTTCTTCCAGATTTTTTCCATGAAAAAGAATTTGTCTTCCCATGGAACTTGTGAGAAAGTCTGACTGCAACCTTGATATTAAATGATAGATAAGAGCCACTACGGATGTCCGTGATTCTAAAGTGGAAATGCACTTTAGCTATTAACGCTAAAATGAAACCTTGGTTTCTGAATGATGGCTTCAGATTACTTAGAGATGGGACAGTTACAGAAAAAGTCTGTACCTGTAGCAAGGTGTCATAAAAAATGGACTCATGAGACCCTTTTGTGAGTGGGCTTATGCTGGTAGAATCAGCTCTGAATGTTTCCTATGCTGGTGCTCATGAATCAGAAACACTTACTGCAGTGCTAAATACCTCAGCAGACCCGACTGGAGGTAATACCATATGCATCAAAACAAAATATGGTGGAAGATATCTACTGTATTTTGTTTTCACTTCTTCAAGACTGGGTTTAATTTTTTCACTTAATTTTAAATCTTTAGGATCAGTGCTTGATTGACTCCTAAGAAGAAACTCACTAATTGACAGTACGGGTTTCTGCTGGGCTGTCAATCTGATGAAGGCAGCTCTAGGGATTTGTCCCTTCAGCAAACAATTTTGATTTCAGTGTTGCTCCGATAAATGTTCACTGAAGATGAAAAGTTAATTGTAAAGGAACTGCAAAGCTGTGAAAACCACACAAAAGGTCTACAGGTGCCAAATAAGTAGGGAAAACAGACACCCGAAGAAGCGCAATTCCTCCAAGTGCAAAGGAAAAAAAACCAAACTTTAAGATCCTTGACATACTGCTACTGAGCTGCTTTTTGAGCCGAATGAACTGCTGACTGTGTCTTTACTGTGATGTCCCTAAATGTTCTCTGTTCCCCTGAAATCTCTGCCAGTCCTTTCTTTTAAGAGAATTGAAAATTATAGGCTTGGTGTTTAGTTACCAGCTGACATTTCTATTGCCTCTGTGCCTGACAGCTATGAATGTGCTGGACTTCTGCTGTGCAAACATCTAGCTCACTATACTGATGAGGAAGAAAAATCAGACGAAACAGTTCACAGCACGGCTTTTAATGCAGAATGTTATAGGCTCACCGAGTATGTCCCTGTTGATATTCTTACACCCTTCTCAGAAAATCATAGCACTAAAATGTACAAGAATCTTAAAGCACAGAAAAGAGACAAAATCCAGCAACACGTATTTTCAGTAGCTTTAAATCTTCTTCACCAGAGACAATTAAAGCAGCTAGATAGTCTTGTTACTGTTTCTGTGATAAATGATAAAATATAAAGCTGTCCTCTAGAGAATGTCAGGACACAGGACTGTTGTGCCTTGGGATTATTTTAATGCAGCAGAAGAATTCTTGTTTGTCTATGAGAAAAATAACTTATGCCACTGCAGTTCATAACAAAGTTACCACTAGTCAGTCTATAAAGAAGATTTCATGTGGGCTACAATTAGAACCAATTTTTAAACATATTTTGTCTCTTTTGAATTTTTTAGTGTTTTATTTTAAATTCCAGTTAATTTCTACCCTATTTAAAAACCACAGCACTTAATTGTTCTGAGGTTGGAGCTCCTAAATGTCATGCACAAGTTAATGGCAGTGCCATACTTTTCTTGCTTTCAGCCAAAGTTTTGAAATGTGTGTGTGTGTGTGTGTATAGAGATGCTTTCTCTTTGCAGTCTAAGAGCGCTGCTAAACTGCTAATACAAATAATTCAAAATCTGGAAATATCAGAGTTCTCTTTTTCTGTGCACTATTAAATAATTCCTTTTTTTCTGCTGTTCTTCATTCAAAAACTGTTCCAGCTGGTGCCCAAAGGATCCCTGCAGCTCTAAGTGGCTTTCCATCAAGAGAAGCAGGGTAACCTAACATCAGTGAGAGCCTGCTTGTTGTGCCTCTAAATCTTCTCAGCAAAATGTATGGTCTTATATTTTATATATAAAACACTGAACTCGAGATAGAGTTGTTACCTGCCATTCTGCATTTTCTTGGTGTTCAACACCAAATTATTTCAGCATTTTATCACAAAACATTTTCTTACAGCTTTCTCAGGAATCTAGGATACATGTTCAGGTTGGAGTGTTGACATGTCAGTATATCAGGAAAATAGGTTAATGCTCATATTCATTTCTATAGGTGAAAAAGAAAGTTAGCAGAAATAACTAGAAATAACTGCAGTATTTTTCCAATTATGTTTTTATATAATGACTGATAATTAGCAGTTATAATGTATACTAATAATACTTTAAAAAATTGACTAAAATAACATTTTTGGAAGACTGAGGTTAGAAAGAATAACAAAGATGTAAAAGGAGTCACCCAAAAATACATTTATTCTTGAAATTTAAAACAAAAAAAAAATCTGTATCTTTTCGCATAAAGGATGGTTGGTATAATGTTCCTTGAGCTCTGATCTCCCATGAAATCAAGAGCTGGCACAAGCCAAGCTAGAGGGGTTGCTGGTAGTTGATATCACCTTCCCACGCTTTCCCCTGCAGTGGGATAACTGCTGAGGCAACCCCTGTATTAAGTATGTTAATTTCAGCTTTGTGCAATCACTTTGACCTGCAGGAGGTGAATCATTCAGCCATTTATCTGCTAATCAATTCTGACATCTTCCAAGAACAGGCATAATTAATCACACCTCCCTTGATTTTGTGTTTTCATAAACAACATTGTTCTGCTGTCAAGATCTCTTGGTTCGATATATTTGGGAGCATGCCACCTGTGATTCAACACTGCTTTCTCTCATGACAAAGCATCATGTTGATAAAATAAGCCTTTTATTCTAATTTAATTCTACTATAGCTTTGTTTAAGATGATACCTATTTTGGCTTGCATTGAAGAGTAATAAAATTCTGAGGGAAGAAAAAGCATCACAAATACTGACTCATTCATCTGTAGGACCTAACATTTTGCCACTCTGTTTTAACTTCTCTTCATGGTTATTCTTCTGTGGTTAGCTTGGATAATAAAGTCTACTAACTGCTACTGTGCTTCAAGGTCATAGGTCACTCTCCAGGAATGTTGATCTGCCTCGTCTTTTTGGTCTAATTTTTTCCAGAAATCACTACTTGAGATATTCCATGTATTTCCAGAGGCAAGTATATTTCAGATGGCATTAGTGATTTTCCTACATTCTTTCTCCATATTTGCTGTCACATCTCATTAGATATATCCAGCTGTATTGTTTGATGCTGCATGAGGTATACAGATTTCATCATTCCCTCTCAGCTTGTTACATTTCAGTACTCCAGGTCCATCTGATCTTATGTAAAGCCTCTCTTTCAACGCACTATGTGGTAACATATCCTGAAGAGAAGTGAGGATGATGAGAGACGATCAAACTGTCTCAAATGTCACTAATGGACAGTTTCATCTATCTAGCTGAATAGGTCTCAGACCTCTTAGCAACCAGTTTCCTGTATTACACTGAAAGAGACCACTTACACAAGCTCTGGGGTGACAAAGTCCACCATCAAAACTAATTTGGGTAAAAGACTTCCTTACAATATTCCATTTAAAAAAGTCTTTAGACACATCACTGGGCAAAACAACTCCCATGCAGACAGGACCCATGCAACAGGTGATGCTGCCCACACCCAGACTTACTTCACCATAGAATCCTCACATGTTCATATAATCAGAAAAGCTGCAGGCTGTTTATGTACCTGTGAATAAAACCAAATATACAATAATTACCTAACCAATTTGTCAAAGTCACATTGAAATCTTAGTTTTTTTCTCTACATCTCTTTATACCTATGCAAATTTGACAATAAAGTCTTCTAAGTTTCAAATTCTCCATGCTATATTAATATGAATTAATTATTAATATGAATCTAAAATACTTCAGAATCTCCCTCTGCTTTGCAGAAGAGAGCACAAAGGCTCATTTAAGTGTTCACAAATCATTCCAGAGAAGCATGAGTAGTCAAGAAAATAAAAATTCCACAAATCCGTTTTATAAATTTACTGAATATATACTGAAAAAAGCAGAGATAAAGAGAAAAATCAACAAAGTAATAAGTGTCAAACTATTTGGAGGTCTTTGCAGTACTGTTTAGCTGTTCTATGCTGAAAGAATAAAGAAAAAGGACACACGACTTCAGGATACCAAAGAAAATGGTACAAACCTCAACTGAAGTACATTTCCTATAGTATCATGGAGCAATTGTAGCACAATGGTAGAATACCTTGGTCGATAAATGAAAACACCTAAATGTACTTACTGGTAAGAAAAAGGATGTGAAATTGTTGTGGTTTAAAACCAGCTGGAAATTAGGAGCAAAGCAGCTGCTGTCCTTTCCCCCATCCCCTTTGGTGGGAAAGGGACAAAAAGGAAGAGATTATTGGTTGAAATAACAATTTACTGGAAAAACAGTAACGAGATAAGGAAAATAAACAGTATCAGCAACAATACTAGTAAGAATACTGTATAAAAGAGGGTCGTTACATACAAAAAATGCTTATGGAAATTTTCTTTAGGCCTCTACCTCTCTTTATGTCCAAATTTGCCACAATTTGAATTAGGCGTGCAAATCAAACTTCTACTCACAGGAGTGTTCCTTATTTGTTGAGCTAAGTGATGTGGCACTTTCCACCCCATCAGGAGAAGCTGATGCCCCTCTAATTCTCAGCTAAATGTGGGGAATCCTTGGATCTAATTCCCAAGACTTTTATTCCACTAGGACATTGAAAAGTTCTCTCATTACAAAGCTTGATATTTAGGTTCCATTCACTTCTCCTGTTATTCTTTCTTAGCCTCCTAAATTTCTTATTCTGTGCTGCCTGTTTAAAGTACTTTGTTAAGAACACTGGCAACAGCCCAAGCCATGTGGAGCGTAGTGCCGGAAGATACGACTTGGAATACTTATAAGGTTGAGGATATATTAAATCTAGAACTCCCATTTGCTCTTCAAAGTTGTAAACATCAATAACCTCATTTTAAAAGAAAGAATCAACTCCAGTTTGTTGTCTGAATTAATAGCTCTATGTACATTCAGGTTTCAAGCTTGAGGGAAGAGAAAAATCTATCCACAGCCTTGCCTCTATTATCTCATTTCCAGAGAAGATGGAGTTTCAGAATTACCTCAGGCTTAACATTTCCCCTTTGCCTTGTTGCTAGGAGTGTCCTCCCTCAGCAGCTCACAAATTTCTTCTCAGGCATGCAACTCTCTTCAGGTATTGCACAGGGATCATAGGCTCCCAATCCCAGATTTTGGATCCTTTGTTATTCTCAAAGGTGTATAATTTAGAGGCCCCTTTTGTTTTATCACACCTTGTATATCTGATAGGTATTTGTATCTAAAGATAGACTACACTGCCAACAGAATGCAGGCACAATAATGCTGTTCTGTGTAAGCATACTGACTGTGACTCCAAAAAAAGGTGTAATTTGCTAATATAAATATTGAGCAATCTATTTGCTAATGTAACATGAAAAGATCAGCTGGTTAAAGAGATTGTTCCTGTGCCCTTAACCTGTAAGCAAACTTAAAATAAAAATCACCTATTTCAGAAAGTGTGATACAAAGGAGACACAAAACTTGCAGAAATGCTTGAGAAAGCTATCTTTTTTATTACATTCATCCCATGAATTCCCAGGTAATAGAGATTGACCAGCTGTATCCATCACTCTGTGACAGAGATCTGAATGATGGTGACTCATGAAATCTGACAAAAGGCCATTACAAAAGGAAGCATTAATTGTGACTTCAGCAAAAAAATATTTGGGAATAAGATCTCTGTGTGAAAAAACTCAAATGTGTCATTGATACTAGCAAACTATTCAGAATTTACCATAGGATAGACGTATAAATGGGAAGAAAACCAGAAGGATTCAGGTTCTAATTCAAGCACTATGTACAATCTTTAAAATGTCCCATCATTTTTCTAGGGATTTTAAACCCTATGTAATTCTGAGGATCTGTGTTGCAGCAAATACCTGAGTTCTGCATTGTTCTATCCAGCATTGATCTAACATCTAACTCAGTGTATCCTTACATCTGCTTCTACACTGCTGTTAATAGTAGTTACATCTTGGCAGGAGTGTGTAGAAAAGAAAAAAATCAGCACTTCTACCAAGTACATGTCTCTACAACAAATATGAGGAGGATAATACTAGGCTGTCTTTGAAGTTTAAGCAACTTTCAGATCAGTCAGCTACTGAAATAGGATATTGATGGTCATTCTGCTCGTGGACATGTCCATCTGCAAACCATCCTTTCTATACAGTAACTTTTGCACCTTTTGACTGATTTCCATGCTAATTGATACTAAATCAATAGTCTCAAAGGTAAGATATTATATTTTTCAGGAAATGAGAAAGAAGATAGGAGAGTATATTAATGATTTTCCTAATTAAAAGTTAAAACATGACCCTTCAAATATACTCCAATGCAAACTTCATATCTGAATTTGATTTTGAGAGCAAAAGTTTAATTAAGCATAGTGGTTCTACTTCAAAAATAAACCTCCTATCAAGTGTTAATCCTATGCTACGCCTCCAAAAAAATCAAATTGCTGCTTGCTTTCCACTTATTTTGATATGGGGGTAGGAACTCTTCTACGTCTGTTGTGTAGCAAATGTTACAGTAGTGTTTTACACATACTGCCAGTGCAGTTTCAGACACATCTGGTAATGCTTATTTGCTGTTTTTTAACATTTATGTGGAATGAGTACACTCACAGTTTTGGGGCAGAGCTTTTGTAAGGACTGCACTCAGGTAACAAAAGGGGGTTGTACAAGCAACCCTAGATTGGTCAGAATATTTTTTTTCTGCAATGCTTGCTGGTTTTTGGAATGCTAGAAATCAAATTCCAACTTAAGTAAGATATTTATCAGGCAGTAATAAATAACAACTACAATAGTTAATTCCTTCTAAATATATACAGTTAATAGCAGTGAAAATGAGTATATTGATAACTACGGACAACTTTGCCTGTGGGATCAAGCATTCTACAGTAAAGAAATGGACAATCTACTTGCCTGGTGCACACAGAGTCATCTTATAAGCTCAATTTATCCTCAGCTTCTGGAGAGAAACTTTCACAAGCTTCAGTGTTACAGCACAATGACAGCAGCAGTGAAATCTCCATTGAAACTCATGGAGTTTGCTTGGGTAATACAAAAGGCACAAAAATAGATGAAGGTTTTGATTTTCTGGGGAGGAACATCCAGAAGTAGTAAGGCCTCCATCCCTAGAAACATTGACGAAAAATTCTACCCCGGGATTTTTCCATGTATGAATATTGGTATCCAAGATTATGTCTCCAAGAAGCTTTATTTCCTCTCTATGTGATCTACTCAAACTGGGAAATTTTTTTTTTTAGTTTGCTATTTAATTTTTTTCCCCTCAAGTTAAACATCTGTCAGAGCACAGCAACACAGCAGCAAGAGTTTTCATCATGTTAATTCACCTTTTTACTCTATATATTAGAATTGGTCCTTTTCGGTCTAGTAATGTATTGAGAAGTAATGATGGGGTAAAGCAAAAAAACTAAGAAAGATGAGACTATAATTGTGTAGAGGCTGTATCTCTTCTATAATTATTTAGCACTATGTAATAGTGAGAGAAACAACTTGTTCCTTGGAAATTTCCATCCATTCGTATGATGACAATATTTCTCACTCAGTGCGCCAAAAATTTTGCCGGGAAATATTGTGCAAGGCTAAAGACTGAAAAAAATCAGATTCCCCTGGCAATTCTACCACAAACTTCATGGAAAATCCTAAGAGGTATTTTAATTTTTCCCATTTCCCCATCTGTGAAACATGAATATCTTTTTCATAAATGTTCAGCCCAGATGAACACTTGTTTGTTCATATATGGGCAGTGCTTGCAATTATTGAATGGGAAGAACAGAGAAATAGTTATAATGTAACTACTGAGAAAGAGCAGGAAAATTGCTAACTGATGTCTGAAATCTGATACTTCAAGGTCTTCTTCTAGGGAGAAATTCATGCCTGAGCTGCCACATCCAAGTAAGCAGCTTCATTTACTATATTGTCTCCTACTCTTTTCCATTTTCTTAGACTTCCANTTAGGCTGACAGAAGGGAGATTCAGGCACCCAAGTGCACTGAGGTCACTATCTGCATCCTGATAGAGACAAAATGCCTACACACAGTAAGTGGATGGGAGAAATTGGATAACAGCAAATCTTTCAACCACAGCAGATTTCTGATCTCCTGAGAGACAGTTTAGCCAAAAGAGCTCTGCAGCATCCCGGTCTGTGTTGCTTTTACTTGATCACAAATATGGATTTTTTGTGGTTAAAATTTGGGTAGACTATTAACAGAAGCAAGTGTGCAAATAGTTTGCAAGTTGCAAATTGTGCAACCTCAAATTTACATCAGAAGGACATGGACTGTGCAAGTCTAATGAACAACTGCAACAATAATATTTTATCTGGGCATTAGGTTGATTTGAGTGCATATCTCTGTTCGTTGTGCTTTCAAATTAAGCATGTTAATGAAAGAATGGGCTGTGAATCCACATGTAAACAATGTTTTACAATTTGCTTCAAAGGATTTGTGTACATGTGAGTACAATATTAAATAAAGCATTATTAAAATACAGGGTTGATAATTCTTGTGTTAGCATATGTATATAAATTCCCTGCTTAAAACGTGTAGGATGAGAATCACTATTTTTCTGGCTGATTCTGTGGTTATGGATTGATATTACATCACCACTACTCCCTCACAATACCAAGAGTTGATGGTATTTACCATTGGGATGAATGTTTTTAAAAACTCTTACCAGAGGTGGTTTGCTTTACATAGCATTATCTATCCCAATTTAAAAATTTGAACACTGTGAAAGTAACCAAAACACAAAAAGTATGTCTGAGTATTTCATAAAAAGCTTGTCGTATCTTGAACATACAGTGATATGTTTAACGAAGAATACTTTTAAAGAATGGTAAATCAATTCTTACCACTTACCTTGCAGCAATAGAATGATTCCCAGGGTATATACAATAGAATATCTACTCTAATCAAAATAAGCCAATAAATCTATTTCTCTGTCCCAGAGCAACATCAATTATTAATTCGACACTATTCAAAACAGAGTTTTCTCTGAATTATCCTTTAAAAACTGTTCTTGGAAAAAAATTCCGTGATCCCTACTAAGCAGTACATTCCATTGCTTAGAAAACATTTGTTACTGTCTAGCTGGACATCTGCTAGTCTACACATAAATAATGCTCTCTGTTTATGTTTGGTCAGAACACACGTTTTTTCTGACAATTTTAACTCCTTTTTGTATCTTATCCCTAGTGAATTTGGAGAATAGCTTATTTCCTTGCAATATCTAATAGATTTCTACAAACTTTGCAGGACTTTAGAATATGAGAGATTTTGCCTGTGGTTCACTGGTTTTCCCAATGAAGCTGTTGCTCTCCCTTCCATGGTCCCCAGCAGCAGCTACCCTGTATGTACTTCACCAGTTTCCAAGTATGCAGGGAGCTTAGTCCTGGGCTCCTTTATGGTCACTTAGAGGCGTCACAGCTCTTTTGTGGCTTAAACTGCATTCAAAACTATTTTCTCTCTGTGGCTCAGATCTTGCCATAGTTTTCTGATCTCAAGACTGAAAAGCCCCAGTGCATATGTTTCCTTTTTTAAAAAAAATCAGATTAATCCTACTTCTCTGTACTGAGCTTTTTGGTTTGTCCACAATCTTCCTGCAATGGGGATCCTAATACCAGAGCAGGCATTTCAGCTAAGATCTGGTACAGAAGAGGAAAAAGGTGTTGTTTCATGTGTCTGAAAGAGATGGTGGTACATCCCAGGTCAAAGTACACATTTTTGAGACAGCTTGACTGCCTTCGACTGGCATTCAGTACAGAACCTACTGAAACCCCTCCTTCTGCTGGGCTACAATTTCTTCTGTCATTCCCTAAAGCACCAGGGCAGCATGATTAAGCACAGCACAGAAGACAACCATTACCCTGTGAATCACAGGATTTTAATATAAAGTCACGCCCAGCAGCCATCTTTCCCATTATGTCCACTAGTAATGTACTAAGTAGAAATTGGAAAATATTTACACAGGATTATTCTTTTTTTTTTTCTCCCTGAGTCTCTGTAGGTTTTTATTTTAATTTTTAAAAGCACCCCCTCCAAGCATTTCTTCCCTCTGAAACATAGAGCACTGACTCAAGTTAAGATGTAAACATAATTTTGAAGTGTCCTGAATCTACAAACATAGTCACTTTGAAGACACCAAGGACTATCTTTGGAAGGCTAAATCCAGGATCACTGATACTTAGACATGTATCATTTTCCATTTATAAGGCACCATGCAAATCCCAAGCTACAGACAGAGCTTCCAGAATTCTTAATTATGCTGAAGACAACTGCAAGATTCACTATTGATGAAGGTATCTAAGTAGGAAAGAAAACAGCAAAAAAATTGTGTTTACAGGCCTGCATCTGATTTTTTAAAAAATGTTTTTATAATTTGAAATAAAGCTTAGAGAGACTGTTTTTTTAAACATACCTTAGATTTGTCAGCTATATCAGTATTACATTTCAGTTTTTGTGTCATTATAACAGGTTTTCAGTAAAAAGTCTGAAAGTTACTTTACAGTAAAGGTAAAATTTATCTGGAAGTCAAAGTAAATACTTCTGCAATCTAATAGGCAATATATATGGTATAGCTAAACACAGGTGCCATAATAAATAAGTAAGAAAACAAAGGATAGTTGAGAGAAGTGAGGTCAGAAATGAACAGAAAATAAGGAAAAGAAATGTGTACATATTTACTGTAAAACTGAGAGTATCAATACCTTTGAAATACTTGAATAGCTTATGTATCTTCTTTTCTTTCCACTAAAGCTATTTTTCATTACTTATTGAAAACTAAATTCCTAATGTTAACTTGTATAATAATTTATAGCTTTTCAGTTTGAAATTTATTTGACTTAGCAGAACCATTAAAGTAAGAGAAAAAATTAAAATAAACATTTTTAATGTAAATTATATATGCTGCATTTATTACGATAATTTTTTAAAAATTTATTTAGCTCAAATATTATAGTAAAAGACCCTAAAAACAGAAAAAAAAAATTTGATCTCACATTTACTAGAAAAAATTGAAAGTCACTTCTTGTTATACTGAATGCACTGTATTTAGATTAATCTTATTTTGAGTCTTGAAATAGGCCTACCATGCTTATTTATATCAAAATGTTGAAATTCTGCTCTAAGTTTTCTTGACCTGGTAATAAATTTGCCTGATGTTTTAGCCATTAATTTATCTTTTTTTTTTTTTTTACAGTAGAGTACAATATGCCCAGGAATCCTTAGTAAGAAAGAGATATAATTTAATGCAACTCTATTGCACCTGTTTCAGAGGCATCTCTATGGCTTGAGCAAGGTTGCCATGAGAGCTTTGCAAATATTCCAAATTCTCGTCTTCTCCTGATACTAGAAGAAACAAACAAATGCGGACATTTTCTTTACATCTTTCTAAATTGAAATCCATCATAAACAACTCCTTACACATGTGTTGAAATATACCATATATCATCACCTTTGTCTTCAGGGAGTATTCTTCATTCTTCCCTCTAAATAACACCTCTAAATAATAGACCTCATCTGTCTGTAATCCAGGCCAGTTTTTAACATTTTTTCTGTGTGGCATCTTTCTTCAAACAGTGCCTTTCAAGGCGGTCTGCCAAATTCATTGAAAGCAGAACATGGCTACTATGAAGACAGATTGTAATTCACGGAAGCAGTAACTATTTTGTAAGTCACAAGTAAGATGCAGGCAGATGGAGACAGCTACTGCAGCTACAAATTTTAGGGATTTGAGCCTCTGTGGCAAATTTGTAGTGTGTGTCAGAGCTGACTTTTGCCAACAAAGAGGCAAGAAAAGCTTTGGGAGAGTCTATCGCATGGCACGAGATACAAAGCAAAGCCTTGCCTAAATGCTGGAGAGATAGTGGCCAGGGAGGTGGCAGCTGTAATTTGGTGACCTGTTCTGAAGGGATCCTGATTTCTGTCCACATTTCTTCTTTCCCAGGGGGAAACAGGTGCAAGCACATCTATTATCTCTGCCAGCTTCTGCTCCCTGGCCTTCTCAGTGAACACTGCAGAGGATTCATCTATTTCTTCCCAGCATTGTCAACCCTTATGTCAATAAATTATTCTTATCTGTTAGAGTTCCTGTCATCTCCTCTGCTGACCTTTTGTTCTCTATTTACTTGAAACATTTCTTATAATTTATCTTAACCTCTGGTGCAATCTTCCTGTCATTCTCTGCCTTTGCTTCTCTTTCCTTTATTTCACAGTGGCTTAACTTCGTTTTGTAATACTTCAAGTCCTTTATAGTTTTTGGTTTAGATCCTTTGAATGACCCTCTCCTGTAGAGGACTTATTGTACCTCTTTCTGTATTGACCTTTCTGACCTTTTCATTTTCTTCTTTTTGAAAGCCAGGAGGAAAAAAAATTGAAAAGACATTATTACTATACAGCTAGCATTCTATTTACAGGTAGCTCAATTTGTGAAAGCATAACTGTTCTGTGAACTCTTCCTCTCCTCTCCCCTCCTCC